>JAWWLV010000045.1:16162110-16178147 GCA_035041135.1 Platyrinchus mystaceus
AGTATGAGACTGTAGCAGGAATAAATGAAGTCAGAATAACCTGAATTTAACTAGTTGGATACGCTGGTCAGTTTTTTGGTGTCATCTGGCTTCCAAATCTGTGTTAGTTATTTTTGGAGTAATTTGGAGATCAGGAACTTGAACACAGAAGCACAAAGATGTCATAGATAAAATAAGGGAGACTTTCAGTCATGTGAGCAAAGTCAGGAAACAAGCTTGGGGAGGTTTTGTACTGCTTGTCCTGTTGTTGCCCAGAAGGACACACATTATGTAAAAGCAAAGAATTTAGTGTATTTTAAATCTTAACAGTCTAATCAAAGAATTCTTCTTTAGTCCAGATCTATTTATTATAGAAGAAAAAAAAAAAGGGGGAAAGAATAGTAGTAAAGGGGAAAAAACCCTCCCAATTATTATTATACACACACTTCCTGCTATCTACTAATTTCAGTGGTGTTACATTCATCCTTCCCATGCTTTTCCAGAATCCAAAGCCTGTTGGCTTCAGTTGTGGTGAGCCACCACCATTGTGAGTGCTCTGCTGGAAGAGCATGGTGTGTTGGGGATTCCTTTGTCCTCTGCCAGGTGGACTGTGATGTTGATATTGATGGTTTCTTCTTCCTTGCTCTGGTGCTCACCTGGGACTACTATTGTGTGTTCTTTATCATACCTTGGTTTTACTTCTCACTCTGCAAATTCACATTATAATCAAATCTATTACAGTGTCTAACACACTGGGTACTGTTCTTTATGCTCTTTGTTACACCACCATCTGGTTTTGCCAAGTTTCCACGTCTGCATTCCTTTAACTCACTACTAGTGGTTTGTTGTTTTTTTTTTTTTTTTTACAGTCCTGGGGTCTTCAAGGATCCACTTTTTTATAATCTCATGCTTTTACCTCACTACACTAAATTTTGTATCCCCACCTATTGAGGGCTCTGTTACCATAGCACGCCTGTATTCCTCTATGTTACATCACTACACTAGGACTAGTATTTCTTTCTTCAGACTGTCTGTAAAAATTACGATTATACCACACAATTATTGAAATACAAATCAGACAGTAGCCACTTGAAGCTTAGAAAATTTCTGTTTCTACAAAAAAAAAAAAAAAGTTAAAGCAAAGCTCCAGGCAGACCAAGACAAGTCTAGTCAAAGCGATTCTGATTGGTGTCAGTCACAAGGCCATGCAAAGGTAGTTTCAAAGACAGTGTAGCTTGTTACAGGCAGCAGCAATATGATGTTTTGTGGGCTACAGGGCTGCAGGGAGGGATAAGTATGTAAAGGATAAGAGAGAGAAGTGACACTTAAGAAGGGTCCAGTGTTTTCATTATAGGAATAAGCTCTTACTTGACTGCTCATATCCAGACTTTTAGCATTTTAGAGTGTTTCTGTTTGACACAAAGACTTTGTTGTTTAAAAGGTGTTAGTAAAGTATCTTCACTGAAACAAGTGCAGTCACTGCTGACTGTATTGAACTCGGTTCAGTGATCATTCTGGCTGCAGTTATACATGCTTTCCATCATACAGTAGGGCAATTTACTACAAAATATTCCAAATAATTTTGACAGAAAGATGTTCTCCAAATTTATCATGCAATACATGAGCTAGAAATTTTATAATGGATTGGATTTTGGTAACTTTTTACAGCATAAAATAATATATTTAAACTAGTCTTTTCTATCTTTTTTTTTATGGGAGTTAGGCCTAAATGCCTACATGCAAGAAATGATAAAAAATAAATAGTAACTTTGGTATTTAACTTAGTTCTAGAGTATTAACTCTTACAGTGTAATACAATGGTAATTTGTGAGGTTTGTATGTCTTTTATGTTCTTCTGAAGAATATAATGGAACCCATTGAGGTATATCTTAGTTAAAAGCATAAGAGAAAGTTCTTGCACTGAAGAGCTTCAAGTATTATTAGGCAAAAGATATAAAAACTGGCAGAATAGGGACATTAATAATCTCATTTTACAGCTGAGGGGGGACCAGGGGACTACGTTATAATTGGATGCAGGAAAGATGTCAAGCTTCACTTAAGTTCATTGTTTTTAGAATAACTTTTTGGCTTTTCCAGACTCAAAGCTTTTTCTCTGTCTGAGATATTTCTTTTAAGCATGTTTGTCGTCATATATTATGGGTCTGGGACAGTTGCCTGTGATTATATGATTGCTCATGAATGCTCTGCTAATGGTATTTTTCCTGAAGAAAAATATTGACTCATTTGTTTTGAACTCCCACTCCACCCACATGTGCTAGTGTAGAATTATGTAAATTTTGTAAATGAGAAAAGTAAAGTTCTACCAAGTGTGATAGCATTTATTTAAATGGGGGTGTCTCTTATTTCAGTGTGTTTTGAGAGACTGTTATGGAAGTCCTGTTGCAACACATGTGAAGACTTAGGTTTTTATATTTGATGCTTAAAAATGTTGTCTTATAAGAAATTGTAATGTAACAGAATATTGCCAGTAGATCTTTTTGTTCCAATTAAGCAAACTAGGTCTTACTTCCATTTACCAAATTTAGATTTACTGTCTTTATTACCAGTTAAAGGTTTTCATTTTGCATTTTCATTGCTGTGATTTTATAAAAATAAGCAGTCTTACAAAATCTGTATTTTTATCAAATCCAGACTGACAAAAATAGGAAGGATCTGCTGTTAATTTTTGGCCTATTTCAGCATACTTTGTTCTGGTACAGTTTCTGTGCTTTTGCTTGGTAGGAATACAAATTCACTCTAGGTACATAAACATATCCCAGCTGTTTTAAGCCATCAGTCCATTTGTTTCAAACTCCTTATGAATAAGAAGGACTGTATATTACAATTTGTTTAAAGCATCACCTTGTAAAAAAAAAGGCGTAGAAGAATTGAATTCATTGATTGACTGATTGTGCATAATTCTAATGCACGAAAACCCCCCATGTAAATATTTCAGCAAAAGAAGGTGGTGGTGTCCTCTTTTAGGACATTCTGCATTTTTATTGTAAAATCTATATTGATTATATGGTCTTTTTATTATTATTGATTTTTTTTTAAGCAGATATGCTTGTGAAAAATTGGAAACTTAGCTACAAAGTATATGCTATTCCAGAAGTACAGTAATAAAAATACAAAGCTTAAATGAATATGCATTAACTAAGACTAGGTCTTATCATGGCAATATTTGAAAAATCTCTAAATTCTACTGAACAGGACTATGCAAATGTGGAAATTTTGATAAACTAATAAACAGAATGAATAAATAGCAAAAAACCTTTCTGTTCTGAAATTTGTTTGGTTTTCTCATTGCTAAATTTTTCCTGTATTTCATTTGCAAGTAAGAGTTGTTATTCTTGGTTTTTGACATTGGTGTTCTTGGTGGTCATCATTTTTGCTACTCTTGACCTTTGGTTTTCAATGAAGAACTAGGAAGTCAATGAAAAACTGTTGTTTGAGGACATCTTGCTTTAGAAGTCAAAAATGTTTTCAAGTTGAATTGCAGACTTTTTCAGAGCATTGACTTTCTCTAGAATGTAGGATTTGTGATGTTTTCTTTAAAACTTGCAAGGATAAAATTTTGGCATATAAGTCTCCTTGATTGAACTCTTATGTAGTTAAAAAGTTTACTTTTATCCTAGGAAATGTCTTTCTGATATATGGCTTTAGTGCTTAAAGGAAATCAGCAGGTATGAATCACACCAGGTGATAGAGGTATGATGGAGAAGATTGAAACAGTGATTAGGGTTCTTAATTAGCAAAAATCTACAGGCTATAAATTATTGCCAGCTGAAGTAATTAAACTACTTTATTTGAATTTGGTGGAAAGCATACTTAGCTTTAGGAGGCAAACTTAGTGTGAAGATTAAAAGAAAAAAGATATTTGTTTGTGAGGTACAATACAGATGTGTTTCAAACACATCTGAAACAAACATGACAACCTAAATTTTTTTCTGCTGTTATTAGCAGCTTCTGTTTATTATTTAAATGACTTTTTCCTGTTCTGTTTCTTTTCTATATATGTACTGTCCAAGCCTGCTTGGCCCGGCAGATGAACCTTAAGATTAAAGGGTGGGCTCAGTTCAGCGCAGGCTGTGTCTCACCTAAAAATCTATTGCGCAGGCTTGAAAGGTGGGAACACCTTTCCCAGATCTTCGTTCGCGAAGACTGGCCATTTACCTTTTTTACTATATTTGGGTTTTTGTTTGTTTGTTTTGAGTTTTCTGTTTGTGTGTTTTGTTTTTTGTTTGTTTTGTTGTTGTTGTTGTTGGTTTTTTCTATTAGGGCAGCTGTAAAGGGCTTAGAGTCAGACATGTAAGGAAGAACATCTCTTCCTATTTTACACTCACTTTATGTGCCAGTATCTCTTGGGTTCAGAAAAGGAAAATATTCTTTGAAGGTGCCCCTGGTCAGAGAACCCAGTGGGTTTTCATAGTTCTTTTGTATATCTTTGTCTTTTACAACTGTCTGCTCTGACTGAATATGAAGCTACTGGGCAATACGTCGTTTGCAAATAGACTGTGCCCTGATCTTGAGCAAATGTTTTGGTCATTAGGGATCTTCAAGACCTTCAATGTTTTTTAATTACTTTAAATGTGATCATTATTGTTCTGATTATCTCTGTAGCACTGTTACAGGAAACAGAGTCCTGTCGTGGTGTGGTATGGCCAACAGACATCTTGCTGCATTTTTTTTTTTTTTTTCTGACTAGTAAACTTTTTGCATTCCTCCCACCCCTTCTTTCCTTCCTTTCTCTAGGAATATATATAGTAATTTTTAATAGCTTCCCTTTTTGCTTTTTATTTTGTATTGAAAATGTACTGTAGTCCTACCATCTCATGTAACTATAGGAGTTGGAAAGCTATATTAACTGTATCATTTCTAATCACATCAAAATGACCTCAGTACCATAGACTGATGCTTTTAGTGACCTTTCATCCAGACTAGTTCTGATTCCTCATTCATCATCCATGTGGCATAATCCATTGTTCATATATTTGATTATAGTCTTCTTGATGGATAATATATCTAGAGATTGTTGAATATCTCAAGATGAGTCAGTTTTACTCCTCCTCCTTCTCCTACTCCTCCTGACATTTCTGCATCAGAAGGAGTAATATTCTGAGTCATTTTTTTTTAGAGATCAAAGGGAATTCTGTCTGAGGAAACCGTATCCACACACATCAAACATGAAACTTTCAGAATATTGGTGCAACCTATTGAACATTTTTGTGACCCCTTACTTTCTGGCTTCTGACACCTTCCTCAGAAGTTTTTTCCCCTCCTTATCTTTTTGGTTCAAGAATCAGTAGATCTGAAAAGCAGAGTGCTAAGGAGACTGTTCTCTTTGATTAATAAGTGAATATATTTGCTGTAGAGGCAAGAATGGAACATCTTGTAACCGTTGGCGGCATTACTAAAAGAATAAGTATCCTCATGGAAGGGGCAGAGCATAATGAGAGTTTTGATCATGAGAAAAGGAGAGTGTCTTAGAAAGGCTTTCAAGAGTTGTTGCATTACTGTAAACAGCTATCTGTTTTATTCTGGACATGGTCCAGTGACTGCAGGAACCAAACAAGTAATTTTCAGGCTCATATGATTTTGGAACAGAACATTTTTTTGGCTATTTGACTTCCTTTCTACTTTGGCTGCAGAGGCAGCCTGGCTTTGTATGTCTGATGTCAGAAAGTGGCATTCGTATTTTTTAGCTCAGGAGGTTGCCACTGTAAATTTACATGAGATAACTCTTATTTTCCATTCTGAAGTGCTCATATCTGTACTGCTAAAGAAAACTGGAGTGTATCATATAAGACATTTAGGGAAGCTGTTTCAGTCAGTTCTTTCCAGGATTAGCAGTGAGAATGAAAGTCCCCACTTCAACATCTCCCATTTAAGGGAGAGGATATGCACTCCCTATTTTAACTTCTCTAGTGGCTGTAGAGTTATAGTAGGTCAATGCTAGTCCTCCTTCTCTGCCACTGCTCCTATAAAGGAAATGCCAGGGAAGTAGCTGGAGCACAGCATCCTCTGCTGTCTCCCTAGTTGTGTTATGACTCGATGTTGTTCCTGACTGTGACAAGTAAAAGTGTTTCCTTTTTAGGCCTTGTATTCCTTGAGCCTGTGACAGAAAACAATTCCTGGCTGCATCCCATCATGGATCTGCTGCATCCAGCAGATTTTTGATGCTGTAGAAAATCTGGTGGAGTGTGTAGATCACAGATTTCACAATCTGCTCCTAAGAGTCAAAGACTACCATGCATGAAGGAAGCTTTACTATTGAGGAAACCATTAGTTAATAAGGATCTACCTTATTTCAACTGTTTCAGCCATTCCCTTACCCAAGAAAAGAGAAGGAAACAAAACCACAAATATTCTGCTCAAAATCTACTTTGACTTCAGTAGATTATTTAGGTTCTGACTACAAAATTTGTCCCTTGGACACAGCAGTGCCTTTTGAGTCATGGACATCAGTGGCATGTAGATGAAGCACAATTTTGGTAGTCACAGGCAGCAGTAGAACACATTTGTGGGACCAAGGTCCCCCTGGTTTTATCAGGGGGATTCTAGAGCTTGTACACAAATTTCAGTGAACAGAAGGAATTTCATTAATTTTTTGCTTTTTGGATGATTTGAAAAACAGTGAGTACAATGTAAAGCAAAATTCTCTATAATACTTAAAGATGTCCAAACTAATTCTGTGTGTTAGAAGGGAATTCATGTAATATAGTCTGTATGAATATATGTGTGTATGTGCATGTACTTATGTATCTATCAGGATCTGGGCAAAACTAATTTGGCGTGGATTCAGATATTTTAATTAGATGTTGTAGTAAGGTTGCTTTTCTAGATTGATAGACATGAATACCAAAGGAGTGATGCTCAGTCTACCACTGGGTGATTCAAAGGAAGATTTTTCAAAATAATTCTGGACAAGATACCTTTCCATATAATAAACAGAAAAGCATGCAACAGAAACTTGTAGTAAGATGTCAGAATTCCAGAAAAGGAATTTTTTCTGGAATAGATATGCAAGCACTGAAAAATCACATATAGTTAAACCTAAAAATTAAAATTATGATAAATTATATAATCACAAATCAATCATATAAGATATAAATTTATAGAATATATATGAAATTTATAGAATATATATGAAATAGTGTATAAAATATTACAACTGTGTACATATATTTTATACATATATAAATGTAAGGCTTATTTCTATGTATTTTTATAGTTGTCTTCTTACTACAAAGTTTTCTTGCATTTTGTTTTCTAAGTTTTATACATTCTGAAAACCTTCCTATGTAAGGATAAATCTTAAATATTAATCTTGATTGTTTTGTAATGATCTATGGCAAAAGAAAAGGTTATTCAATTCTTCCTGTTATCATATGACTAATTGGATACCAGGTACATGGAGAAATATTAGTATACTAATGTGAGCTACATTATTGGTCTCATAACCTTAGTCAGAAGAGAAGAGGTCAGGACTGAGATCAGGACTTTAAACATGTGCCAACTTTATTAAAGTTGTGAGACTGTCCTAAATTTGGCCCCCCGAACACTAACATTCCACTGACAAGGAATTGCCTGATGTGATTACTCCAAGCACTGCTGGGGGCTGTTTCCACTGGGCCACAAGGGCTCTGGCTCCCGCTCTTGGGCCACTGTAGACCTGTCGCGTTCAGTCTGGCAGCTCTGTCTCCTCACCTACTGGGACTGGGCTGCAGCTGGACCTTTTGGAGGCTGCGAGGGCTGTGCTGATGCTGCTCGAGCTGCACACTGTCCTCCTGCCAGCAGGAAGGGCATAGGTTCTTGGAGGACATGACTTCTCCTTCCTTGCAAGGAAAAAAGATCCAGTTTCTGCATTGGTAGGAACACAGTGTCTTGGAGCTGGGGTTGGGTATTTTTTTTCCTACCTGGTGTAGAATTTCTGTGTCCTTTGGCAGATGTCAAAGACAAGGGATCTGCTTCCCTAAGTGCAGAACATCACTGTGTCTCCTGGCTGACAGTTCAGGACTTGATTCTTACTAGCTTTGAGGACGGGGGAAAAGGGGAAGGAAAGCTTTTAGTGTCTGAGTTTGCGCTGAAATACCTAATTTGTAGGTAGGCAGGTGACAGTTCCTGCTGTGTCTAAAATAATGTCCAACACTGATAAAACACATTATTAATTTCAGCTAAAAATACCTTAGCTTCCCCAAAAGACTGAAAGGAAAATTAAAAGCTGTCTAATATATGTTTTCTGCAAACATTCTCATTTTGTTCATCATCTTCTGTAAACAGATCTTTTGATATGATTTTATCATAAATTTTATCATAAATTTTATTATTCCAGTTTTCCTTTCATACTGCTAGCTGTTCATAGGGTGTCTGAAACATTGCTGTGTAACAAAATTAAAATTTTGTGAAAAACACCCACTAGCAATAATAATAATAATAATAATAAATCCCTCATATCTGCTTAGGGAGTTGACTATGCTTGTGAAAATTTAGACTTGTCCTTGTAGGAAATGATGGCTGTGAATTGCTTTGGCATATTATCTTCTGTGGACGTACAATGTCATTAGTTTAATATTTATTATGCTTCATTAACTATATACAAGTTGCTAAATTATTTAATTTTCATAAATGGAAGCTATCTTTGTATAATTCTAATAATTAGAACATTTTACTTAGAACTTTGCTCTGTCTCAAAGTCAGGGAGAAGAAATTTTATGTTAATGAGAAAACCTGCTATTATTAGAGAGATATTTAACATAGTTTAGTATTTTTCCTGGGGCCCAAGCAGATGTTGAAGCGAGTGAAAATAATAAGATTTTATATTTCTAATGGTGCTCATTTTGGGTAAACTAAGCAAATTCTTATGTTTTAAAACTATTTTGTGTCAGCAATCTTGTTTCCTTGAGTTAGGACTTGCCGCCTTCTGGTAACACTTCAGGTTGAAAAGACAATAAACAAAGCAGAAGCTCTGATATTTAAAATAGACTGTTACAAACATGCTTTGCTTTTAAATGAGTTATATACGTACCTGTCATCATGAAGTACTGGTATTTCTCTACATAAGAAAAAAAGTCATATTTGGATAAAATATCATTAATTATGACTGAAAAAGGGCTATTTTTGGCTCTCTTACACATAGTTTCTATTAACTAAGTTTCATCAACTGACACTTGATGAGCTACCTGACATGTATCTTGTTAATAAGTGCAGCCGAAAGCAGTGAGAATACAGAAACGTGCAGTCTACAATCATACCTAGTTCTGTTTTCTTGTAGAGCAGATCAAGAGTTGTTTGGAATAACAGTGGTTAGTGAAGCTGCAAAGGGATACCATAACCTCGAGTCAGATGTCAGTAAGGCGTTTCTGTGTATAAAAGAATTAGAAAGTATCAGTTATAATTCAAGAATATATTTTAGTTTGTTTTAAAATGTCACCTGTTAAAAATGGCTAGTATCTGGTGGACAAAATAATAACTATTATAAAATAAAAAGAAATGGCTAGATAAGCCTTACTATTCAAGCTGAATATATAATGGAAAAATATAATAATCATTAATATGAAAAAATTAGTTTTATGAGTGTTTCAGTAATTCAGAAGACTAATAACATGGAGAGAAACTTATCTTTTAAAAATAATGATTTTTTATTTACTGTTGCTCTTTAAAGCATTGTTTATTTCTGCCAGCCTCCAGCTGAGTTACAGACCAAGGAGGATAAGCACCAAGGACTGCAATTGTACAAAATGTCCTTGCTGAGATACTCTTTCATCTCTTTTAGATTAGGCTGTATTAATACAAATAACCTTTAAAAAGCCTCTACTCTGTAATCAACAATGTTAAGACAGTGCTTTCTCATATTTTATTGTATGTCATTTTCTGCTCATTATTGAACTATATTGAGATATATTTTAAATACGTGGGTTTGGAACTTTCCCATCTAATTGATATATGGTCTTTTTTCTCTCCTCATTTTTACTTTATAACAAACAAAAAACCTGTTTTTGCAAAAGATGAATATTTTGTTTGCCCGCTGTTTTACAGTGTAGGGTTGTCATTGATAGACTCATTTTCTGGACATCCACACTGGTACTTGGAGGTATCTTAGACATACAGAAGTAGACCAGAACAGAGGTCCAGATGCAGAAGAGTGATGCTTGCAAAGCATTTTGAAGGATAGACTTTTAATTGAATCTTTAAAGTCATGGTGTCACTGACATTTAAATATGAGTCTGTGCAGAAACCACAGTATTTTTCTTCTGAATTTGTAGACTTAGTTATTTAGTTTAATAGTTATTCTGGCTTACTGTTTCAATAACTATCCTGTGAAAAATATATTTCCCTTAGAGTTATGTAAAATAGAAATTATTTTAAGCAAAGTAAACCGAAGAATGAGTTAAAAATGGAGCTGTCATCAGCACATCTTGGCCCTCAGACCTTCTGAAATATCAAGACCACTTTGAAAAAGAGCCCAGGGGGCCAGCCTCTTGATTTTAGCCTTATCCTTCCCATAAGAGTATTTATTACATGGAACTGAATTATTTCTTTTTTTCTTTCCTTTTTTCTTTTTTTTTTTTTTGTAAACATGAATTACTTGATGTGATTTTCCTAGAGGGACCTCTTGAAGTTTGTGGTAAGCTACTGGTTTCTTGGAATTTACTCCTTTTTGTACCCTGTTGGAATTGTAGCTGACCTTATTACATCTTCCATTAAGTAGTTTTAATGTATTTTCCCTTGTCTAGTCAATCATAAGTGTGGAAGCAAAATCCTTTTTCCCTTCCCATTATGTTGAACTTGCTTATGGCTCTTGCTCTCTTCCTTTCCTGTGCTATGGGCTCCCTCCACCAAATTAATTTTACAAGAGCCTCTAATTCCTTTCTTATTTCCCTTCTAGTAAATAGCCAATTCAGGGCAGCTGGTCCAATGTGTTACTTGGAGATTTCACATTTTCCTTTCCTTTTTCTGTTGTCTAGTGTGTTTTTCCTCAAAGTTTTGAACTCACATGCAACATGGTGGTTTTAAAAGAAAAATATAAACCTTTTTTAATTAGAAACTAAATGCCAAATTGAAGTTCTTTCCTCACACTTTTCCCTTTCTCCAGCATGGGTCATCCCCATAGTCTGCAGTCTTTCAGAATAAACCTATTCCAACATGGGCTCTCTGTGGGCCACAGTTCCTTAAGGAATACCCACCTGCTCGGACATGGGACTGTAGTGTAGATATCTGTTCCACTGTGGTCCTCTCCCTGGGCTATCGAGGGGCAACTGGCTTCTGTGGGGTCCTTTTCAGGTATTGTATGGTAATCTCTGCTCTGGTTCCTGGAGCACCTCCTGCCACTCCTTCTTCACTGATCTTGGTGTCTGCAGGGCTGTTTCTCACACTTTTTCCTTCTCCCTCTTCACTGGCCTTTGATGGTTTTGCCCTTTCTTCATTATATTTTCCAAGAGGTGCTGCTGTGGCCAAGGGCTCGGCCGTGCCCTGTGGTGGGTGGGTTGGAGCCATCTGTAACTGGCCATATCCAGCCCAGGGCAGTCCCGTCCTCTCCTCACACACACCCCCAGCAGCCCCCTAGGCTGGGCACTGACACTCTGTTCAGTGAACCAGAACTTATTTTTTCCAAAAGCTGTGGTAAGTGATTTGTCATCTTTCCTTCTCCCCTTTCCTTTGTTCTGGGTGCATGTTTGTAGGCAGTTGTTGGAGCGAGGCAGGACAGTTCATTACACATGATGAGTGTCAGTTCCTGCTCCTCCGCAGGTGACAGTGGCCCTTGGTTTAACCAACACAGTGATGGGAGCCTCGTGCTGTATATGAACCTCCACAGAGTACAGTAGAGTCTTCATTCTGCATTTTGTCAGCTGATAGTGCTGAAAGAAGTTATCCTGAAAGGCCTTGGAGATACATCCGTGTAAAGAACGGTGCTGCCTTGGACACTGCTGAGCTCTCTTGCCTCTCACAGTGGCATAATAGTTTGTTGGTGACTGAGCATCCTGATTCATAAAGAGTTTCCAGCTCTGACATCTCTGGAGAGAATTAATTAAATAAAATTTCAAGTTGCTTTTTTATTGAAATGCAAACAAGGCATTGGCAGAAGAGAGGAAAAAAAAACCCTAAATCCAACCCAACCAACCAAGGAAACCTCCTCAGTCCTTGAAGTATCAATTGACTTTAGATCCAATCAGATATTTTTCTTTCTGTAAGAATACGTGGAAGGAGATAAGCTTGACATAAGCTCGTCAGATTCAGGATAAAATCCTAACACATTTCATTCAATAGGATTTTGAGCCTGTATGAGTATGTTATGTTTTTATGCAAGGATATTAAAAGTTTTGAGGACTAGAATGAGAATGAGTAAGCACTGCAAATTGAATCTGGTGAGAGGGAGGTGATAAAAGTTTATCTGCAATTGAGTTAGCAGACTGGACCTTTATTTATCGGGTTATTTTGGATTCTTGGGACTGACATTTCGTGTATATTCTTGGTAATTTTGTTCAGAATTTGGTATCTAAGTCTCATGTAGCTGAAGAGATACCAATTCTGATTTTTTTTGACAGAGTGAGTAATATTACTGTTACTTTGTAGACAGAGGATGGACTTGAAAAATATTCATATCTTTATTTTTTTTGTTTCATTTTTCTATGGTAAATTCTTTGTCCACATCTCTCAAGGCCTTCAACCTCAGGGCAGGAACTGGGAGAATGAAAGTTCCTCCGATTGTAGAAGATGATCACATTTGAATCCACTGTGAACCTAAGTCCCTGGGATCCAGTGAGATGCATCCCAGAGTCCTGAGGGAACTGGCTGATACATAAACCACTCTTAAGCATAGTTCAAAAACTGTGGCAGTCACTGGAGTTGTAAATAAGTCTGTCTCTTTAAAAGGAAAATGTAAATGGCTTACCTTGAAACACTACACTTAAAGGTATTTTCCAGTGCCTGCAAAATAATGTCTAAATAAATGCACTCATATAGGTGATACTTTTGGGAAAAAAAACCCCAAAAAACAAAAAACACCAATTCTGTACTCTCTGTCTCTTTCTTTATCCCTACTACCCTTCAGCATGGAAGAATTTTTTTAATGAGTAATGCTTTGAAAATGTTGGCTCATAAAAAAAGGATTCTTTCTATGCATCTGTATCATGACAGCCCAGATTTGCTGATAGCTTTGTGTCTGTGTGCATGCTACAATTGACAAATTTCAGCTAAGAACTTGAACAAATCTTTTATTGTGATCTATTTAGCAACAGAATTAAGAACTTGCCTCTAGTATAAAACTTCAATCAAAAGTAGTAGTTGCTTGGACTACTTCCTATAAACTGTAAAGCCATGCTTATGTCAAACATAAACACTTCCCTCTCCTTTTCCTTTCCCTTTTGCATGTCAGTGCTAGAAACCAATAAAAATACCTTTAATAAAGATAAACATTTATTAAAAAGAAATTGAGAAAGTTATTACTTAATTTTGGAATTATAAAGTTCAAACTCAATTTTAATTGAAATATTTCTTTGACATTCTTTTCCACTTGTTTGCTTTGCTTTTATGTGTGCTTAATGTAGAAGTTAAATAATAATGAAAAAATAATGAAAAATTCTTTTGTAGTACTTAGAAATCTAGCCTGGTTGATCTTTCCATAAAATATATTGATAAAGGAACATTATCATTATTCATGTTCCAGTAAGACTCATTGATTTCTAAAGTTGAGTAACCATGGCAACACAACCAGGTAACATAAGGAAGAAAGTGCAGGGGTAAATTTACAGTTAGTCTTTTAATCAAAAGTTATTTTGTGGATTCTGTTTTTATATATAGTCGAGCTAAGTCTTTTATCTAGTCTCTTAGCAGTTTAAGTGTATGCAGGTGTATTATATATATGTATATGCATACACATATGGAATATATATATGGAACATATTTAGTTGAAATAAAAGGTTTATTTACTTTTGTTTACATCCTTTTTATTGTTTCAGGGCGTTTTTTGTTTCAGTATATTCTGGCCAGAAAGCTTTTCACTTCTGCCCCTTCATTTTTGTTTCATCAAACTTTTTCTTTTCCCTGAATGAGAGTTTGAGTAATCGTCCTGAGTTATAAATTAATTTTAAAAGGCAGATTTATAAAGCATTGTGGTAAAATACTCTAGTAGTCAGAGTATTAGGAGGATCACAGATGGATTATTGGACCAAAATGTAATAAAAATGTTAGAAATGTAAGGTAAAGTCAGATTCTTGTTACTGTATAAAGCATATGTTGTTTTTAATGTGATAAATTGCAGAATTCTTAGGGTTTTACATACAAGTTGGCACACATCCTGGTGTCTGTCTTTTATATTGCTTGTGATTGTGGACTGAAAATATGTATTTGCTTTATTAGAAAATATTCCCCGGGTATTTCTGGACTATTTTATTCATATAATGACCTGGGTAATGTTTTCTCTGTAGTGTTGTCTTTCACTGTGAACCTCAACCTACTGTCTTTCCTTAACATTTCTAATCCACACGAGAATATATATCTTTGTATGATGGAAAATGTGTTGAGTTCTGTAGTGTTAATAGCAGCAATTTTTAAAATTATTCTTGCTTTCTCTCGGTATCTAAAAACCTTAAGATGAAATATGTTAAGCAAGAAGGTCAAGGAGATTTTGAGCTTTTTTCCTTTAAACTTTTGAAATTAGTAGCTTGTTACTTTCTTTGGGATAAGAGTATTTCTGTCTAAATTCAGCAGTTGTTGGGAAAGAGATTTTTATTCCTGAATCTTTTTTTTGCCCACATTTCCTGCACCTATCACATAGAGAAAGCTGAATATGAAGTCAAGTCTCAAAATGTATTCTCTTGGTTCTGATGCAACCTCTAAAATGCATCAAATGTCAAGCTATGCCCACTGTGAGCACTTCATGAAGAAATTGCCTCAACATTTTGATCACAGTCAGGCTTTTATTATGAAAGTAACTGGCGTAGAAAGACACCTTTTGAAGTGTGAAAACAAGCACCACAATGAAGTAAAAATGATAAAATGGAGCATAGTCCTGGCATAGTTCAGCTGCTGTCTCCGGCCGTGACTGCAGCCTTCAACAAGAGTCTATGACTGCCAGGAAAGCCCCTTTCTCTCGCTATAGGGAAGTAATTTCTGTTGGTTAATGTTCATTTTAATATCAATGAAGAGTTCGAGCCAGAATCCCATCTGTGAAAAACTCCGAACTTTGGTAGTTTGTGTGTGTTCATGAAATGGTCTTATGAAGGCCTTTATTTTTTAGATTTACACTTTACCACACTGGGCTCCGTAAGTGATTTTCTGTGTATTCTGAATTCAGTGTTGGTGAAAAAGCTTTGCAATCAAAAGAATATATTCAGTACTTCAAGTAAAAAAAAAAAAATAATATGGGTGGGGAAAAAGAGTTAAGTGGTCATAGAAATCACTTGCACTGTAGGAGGTGAAATCGCTTCTTCCTTTCCTGAAGTTTGTATGTTAGAGGAGACACCTTATTTTTGGTGGAACAGTGTGTGGTATGTCCATGCAAAAGCACAGGTACTGTCTTAGTTTCTCATAATTTTTCTAGTAGGGGTTTATACACTTAAACTTTAGGCTGAACATGAGCCAGCAGTGTGCATAGGTGGCCAAGAAGGCCAATGGCATCCTGGCCTGTATCAGAAACAGTGTGGTCAACAAGACCAGGGCAGTGATTCTTCCCCTGTACTCAGCGCTGGTGAGGCCACACCTCGAGTGCTGTGTTCAATTCTGGGCCCCTCAGTTCAGGAAGAACATTGAGGTGCTGGAGCAGGTCCAGAGAAGAGTAACCAGGCTGGTGAAGTTCTATGAGGAGCAGCTGAGAGAGCTGGGGTTGTTTAGCCTGGAGGAGGCTCAGGGGAGACCTCATCACTCTCTACAACTCCCTGAAAGGAGGTTGTAGCCAGGTGGGCATTGGTCTCTTTTCCCAGGCAACCAGCAGTAGGACAAGAGGGCAGGGTCTTAAGCTCTGCCAGAGGAGGTTTAGGTTGAATATTAGGAAGAAATTCTTTACAGAGAGGGTAATCAGGCATTGGAATGGGCTGCCCAGGGAAGTGGTGGATTCTCTG
>JAWWLV010000045.1:16178247-16202561 GCA_035041135.1 Platyrinchus mystaceus
CTTCAGTGTTGCAGGAAATCCAAAGTTAAAATTGTTGAGTGTTGAGCCTTGGAAGGAGCTAGAACCTTTCTTTTATTTTAGTCTTCTAATGAGCTTGCAGAGGTGAGGACCAAAAAACACTAATTAATAACAACCTTAAAATGTGTATGATAAAAGATGGTTTTAGAAAAAAAGCCACCATAGTGTCTTTTCTCTGGTTCTGTGCTCATCCTTCCAGGCTTCTTTTGGGTCCTCAAGTTGATGGTTGATGGCTTCTTCTCGCCCACAGTGAGTACAGTTGTGCAATCACTACCCTGATGTCTTTGCTGCATGGGCTGTGATGTTCATGGTGGGAGTCTCCACCTCTTCTCTCCTGAGACATGCTTGGGTTTATTTTCATGTGTTTCCTTACCCAGGACTGGTGCCTTCTGGCAGCTGTCAGTTCAGGGCACAGCTTGTTGGTCTTTACTAGGAATGACAGAAGTTGTCATTACTGGGCTACAATTTATTTTTAAAGCAGTTTTGGGTAGAGTCAGCTGCACTGATTTTGGCAAGGATGGATCTGCATCTTCTTCAAGCTAAACGTCTGTTTCACTGGTTCGGAGCGCCAGGTTTATATTTCCAAAACTTCTTGGATTATTTGTTCCAGGTGTCATGGTCTGTCTCACCATTCCATCCAAATATAAGCTCTTTACCATGGGATTAACCGAGTAGTTTTAATTTATGGCAGCAGCTTATTTCATGCAGAACCTGAATGTACGAGCTGCCTATAAGCACTGTCCACAGCACAAGAAACCTGAAATAGAAGATGGAAACTGCAAGGAATACTAAAATCCTTCTGAGAGGGGCATGGCACGTGGGAGCAGCAATGTGTGGGTGGCTGACAGGACATGGATTTAGGTATGCAAAAGGGAGGAACCGAGGTCAGTGATACAAGTACAGTATGAAAAAAGGTGGATAGCAATTCAGTGCTGCTGAAGCCATGAATGGGATGAGTATTTGGGGGTGGCTGAGATGCAGTCCGTTGTTACTGAATCAGGTTTTGATGTGTGTGCATGCGTGTAGGGAATTTGCATTAGCACTGACTAGCAGAAGTTCTTATGATGTTTTTAGATGTGTGGAAATGGAAAAAGCACTGGGTAAAAACTGTAGCTTCAGATGCAACAGCACAGCTTGCTTACCTCTTGATGCCCCATGAGCTTTTATCTCTATGTAAGATCCACTTTTTTTTTCTTTATTGATAATCATATGATAGCTCTGTTTAATAGCCCTAATACAGGATAGCAAAGAATCAGGATAGCAATAGGAGTTGAATGGCATTTCTCTGAACTTCAGGGTGAACAGTGGGTCAGTGGAATCTCCTGTGGAGCAGCCAGAGATATGTGCATATTAGACTGCATTAAAATTTGATTTTTCAACCTTAAGTTGTGGTAGAGAGGATGAGCAGAACTAAAAAGGTCATGAGGTAGACTAAGCCTTCTCTTAGAACAATTTTCATGACTTGAGGGTCAGTCTTTTTGGGGAGTAAGAGGCGGTATATGACTTTCTGAGGTGTTCTTGAAATACCATTTTTATTTTCTTTAAGTATAGTATACTGAATTACTTGTCCTGGATCAGGAAAAATTATTCTCATTAATTCTTAAGATTTTCATATGACTTGCGTTATGGAATCTCAAGAGACAAGTAGTCTTACAGTGTCTTAAAATATGTAATTGATTGTAGCTATGTGCAAAGAAGAAACTAGTGTGTAAAAACTATATCCTTTATACACTAACTGATGACTTGAAGTCGGTTTTCAAGTCAAAGTGCTCATCGTCTTTGAACCGTGCTGTTTCCCCCAGTCTTCCAATGCTTATAAAGCTCCTACATCTTGTTTGTAGCAAGGTAGCTTTGGTTTGAAGTTTTGTTTCAAAATGGGAATAGTATTGAAATCTCAGAGATTCTCAGAATTGGAAATCTCTCCCAAAGCTAACTTTAGTTCTACACTGAGCAATGGCAATGCCTTCCTCAGTCTGAGTTTCCAAGGGTAAATTAATATGAAGAAACATTGTTCTGTAAGTAGTCTGCTGTGTTCTCAGCACACAGGCAGAAATGGCATTTTACCAGTTAGAGTCTGCACACATTTTTTATCATTATTTATTTATTTTTCCAGTCAAGAGAGAGAAAAAATTGTCAGAATCTCACACTGGGTTTGAGAGAGAGGCGTAGCATATCTCAGTCCATCCTTACTCTCAGAAGCTTCCAAACAAGACAGTGGCAACTCTCGTTTGCTGCACTGCACTGCAGTATCAGCTCCTTTCCAAGCAACAGCTGATCACTGTGCCCTGCTCAGTGCGTGGCAGCAGTGAAAAAATCCATGTGCTTGTGTAGGTGTAAATGTGTGTCAGCCTATTGTGCCAGCATCCAATTCTAATAGTAATAGATGGGACTTTACTGCTCATTTATTAGTAAGTGCTGAGTTATGGAGAAGTATTAAGGATCAATGATCCATCAAATGTAGGACCTTAGTTTCCTAGAAAACTGTTAGTTTGCTTACTGCTTATTCATACTGATAGGTTTTCCTACATTCATATATTTCCATGTACTAACTGCTTTGTGGCTCCCCATGGTGAAACAAATTTTTTACTTCTTAACTTGTGAAATGCTTGAATTGTTAATTCCAGAACTGTTTCATTCAGTGGTTACAGAATGCATCATTTATAGTCATTTTGAAGTGCTTAACACAGAAACCTTTCAATCCTCCTCTTCTTTGATTTAACAAGTAAACAAATTTGCTATTGGAGGAAGGGTTTGAAGGTGACTGCCAGAGATCAGTGTGGATGAACTGTTCTTAAGCAATTAATTCTGCTGTTGATTGAGTTGACTTACGTCCTGCCATGAATATGAGCTGGGCTGTTTGGTATCCATTTGGCTTATGCATAGTAAAACTGGCAGGACATATGCGCATCTATTTTCAATACTGCCAAGCTTTAGTTAACCACCTATAAGTACATTTTTAAGTAGGTCTTTTATTCCAAAGGAAGTTGATTGTATTGTGCTGTTTGCATACCTCCTAGTGGCACAGTTGAGGGCACATCATGAAAACAGAATATTCTGCTGTAGGTGGTGTTGTTACTGCCAGTCTTCAGAAAATACTTGGAAAAGTGTAGAGGAAAGATGATATTATAGATGATGAAGGGAGTTGGGATTTAAAAGAGTTTCATCCTGCCACATTCATTTCATGAGACCAGACAAGGCACATTGTCAATCCATTAGTGAAGTGGTACAAACTATAGTTACCTTCTAGAGATTTAATAAAGATAAATTAATCCTATTTGAATGGTGTTTCGGGAGATTTGAACCAAAAGTGCTGTCATTTACTGTAAGTATTGCAAAGAATTTAGCGTGGAAGAATGTTTATTGTACTCACTGGGAAGATAGCATTTTGGGGTATTTATATGCATTCTTTTGTTATTTGATCTACTCACCTGTTCTCCATCTTCGCCCTGTGCAGTTCAAAAATCTTTTAACATACCCTTTTATTCAGCTGAATTTCTTTCTTCAGTTGTAACACCTCCACTTTTTCCTTCTGACCTTCCAGGATCAACATTCCTGTTCTTGGAGTTGATGTGGTTGACAGTTGTCTCTTTTGAATTATCTCCTTCTGTCCCTATCTCCTCTTCTATTCCTCCACTGCCTGGAGCTGCACCATTATGAAAGGAACTTGAGGCTGTGCAAAATTATCATGTACACTTTTTTTCTTTTTAAAATTTGCTTTTTCTCAATAGGAAAAGCTTATCTAGCTCAATAGATTGTTTTTTCAGAAATTATGTACTGACCAGTTCTATCTATGTAATTTTAAATATTTATTTGAAAATCTAAAAGTAGAACAAAATTTTACAAGAATCTACTTTGGTGGTTGTATTGACCTCTAATTGTGGATTTGGTGACAGATTTGTGGAATTTCCTGTAGACAGGTGCTAGTTTGTTTTTGTGATAGATGGTGAGGTTTTTTGTTTGTTTGTTTTCTTCTGTGGATCTTTGTGTTTGTCAGGGATTGTTTGTCAGTTTTTGATTTGTGGTGTGTTTCCATGTTGTAGAAAGGTATAGCTGTTTCTATTCTTTGCCATAATCTGTGCTTTCTGAGATAGTTTTCTTTCTTCTCCTTTACAAACTTTTTTTCTTTTCATACTGACTTATCTTTGTTTTTGAAGTATTCAGTATCAGTTCTCTTTCCAATGCTGTATGAGTACTTTTGGTAAAAGATTGAATATATGTACCATACTTAGAAATTGTACATTCCATGTACAATTGTGATCACAAAATTCATTAAACCTAAAGGGCTGTATATTCCATGTGATCCATGAGTATAATAACATGCAACTAGATAATGGTAAAAAGATCCTTTGCAATAGAAAGCCTTTTTGTAGTTTTGTGGGTAGCATGGAGATGATAAGAGTACTAAGCACTTCTTAATGTCGGATCAAAATGAGTGATAAATTGGAGGAATGTTTTTCAGTCAATAAGATGAAGATCAATAAAGACAAATGCTAACTACTACAACTTAGAAATGAGGAATCAAATGTTTACGTACAAAATAGGAAATCAATGAGTAGGCAGCAGTAGTGTATAAATATATCTGGGTGTTAGAAAAGACCATGAATTGAAATTAATTAATGATGTGATTCTTTTACATAAAAAAGAGCAAATAGCCCTGGGAAATGCAGACAGGAATGTCATCTGCAACACATGGGAGTTGCTACTGAGCTTTTTTTCAGTGAGTGGGATATCACAGAAGTATTTTGTCTGGTCTTGGGCATTAGGCTTAAAGAAAGAAATAGATGAGTTGGACAGCCTCCAGAGGAGACAGACAATAACCAGCACCAGATAACAGAAGGACAAAAGAACGTTTCTTAGTACTGAATAGAAAGGTTGAGAGGTATATATGTCAATAATACTGCAAAAGAAAAAAGTAGGAAAGATTACTATGACCAATGATGGTTCTGTTTTCCAAAGGATAACAAATAGAACAGAAATAATCAGCACACTCCATAACACTGAGAATTTGGGGTAAGTAAACTTTCTATAACACAGCTAAGTACTTGGAAAAACTGCAGGGCATATGGGTCTCTGGAGGCTTAAAATATGTAAGGCAAATCTGCCTCAAGAATATTCTAAGGGTATGATGTCCTCCCCCAGGGTAGGGGGGATGGATGAGTGAGGTGGGTTGACCCTGTCTGGATGGCAGGTACCCACCAAAGCCACTCTATCACTCCCCTCCACAACTGGACAGGGGAGAGAAAATATAACAAAAGGCTCATGAGTTAATATGACAGGAAAAGATCACTAACCAGTTACTGTCACAGGCAAAGCAGACTCAGCTTGGGGAAATTAATTGAATTTATTGCCAGTCAAAATCGGAGCAGGATAACGAGAAGTAAAACAAATCTTAGGAACACCTTCCCCCCACCTCTCCCTCCTCTCAGGCTCTACCTCCTCCCCTCACAGAGTCACAGGTAGATGGGGAATGGGGATTACTTGTGATGAACTCATCACAAGTTGTATCTGCTGCTGCTCAGGGAGAGGAGTCTTTCTTCTTCTCCCTGTGGGCTCCCTCCCAGAGGAGACAGAGACAGTCCTTCATGAACTTCTACATTGTGAGTCCTTTCCAGAGGCTGCAGTTTTTCATTAAGTGCTCCAGCATGCGTCCCTTTCCACAGGGTGCAGTCCTTCAAGCCTGCTCTGGCATGGATTCTCCACAGGGTCACACATCCTACCAGGAAACCTGCTGGGGTCCTCTCTCCAGGAGTCTCTGGGTCCCTGCCAGGATCCTGTTCCAGCACAGGCTTCCCAAGAGGTCACAGCTTTCTTTCAGGCATCCACCTGCTCTGACATGGGTCTCCTCCATGGTCTGCAGGGGGATCTCTGCACTCCCATGGATCTCCGTGGGCTGCAGGGGCACAGCTGCTTTACCATGGTGTTCACCACAGGCTGCAGGGGAGTCTCCGCTCTGGTGCCTGGAGCACTCCTCCCCCTCCTTCTGCACGGACCTTGTTGTTCCTCTTACATCTTCTCTTCTCTGAGTGCAATTTTATCTGCACCATAACTTTTTTTTTCCTTCCTAAATATGTTATGCCAGAGGCATTGCCACCATCTCTGATTGGCTCGGCCTTGGCCAGCAGAGCATCTGTCCTGGCACCGGCTGGCGTTGTCTCTGCTGGACACAAGAGAAGCTTCCAGCAGCTTCTCATAGGAGCCACACCCGCAGCCCATCCCCTGCTACAAAAACCTGGCCATCCAAACCCAATACAATGAGATGAGGCTGTTATTATTTGCAGTTCTAATTTTTAAATGATTATTATGTTTTCTTGCCTATATAAACCAGTATGTGTTTCTGAGGTGTGATAATGTAAGCTTTGGAAATATTTTAATAATTTTGTAGGGTGAGGTTTTTATAAGGTGTATTAAGAAGCTTTACACATATATATTTAAAAATACATAAATATGTATGTACATACATAAAATGTGCAAATATATATTTGTAAGTCATCATTATATATGGTTGGATAATATGTGTGTGTGTGTGCGCATGTGAGTTTTATAAGCAAATGATGTTGGAAAAGTCAGTTCCTGGGTATGAATCCATCTCTTTGAAACTGAAATAAAACATTATATGTTGAAAACAGTTGCTGTGTTTAATTGAACTATGTTCATTTAATATACAGTTTAAGAAACAATGGGAGGGACTTTTTTAACCTGTGAGACGGTAGAAGCTCCTAACAAGGCTGGAAGTATTCAAGTTGTTAGCTCTGTGGGATGAAGAGACAGATAATTATTACCTGTGGAACATGGAGAAGTTATCTAGGGAGAGGATGAGAGTGAAAGAATAATGTGTCATTGTTAGGTCCATGATTTTTAGTATGTGGCAAAGCTGGAAGTTTTAGTCCCCAGGCTTATCTTTTTGAAGTATTTGGTAAGTTTCTGTTGAGAAAGAGATTGAGTGATCAGAAATGTAATAAATGTTTTGTGGAAACTGTTCTTCCATTAAGTGCATGTCCTGTCTTTTACTGGTTCATATATGAGTTCTTCTGGTATCGGAAGGTCTGTTCACTTTGCAGTACATAGATTTATAACAGTCTTTGGTGTCTTGCATATGTGTGCATGCACAGGATCCATGTATTTGATGGCTCTGTTATGGTAGGTGTTTATCCCAGTTGTGAAGGGACACATTTTATATTTTTCATTCTGGTGAAGATTTGTTTACTGTAGCATATGTTGATGACAATGTTGATGATAAGTATGCTAGAGTGGAGGGTTGTTTTAAAATTAGGAACATGTGGGGAAGTTTGAGTTCCTGATTTGTTCTTCAGTTCAATGAACCTTGTGCACTAAGATAATTCTTTCAATTTTTGGAAATTACACCTTAGGTTCTTACATACAAAATCTTTAAATCAAGTTCAGTTGTTACTGAAACCACTAATGCATCGTGATTATTCCAGCAGTTTAGTAACAGGAGTGGTTTAAGCTTTCTTATTTTCTGAAAGAACTTTTTCTTACAATAGTAAATATTAGCTTTTACACATATTTCAATACAGCAAAAATAAAAGCAGTCCTAGCCTAAAGATATATAGAATAGTAAATTTCTAACTAATGATTTCAAAATATAAGCTGTTGCAGAAGATCTTTTATGTATTGATTAGGCACCTTCAGACAAGGAATACAGAAGTTGTGATTATTTGCTCTTCTAGTCATAATAAATGGAAAAGACATTCTGCCTAAATGGCAGAAGGATATTGCTTTCAAAATAGTATAATACGCTATAATGTTAATGGGAGAAAAACAATATACAAATATGATTGGTCCTGTAATAGCTTTCTGTATGAACATTGGAAAATGAGTGTCAGTTCTGAGAGTAGGTGTGTATCTGTGTAGCATGTCTGGAAATGAAGAATGGAGAGAGAGAAAAGGTAATTGCTGTGTGCTCTGCTGCAAGGACAAGAGCTACCACTGTGAGCTGTAAATGCTACAGCCGTTCTGTTGTCAGTCGAAGGGAATGACCTACTTGGGCCTTGTTGGATTTCCTGATGGAAAACCACTTTGAGACAAAAGAAGGACTTCATGTCTCAGGCCAGTAATAGTAGCCATCACTGCATGTGATAAGTGGGCTCTGCTTTGGGCAGGATTGGCCTTTGTGAAAACCTTGTGGTGAGCGAACTATCTCCAGTGAGACTTTCTACAAAAATTTGAACTGAATCATTTGTATTGCCTTAACTCAAAAGGAAGGCCTATAGAACATAGGCTGTATTGAATTATAAGATTAATAAGCATAGTAAGCATGTAGGCTTTTTTGTTATTTTAAACTGATTTTGTATAATGTTTTGTTCAATTTGCCAAAATCAGGCTTCTAGATTCACTTTCTGACTGGTTTTAAAAAGGCTACTTGTCTGTCATGACCACCTGAAGGAGAAGAAGGGTATGCACTTAAGCCTTCATGCGAATACGTGCTTTGATAGACAAGCTAAAGTAAATGTGTCTGCAGCCTTGTAAAATGTTATAGCTCCTGGATATTAACAGATTTCTTTTGGAAGTTGCTGTTCATTGCATCAGAACTGGCGGTGTAGAACACAGACCAGTCACACCAGTGCTATATTTCAACTATGCCAGCAACTTCCTTGGCATTTTAGCTTGAAACATCGAACAGAAGGCAGGTTTGCATGTTGTGGTCTGGAAGGGTGGGCATGACCCCACATGTTCTGAGTTTGCTGTGGCCAGCGTACCTGCTCGCAGAACAGGTTGGGTGCAATCCTGTACTGCTGCAACAAAATTTCCAGGAGTTTTAATATAAAGACTGTAAAAACTGGTTTAAGGGCAAGTGAGGCAGTTACCTGTCTGCACTGCCACATGCAATTTAAATGTCATGGTAAGCACATTTTTAAAGACAGGCTCAAGTATGACATCCACCCTAGTGCTGCACTCATGTTAGGCAGTTGAATTTTGGGAATTGTAACCACTAGTTCATACCCCCAAAAATCTTGTTAGACAGCCTCTCAAGGCATGGACAGGAAACTACAGGGAAAATTTTACTACTAACATGTTGTTAGTCAGCCTTATGATCAACATTATAGGCAGAAGTCTGCCTATACCCCAGAATGGGCTGCTGGGAGTAGGAATTTTACTGTCTTTTGCCCAGGTACTGTTGGATGAATACAAACAACACTGGCAGTGGAGCTGAGCAGCAGCCAGATTTACCTCTGCAATGGAAATAAACCCTAGGAATTACAGATTTGAAAACATACACAAAGGGAGAAAGAGAGGAACAGAGCCTTTAAATGCTAACACAGAGAGTGAAAATAGGAACTTAACAATGTGTGGCTTAACAATTAACAGTTTAAGTGGAAGATTATTTTGCAGCTATATGATCATTACTCTTCCATAAGTTTCCATTTCTGAGAACTGATTTTGGCACTGTATTTATATATAGTATTGTACACAAACAAACATTGCAAAATTTTAAAAATTTCATACATGGACAGTTGTGATGAGTTTGTATTTTTACCCTTCATAGATATAAATGATACAAATATGAATGTAAAATTCATGTGCATATGGCAGCTGCATTTCTGATCAAAAAATTTATGGAAGAAGTGAGGGAAGAATGGCTGACTTAGCCTGTACTGTACCATGACTCACAGAAGTCTTCCCATTTGCCTTAGTGAATGTCTGTAGGGAGAGGATGCTGGCTGCATCTTTTAAATTACAGAGCCAAGTATTGGAAGAGAGGATCTTTTCTAGAGCTGCTCATGCCTGTGAGTCTTTAGAGACAGCTGCTTAAAAAGCAAAACAAAACAAAAAATACTGGCAGCATAAAATGTAAGGAATAAGAAAGGAGATTGCCTAGTGTTCAGTTTGATAATAAGTACCATCAATTCTGGATGTTCACAGGACTATGTTCTGTGTCTCTACAATTAAAAAGAAAATAAGAAAAAAGCATCATAGAATATTAGCATAACTGTCATAGTGTAAAGGCTGTGCATACAGTCAGTCTATTAATATTTTCCTCTCTATCTGACTTGTGTTAATTAGCAAAGGAGCAATTTCTACAAGATTTCTTAGATAAGTGCTGCATTTCAAACCCCATATTTGTAGAAATAAGGCCAGAGGTTCTCCAGCTTATGAAAGGAGAATTTTCTGTAATATGACTACAACATGAGTGAAAATAGTTATTAGTGAAAGCTAATGGATTTATTTGAGAGGAACAGAAAGGGACAACTGGAAAGATGATAATCTTTTAGTCATAAAATTGTACAATCATTTAGGTTGGAAATAACCTTTAAGATCATCAAGTTTAACTGTGAACCCAACACTGTCAAGTTCACCACTAACCCATGTCTTTGAGCCCCACGTCTAAATGTCTTTTAAATGCCTCCAGGGGTGCTGACTCAACAGCTTGCCTGAGCAACCTGTTCCAATGCTTGACAACCCTTCCAGTGAAGAAATTCTTCCCAATATTCAGTCTGCACATGCACCTCCCCAGCAAACGCATCTGGCTGCAACCTCCTTTCAGGTAGTTGTAGGGAGTGATAAAATCTCCCCTGAGCCTCCTTTTCTCCAGGCTAAACAACCCCAGCACCCTCAGCTGCTCCTCATCAGACTTGTTGTCCAGACCTTTCATCAGATCCATTGCCATTCTCTGGACAGGCTCCAGCACCTCAGTGTCTTTCTTGCAGTGAAGGACCCAAAACTGAACACAGGATTTGAGGTGTGGCCTGACCAGTGCCATGTACAGGGGGGCGATCACTGCCCTGGTCCTGCTGGCCGCACCATTCTTGATACAAGCCAGGATGCCACTGGCCTTCTTGGCCACCTGGGCACACTGCTGGTCATCTGGCTTTTGTCCAACACCCCCAAATCCTTTTCCATTGGGTCACTTTCCAGTCAGTCTTCCTGTAGCCATGGGGTTGTTGTAAGCCGGGTGCAGGTTCTGGCACTTGGCCTTGTTGAACCTCACACCATTTGCCTTGGCCCATTGATCCAGCCTGTCCAGATCCCCCTGCAAAACGTTTCTACCCTCCAGCAGATGAACACTCCTGCCCAACTTGGTGTCATCTTCAAACTGACTGAGGGAGCACTTGATCCCCTTGCCCAGATCATGATACAGATGAGATACTAAGGCCTCTCAGATCTTATGCTCAAACTTATTTAAGTCAGCTGGTATGGGTACTGATAAAAGTATAGCTACAGCAGCAGGCACCTTGGCTTTCACCAGGCTCAAAAAACATTTATCTGAACTTAAAAGCTTTGAAGCCTGGACTTCCCCATGCATTAGCTGTCACACTGTGTTTTTGAGTTCAGTAGTATCAGCACTCTGCCTGATTCTGTCTACAGGAACTGCAAGGTCTTAGGGACTGTTATAGCTGGATACTGGAGTGTCCAAAATAAATGAAGGCACAGACGGTACTAATCTGAAAATATACTCCCCATTGGGTCATTTTCCAAACTGCAAATTGGGGTTATGCTTTAGGCCTGTCCCAAAGATATCAATTGATACTATAACATTGTCAGATGTTATGTGTCTTTGGCTACACTCCCTCTATACAGACAGATGAAGATGACTATGTGTGGGTATTTTGATTTTTTTCTTTGACTGTCATTTTGTTGATGTCTAAAATATTTTTATTTACATTACAAAACCAAACATTATGATCCAGTTGGGACAGAGAGACTGTAAATATAGAGAGACGATGTCAGCATGCATTGTTGGCTTGAACACCCCAGCACAGTGTCATTAAATCTCATTTTGGTTGGAGATGATTCCCATTCAGCTGTTGTGCAGTGCAGTCAGAATGAGTTCAGTGTCTGTTCACATCTGTGCAGATATTCAAATTGCCAAAAAGAGTAGAAGAAAAGGAAGGCGGAGAAGGAGGAGGAGGGAAATATGCTTAAGGTTACACACTGGATTACTGGTGAAGCAACTGTGTTAGTTTAGTCTTTTCTCAGTGATGCCACATTACCTTCTACTGCCTTTTACCTTTCCTGACCTTTATACAAAACTCAGTCCCTTCAACTCTTTCATTTTTTTGGTAGCTCCAGTTTCTCTCTCTCTTGCTCTTTTTTTTTTTTTTTTTTAAGAGGTCAGGTACCTAAACTTACTGCCATAGTTTAAATTAAATTACACTGGTTATTATGCTGCAGACAGGCTATCACATTGGAGGTGTACCGTGGGATACCTAGGAGTGGTTAGCTCTTTGATTGCTATATTTTGTTACACAGCTCTGCTGCACTCACTGTTTACTAGCATCTCTAGTGTTTTATTTCAGTATTGTGGTTACTTTGTAAGACAAAATCACTTGTAAATCAGCCTTCCAGCTGTATTCCATTTTATTTCTCTGGTTTTAATTTCCTTATGTTGCCCAGGTTTATTTACTGCTTAATACAGTATTCTTCAGTAATTTTGACAGTGTCATCCAAAGATTATCAGAGTTTGTATTCTTTTGTTTTTACTCATTCGGATAGTATATTTCTCCTGCAAAACGTCCTTTAAAGGTTGTATTTAAAGACAAATGGTTACTGTTTTCAAGTCTGCCAAGTATATAGATTGTGTTGCTATGTGCATGGACATGTTTATTGCATAGATAATATAATAGTAATCTAATAAATCCTAATTAATCTAATAAATGTAATAAAATAAACTTTACTGAATGTTTTCTTCTTGCCCTAGTAGGAAATGTATGTATATTAGTACATATTTCTGTAACATTATGCTTCAGCTGAATATTAATATACATTTCTATAAAATCATATGTCATCTCAAACTCACACAATAGATGTTATTTGTGAATGTTTGCAATGCCATATTCATAGTGCCCAGACTTGGACTCAAATCTCTTTGTGCTGCACAAAAACAGAACAAAAAGAAAGAACTCCTGTCCCAAAGAGCATACAGTCTAAGGTCTGAGCAGAGGAGAGGAGTTGTAGGAGGCAGGATGGTGTTACTCTGTGCAACATGCAGTGGTTACAGCAGGTTGGTATCCTATCCACTCTTATTGGGTACTTTGTTGAAAGAAGGAAAAGTATCTCTTCCTAGAGTAACTGAGACACTTGGAAAAATCCTTCATCGTTTCACATGTATGGCAGGTCTGAAACAGACCCAAGCTCTGAAGGTGACTAATTCATCAGATGATTTGAGAGGCAGCAGTGTTTCTGCTGAGCACTATTTTACATTAGCAAAAGAGAGAGAGGACATCCTAACAAAAAAGTTTTTAACCTACATTTCCAGAGCTAATGAAATTTTGAAAGGAGAGTTCCTGCCAGTTGGTGTGACAGTCACAAAGGTGTATATTTGAATCTTTGGCCTTGTCCAAGGCATGTAAAACAGCCAAAGTTCCTATTTTAATTTGGAAACTTGGTCTTATCTTCACTTTGAGAGTGCCTGATATTTGCAAAATAGCATGTGTTGAATGTTAAATAGAGTTTTATGAGATATTTAGGAGATATTTTGTTCTGAGGCACACAGCATTTGCCATCCTGTGGTTTCTGAAGCCAGAAAAAATGTTTCTGCCAGTATAGGTTGAAGTTGTATTATGTTGGGGAACAAGATGCACAAAAACTTGTATAGGTTGATTATGATATATAATTTTCTATCTTTTCCTTTCTAGTTTCTGTAAAATATTTTAGTTGTGTATTTTCAGTTTTTGTTTGTTTTGTGTTCCTCCCCCCCCCCCCCGGTTGGTTTGGGTGTTGTTTTTTTTTTTGTTGTCCCATCCTTTCCCCACCCCTCCCCGTTTTATTTTAGTAAACTATTCTATTGAGTGTTGCTGGAATACTGGATGTGGTTTCATGTCCATGTTAATCTTTTGGTTTTTTAGCACCTCAGGTTATGCTGGAAACAAAAGACAAATCTTTGTGCCAGTCTGAATGGCTGCCATAGCTGCTTCTAGGCTGTCTAGAAGTCTTGGTGCCTGGGAGTAGTGTAAGTGTCCATGTTGTTGGCCAAGGGCTGGTTGCCTAAAAGAGTTGGCCAAATATGCAGGTAGGTGATTCAGGAACAGAGTCAGCCGTGACTTAGTTCAACATGTGTTTGCTGAGGAGGCAAACAGTCTTGTTGGAGGTCTGGCTGCTCTTCTTCCTTAGTGAGCCAGAAACCTTAGGAGCTCTGCTCCATATCAGTACTCTTGGCAGCCTTGTGCAGAGAAAGGAAACACTGGACAGACAGACCAGCTGCCAGCAATACTGATGGAAATAGTCTTGTTACTGGCTTTAAACTTTATAAATAGATCTGTTTGAAAAATTTTGCATATATTGAACCATCATTCTTTGCTGGAAAAAGGCTCACACAAAAGATTAGTGGATGTTTCCGGTTAGAATCACAATAATTCCCATCTCTCTTTAGAATATGGAGGAGAACTTCCAATGGTGAAATACTGCATTTGGAGAGGAAATTTATAAGGATTTTATATTTTTTTTTTTTGGTACAACCATTTTTCTTTATTTCATATTCATGCTAAATTATTTTATTTCTCCTGTGTTTCTACCTCTGGTCCTACATTTTTTTGCTAAGCATGAAGGAGGGGATCCTTGTTTTACCTTATTTTCATTTGAACAGTCAGTAGAGTACCTCAGTGAGTATGCATGTGCACTAAGATAGACTACAAATTCCGTGTTGCCTTTTTTTCTTTTTCTTTTTTTCTTTTTTTTTTTACCTTCATGGAAATCACTAGTTACAACACAAAGTGATTGAGTGTTGTTGTTTCTGTTTCCTATGGTCTTATTCTTGCCTTGAGTATCAGGAAATGCCTAATTTAATGGATTGAGAATTCCAAATGTAACTATAGATAGGGAAGCAGGTTTTATATCATAAAGTGCTCTAGGATCTATGTCAATTCCCATTTCTTTGGAAGAAGCTCCAAAATCATAAGAATGTTGAAGGATTATGATTTTTTTTTAATAACTTCTGAAGGGTTTGGGGGTTTTGTATTAATCTTTTGAAAGTTAAAAAAACCTCAACATTACATATTTTCTGAAGAGCAACACCTAACTTCTATCTGACATGCTGATTCAAGTAAATAAGGCTTCATGTAAGCAGAACTACTATTTGCTGAGATTTTAATTTAATATATATATAAAAAGAACAGAAATAAAATAGGACAGCCTATAATATTAGAGGTGTACTGAATAATGAGCGATCATAGAATCATTAAGGTTGAAAAAGACCTTTAAGATCATCGGGTCCAACTGTCAACCCAACACCACCACAATGTTTACCATGAAACCATGTCCTCGAGTTCCAGTAAGTGATTTGGGAAAAAACGAACCTAACTATTCTATATTTGGAATTGAAACTTATATGAGTTGTTCATGGACTGAGTTAAGCAGGTAGTCTTTTGACATGAATAGTAAGTATTTGAGTAAGACTCAAATATTTATTCTGAGCAATTAATCCAATGACATTTTATTAAATTACTGAAAATATACTGTCTTTGAATAACAAAAAACCAAAAAACAAACAAACAAACAAAAAAAACCAAACAAAAAACCCAAACAAACAAAAAAATTTCTTAGGAGTATTCCACACATCTCAATGAAATCCACTGACATGTTTTAAATCTGACTATGAGTGTTCACATACTATAACTCACTGCATAATTCTGTGTGTTCCATAAATAGAATGAATATTTTATAGTGGTACATGTGTGGATTTGGAAGAAAAACTGAGCTGTCACTAACAGAAAATTTATGCTGGCAACTGTGGTAAAGTGTCACATTTAAAAGGATTTGGGGGGAGATTGTTTTGTTATTTTAACTTAGGGATTGTGTGACGATGAGAACCATTGAAGCATATTGCACTGATTAAATGGGAGTCTCAAATGTCACAAAACATACGGAATACCAGGAACATTCATCACTGTTTGAAGGGACTGTCTAAAGCCTTGATAGCCTGGTCTAACGATAGTGCCAGTAAAATAGTCAGTGAATGAAAAGAGGATCTGGTGACATGAAAACAACTGAAATAATGTTGGAACCAGGAGTGTTCGACTGCTAGGGAATTACAGCTTCTTCCTCCTGCTTATCCTCTTCTTCCTCTTTTGAAGGAAGAACTAAGATTACAGTTCTGAAAAGCCATATGTATGGCTATTAGCCTAACCCTAGCAATAAACAGATATTAAATCTGCATCTGTGTTTAGGATTAAAACAAAAAAAAACAACCAAAAAACACAAACTTTGAGTGCAAGAGGGTTGGCCACAAACTTTATTTCAGTGAGGGCAGACTTGAACATGTGAATATTGCTATTGCTAAATCAGATGTGTTTTTTTCTCAGGAAGTGGTAACAGTGATCAGTCTAATTTTGATGGAGAAGGGAAAGACTGTTATGACAACTTAATTTTTAATATGTCTTTAAGATAATGTTAAGGGAAGAGGGAGAAGGTAGCTTCCTGGAAACAGTCCACAAGTATAATTAGGTTGTTCACTCACTTGAAAGTCAAAATTTTACATGTATTTTAGATAAAATAGAAATTGAGTTGGTATTAATTGTCAAATGTTTGAAATCCTTACAGTAGACAATTTCCTAAAATTGTCTTAATTCCTCTTTCTTCTGGTATCCCACATTGAAACTTTATGTGATGTAAAGGCAAAACACGTTTATATACTGTGAGACAGATGTAAACTTACTGTTTTGTGTAAAACAAAAGTTTTTATTGAAAAGAGAAAGAAGTTTTGAGAAACTCTCAGTATTACAAGACAATATATGAAGAATTTAAAAAATAATTTAAATTAGCAAACTGCAATGCTTAATCACATCATGGTTCTCAGAGCCATCTGACATAGAGGCAGGGTTCCATCACATGTTTATGGTTACTTGAGAAGACAAGCGCCGTAAGTCCAAATGTCCCCCACCTTCCTCCTCCTTCCCCCAGCTTTTGTTGCTGAACACAAATGCCATATGGTATGGAGTATCCATTTGGTCAGTTGGGGTCAGCTGTCCCGTCTGTGTTCCCTCCCAGCTTCTTGTACTCCCCCAGCCTCCTCACCGGCAGGGCAGTCTGAGAAGCAGAAAAGGCCTTGATGCTGTGCAAGCACTGCTCAGCAATAACTAAGTCAGCCCTGTGTTATCAACACTGTCCATCACAAATCTAAAACATAGCCCCATAGCTACTGTGAAGAAATTTAACTCTGACCAAGCCAAAGCCAGTAGGGCTTTTATTTCATCTCTCTGACTTACAGATTCAAAAATCTGTGCAGAAATACTGCAACTCTGCAACAGAAATACAAATCTTTAATATTTCCACTAATGCTATTTTATTTGTGATACTTAGTTGTTTTTATTTTTTTATTTCAACAGACAATGCTACCTTATCTTTTCCTGTTGAAGTTTCTACTGAAAACAAACTCTTTAGACTAAGTAGTCTTTATCTTTAGCATGCACAAAGAATCAAATGTGCATTTTGATTCTGAAATGTCAGGAATTCAAGGAAACACATTGTATGTGAGTTTCATAACAAACATAAATAAGTAGTAAGAATACCTATAGCTTTAAGACATTTTATTCAGATGGAAATTAAGCACCTTTATGAGGTAAAATTAGGTATTGATCAAGAATAAGGCATAATTGCATGTTTTCTTTTCCCTGTATTACACGGATGTAGCACAAAACTTTTTATATTCACTTATGAAATGTTTTAAATTTACATTACAGTTCAAAGATGCTTCATAAAAATAGAAAAGTGAATTTTTAATTAAAATAGCTTCTAAATTGCGTGTATTTATTGACTTCATGCAATTTAACAATAAAAAAAAAATTACGCATAAATAGTGGAAGCCTCTGTAACTTTCCCATAGAGAAGCCAATTTTCTGCCTTCTTTTTCAAGAAATAGCTCTTTAAATTTTTCTGGATCTAGAACTAGCTAATGTTTCTTTGAGTTGTTGAGGAGTAGAAGTTAGAAAATAGTGTTTCACATAATCATTAAACAGTTTAGAAAAAAATTTTCCAATTACATGTCCCTGTTAGATATGTATAACATTATTTGAGGATCTAGATGTAGTTCTTGAATATTTGCAGATTCAAAATAGTAATCTGATTTATATAACATAAATTATTGTCTACCCTTTTGAATAAATCAAAGCATCAAATTATACACTGATTTTGAGCCTTATAATCAAGTCTTGTTTACACACTGAACCTGTTGCAAAAAAAGCTGACATATGAAATTTAAACATGGTAAGTATTCTGTGCTGTCTTCAGTTAAATTCTAAAGCGAACTAAATTACCTGAACATAGAAATTTTAGGACTAATGGAATAAGAGTGTCTGCAGGAGAAGCTATTATAGGTTGTTTTCCCTGGGTAGATAAGCCCAGAGTCAGTAGAGGAGCTGAGTTGAATCTGGGTCATCTGACTCCTGCTTGTGTAGCCAGTTCTCCCCACTAAAAGCCTCTTCTTGTGGAATTATGTGGTGATGTTTTCTACATTTGCACTGTGTTGTTAAAGATTATTATGGGATGTCTGTTGTTATGATTTTATAGTGCCCTACTGAGACATCTACTGAGTGTGTAAGTTGCAGTTTCTAAAAAATAAATTATTGTCCTACTGTTGTTTTGTGCTTTTAGTAATACATGTTCTGTGTTTTCATTATTTGGCATAGGCAAAGACTTTCTTTTTTTCTAGTACCTTTGTTATCATTTGGAGAAAAGTAAATCACATTTCCTTTTTGAAAGCAGGGTAACAATCCTATTTTGTGGCGGTTCATGACTGAACAGATGATGTAGACAAAATATACTTGTGAAATCTGTAGCTAGTTCATGGCAAAGATCTTGCCACAAATTTTGGACATGACAGTTGCCAGGTAAATTTAATAAAAAAAAGTAAAGTAAAATACACAGTTGACTATTAGTGAATACCAATTTCAAGGTACAGGAAGTGGGTTTGGTAGCTAAATACAGAAACCTACATTACAATTTCTTGAGTACTCATGTGTTTTTTGGGAAAAATAGGTGCATTGGAATGTGGTCTAAAGGAAACGAATAATTACTTGCCTAGCATGCATGGGCTATTTGCAAAAGGCCCATAGGAAATGATAAGCACAGCTGGTTTGTCTGAAATCCCTCTTCTCCCTGAAGGTCAAGCTACTTTTTCAGATTATCACAGTATGTTCAGGATGGCACTTTCCTCCATTTGCCATCTGCAACCTGATAGGTACAACAGTACTTCTTTCGAAACCCTGATTAATTCTTATTGTTGCTCTGGGAGAAGAGGAGATATGTGTCTATGTTAATGTGAGAGGGTGGGTGGCATCTACTTTTTCTGTCTCAGAGATTATGGCTTTTACTGGTTTCAGCTTCTTTCTCACCTTGGGGGGTTCAGTTGCAGCTCTGGGGACGGAGACTGGCACCTCGCTGTAGTGTACTCTGTGGTGGGAAGTCCCACCACCTGTGCAGCTCTGCAAATTCAGTTTTTCCTTTGTGCAGCCAAAAACTGCCAATTTGTGAAGCAAAGAGGGGTGAGAAGCAGCATGAATCCATGTCTGCTGATTAAGGTTTTCACCCGAGCTGTGGGGAGAGCTGGTTTCAATTCCTGTTCCAGCAAGTGTAGTCTCTGGAGGAATTAATTTAAGGATAGAAACATTCTGATTGAAGCAGCAGTAGAAACAAGACAGAAAACTCTAGGTGTCCACAGCTTATGAGATAATGATAGGCATGATAGGTGCCTAGAGACCATTACACTAAAAAATAAGACACTGAGGCATGTAGAGCCTTTTGACATGTACATTTGGGGACCAAATTCCTGACCTGGTACCTAGTTTAAATGTATTCTTGTATCAAACTTTTTTAAAAAAATAATATAAAAATATATCAAAACTTTATTTAATGACCAAATTAAAAGAATGATTCTGCCAAAACCATCTAAAACATTTTCTTAGTCACTCAGGATTATTGAATTTAGACAGGCGTCTTGGAGTTCTGCGCTTTTGTTATTAATTCTTGTCTTTCTTCCAAGTTTTTTATCAGAAGGGTCAGATATTGTAAATAAAGGAAAACAAATCCACCTATTGTTCTTTAAGCTCTCTACTGAGTCACTGTGAGAGATTTCTGTGAAGTTTTCACTTCTTCTATGTGATATATCGTTATATGAAAGACAAAGGCTTTGTTCTTTGGAGCTTACTGCAATCAATCGGATAAACTACATGGACATTCACATCAATTTTGACAGAAGAAAAGAATAATTTTTAAAATAAAATTAAAAATAAGAGAAAAAGAAAAAGATTTGTTAAGAAAGAGTTTATGTAGTTGCACAACTCAGCTATGAAACAGCAGTACCATTGGGGAGTCCATAAGGTGGTTTTGACATCTACAAACATAACATTTATTTGGATACTAGGCAGCTTTCCTTTGTTATATGATTTGCAAGTTTTTTATATATTGCCTTTTTATAGTTGTTTGAGATTATAAGCAGTATTGTATTTTGTATATCTACTTGCAGTGCTGACTTTATGCATTAAAATAATCTATTCTGGTTTAATATTAAGATACAATTTAACAGTTTCATTACTGTGTTATGAGAGATACTTGGGGTTTTTGAGAGCATTGTGTCTTTTTTTGGACTGATCTTTCCGTCTGGGAAAATTGTATTAAAAATAGTTGTTTAGTTAATATACTGCAAATAAACTAATGCCTGTCTACTGAAGTAATGTTGAGCACTGTAAAGCTAAAATTGGTCTTAGAATCACAGAATTGTGTAGGTTGGAAAGAAACTCCATGTTGTATCTAGTCCAGCTACTAGTACGAAGCCATTGAAGTTAGATCAACTTTTTCAGGGCCAGATTTGAATATCTCCAAGCATGGAGATCCCACAGTGTCTTTGTGTCCCTGTTCCAACATTTGACTGCTTGCAGGTTCACGGAATCACAGAATCAATTATGTTGAAAAAGACCTCTGAGATCATTGAGTCCAACCTATGAGCTAACACCACCTTGTCAACCAGACCAAGCTGTGGCACTAAGTGCCATATTCAGTCTTCTACTGCCAGAGATGCTCCTGTGGATTCAGTCCAGCAAGTCCGTGTTTTTCCTGTGCTGAGGTCTCCAGAATCAGATGCAGTACTCCAGATAGGATATTGTGAGAGCTGAGTAGAGGGTCAGAATCACCTCCCTTGACCTGCTGGCCATGTTTCTTTTGATGCAGCCCAGGGTAAGACTGGCTTTCTGGGCTGTGAGTGTACATTGCCAAGTCATGTCCAGCTTTTAATCCGCCAGCACTCCTAAGTCCTTCTCAGCAGGGCTGCTCTGAATCCTACCTTGCTCCAGCCCATGTTGATACCAGAGGTTGCCACCAGCCAGGTACAGCACCTTGCACTTGGACTTGTTCAACTTCATGAGATTCACATGGGCCAACTTCTCCAGGCTGTAGAACAGCATGTGATATTGCAAAATAATACTCCTGACAGATAATACTGTTTGTATCTTGAAAACCCATCAGCACTTTTTTGATTTTTATATGGTAAATGATAGCACAAAGAGTGTTCTCTGGACATGGTTTGCAAAGAAAATGAGGTTAATTGCCTGTTTGTGCTTCTGTGTTTATTGCAGTCATTAAAGCTTGCAGGATGTCCACAATATTATATAGTTAGCAATTTAGTAGTGCCCTATCGGAATCTTGAGAACAGGTTCATGGTGACAGTTTTCTGCTTTCAGTGGCAGTAGTTTTTCAGAGAAAGTTATGCTTTTGAGCTCAGAAAAACAGCAACTTGGAATTAAAATCACTTAAAAACTTTACAAGCATTTGGTTGACAGAATTACGGTAGTCCTCAAATACCCATGTTTCCTAACTGCTTGTTTTTCTGAAAAGCAGAGAAAGCAGAGAGACATTTTATTATCTCAGATTTACAAAGAGGATAGACATTTTTCGTGACAGGCTTTCTGAAGGAATGCTGTTTAGATCAAGTGTCATCAGAAAGAATTTTATTTTGGCTGTTTATTGACTTATATGACAGAGGTTTGGTTTTGTCTATTGCTTAGTAAACTGAAGGAATTGAAAACCACATTGCATTTGACTTTGAATAAGCCCCTTTCTTAAGTGATCTCAGAAGCCTAGAATTACCTTCTTAAGGACAGGTTTGGACATACTGTGTTCTGGTGCCCACTTCTAGTAACAGAACTGGTTACAGTATAGCAGTGCAGAAGATGCCTGACATATTTTTGTAATATGCACATTAAATAATAAAAAACCAAAACAAATCAATTTTTATTGGAACATCTCTGTTTAAATCAGGAGATAAATTCTAAAATAATGAAATTACTAAAGCATAAATTGAGATATATTTCAATGTAGGTTGATAAAGTGATGCTATGGAGTTGCACTGCATATTAGAGTCTTCTTTAAGTGGTAGTCTAGAGACACAGCTAAGGATGGAAGTTGCTACACAAGAGTTTTTTATATTATTTGCTAAAATATGCCCTTTTTTTTTTTTTTTTTTTTTAATTTACATTCTCTTCCTTACTATAAGGAATGTTTTCAGAACCCAACTGATTCACAATATTTCTCTACTGGTAAATCCTGCAGTATGGCGTGGACTAGGGTTACTCACTAAATTTTCATAGGTTAACCCCCGTACAATAGGAAACAGTGCTACAGTTCCAACGTATTTGGCCAGCAAAGCTGGGAATAAGGAGGTAATTGCTACCTGATACTATGTGGAAGATCAGGAGAACCCTGAGAAAGGTGGGCTCTTCTCAGATGTTTTGTGTGCATCACATGATTGGAAAACAGATTATTTTTATGCATAGGTTTGGATTTTCATCAATTTAGATGTTTATTGAAAAATTTTTCATGGTTGCGGTGTTTTTTCATAATTATGGACCAGAAATGCTACATCACTGTTGTTCACTGCAGGATGAACAACATGTGTAATCAAGGCTTCGGTTATTCAGTAGGTTCAGTGAATGACTTCCTAGCCCTGCTGAGCCTTGATTTGGAGAATGTTCCTGAGGTCAGTGGTTCTGCTGCAGCTTCAGCCTGTCTGTGCAATACATGAAGGCAGCTTACAGTGGCCAAGGTGTTATGTCACTGTATGATTTTTGTGATCTCATTGGTTAAATGTAGTACCTTATAAAGCTATAAAGGTGTCCTTACTGTTTTCACAAGCTTGTAGCCTTTTAAAATGTTTAGCTTTATTATTGAGAATATTAATTGGGTTTTTTTCTTCACAAGGTTTTCTCAGTAAACCTACAGCTTATTCTTGAATTGTTTAAAAATATTTTTTTTTTAATTTTCTTTCCTAATGAAAGAAAGTATGTGTTTGTGTCTGCATGTGTTTGCATCTGCAGGTTTGTGTGCTAAAATGAGGAGCAAAATGTCTGATGTCTATTACAAACTGAAATTGGATACAGCTTGCTGGATTTAAGGAAAAAACTGTTTCAAGCAGTTAAGAGTCACTCCTGAGGATTGTTGGTATATAGTTACAATACTTTAGGCTGTAGCTTCCCACTAAAATCAGTGTTTCCTTCATGAATTTCCTACCTCAATTTGAAAGTTATGTAATTGAGGCAGAGCATGGGTAATTGTTTCTCTCCTCTTAGTTGAGGCTCCTCGAATACCTTATAGCTTTCACTTTTTGTGTGTTGGTGTGCTGATCCCTAGTAGAGCTTCACACTGAAATATTTCACCATGAAGAGACCTTTATTATGCAGAGGGCTTAACCACTATCAGTATTTCTTTCTTGGTATTCTGTTTATGCCAGGAAGCCTTTGAATGAACATTTTTTAGTTTCTGAATGGGAGGTCTAGCACATTTTCACTAATCCTTCTTGCAGAGCAATAGAAGAATGAAGTTTACAAAATGTTGAATCCTTTAAATGTTAGCATGTGTTTGAGACTTGTTTCATTCTGAACTTGCAATGAAAAAACAAAAATAAGTATTCCCTATATAATGATAAGGGGAAGTGGCATCTGCTGATTGCTTGGGTAGGCCAGGCCATTTGGAGAACATAGTACAAAACAAAGTATCAGCAGAAGGGAAAAATCTCCTTTCTTCAGTTTCATTTACCATGACAAGACTAGTATTGGAAGGTGAATCAAATCCATTTTAATGTTTCTGTCATTAGGTGAAGGAAATTTATCCATTTCTTCTTACAGAAGAAAGAGAAAATTAACATAAAGGTAATACAAAGGTTAAAGAAAAAAAATCAATTTCCCGTTGGATTAAGACCTTTGCAGCACTTAACAGGCTTTCAGGAGATATGTCTAAAGGAAGAATGATATTTTTTGGATACATATGTATACCAACCTTTTTTTCTCAATGAATACAACAAAAAATACAATCAGAAAATGCTATCAGAGGACACATTTGCAATCTTTTGCGCAGTTTTT
>JAWWLV010000045.1:16204926-16274439 GCA_035041135.1 Platyrinchus mystaceus
AGAGTTATCTTCAAAATAATGTATTTTTGAAATCTGAATTTGTATGAACTATTCATCACATCGTATCTGTAGAATATAAAAGACTAGAGGCAACTAATTTATGATTATAATCTTTTTGGGTTATGTAAGACTTAAATCTCTCAACAGCAAAGGAACAAAGATCTCAATTTTCTTTAGGAATCAAAATTGTATAATTGCACATAAAAGGTCTGTTGCAACAATTGAGAAACTATGTAATAGTGTTATGTTTATTATCACCAATTTCTACCGTAATCTCCCTTGTACACTTTTATTATAAAGTGTTATCAGTTTAATATACTAGAGCATAGGAATGGCCATAGTCCCCTAAAGTATTTGGTGTTATTGTCCCTCTAGTTCTCTTCATATCTATCTATCGAGGCCTTTGCTTCACACAAGTTTGTAATATTCCTGTGTTAAATAACAAACAAGTGAATTTCAGTTGGTGAAGTGATTTCGGGACAGATAATCCAATTGGCACTGTGATATTTGAGTGGCTTTTGTTGGACTTTTCTGTATTTTAAAACTTGATGGACAAAAATTATTCCTTCAGATGCAAGACAACTGTTATCAGTAATTTATTTATTATTCTTTGAGTTGTGTACTACTGATTCAGAAAAGACATTACTTCCTTTAATATAGATTTTTGAGAATAGATAATTAGAATAATCTCCTGAAAAAGATATTTTTCTGATATTTCATGCAGCTTGATCCAAGTAGTTCTGTTTAGTAGATATTATGAAAACAAATTTTCTTCCTGCTTTGTGATTCCTTGAGCTCAGGAGCTTCAGCTCAGATGCTGGGTATTTTCCATTTTATTTTTTTTTATTTTATTTTAATTTTTGTTTTAATATTAGATTTTCCATTAACCCTTAATGTTTTCTGATTTGGGTTTATTTTCAGGAAAAAAAAAAAAAGCCAGATGACTTTCCCCAATTCACTTAGTGACTTAGCTACATAAGAACTCAAAATACTCTTATTTTATTTTTTGGTTTGTTTGGGTTTTCTTTCCTTTTGCTGATAATCAGTACAAACGTTCTTTCCTATGTTGAAGTATGCAGCAATATTCTGAGAGAACCAATATGCTGACCTGTTCTCTCTTTCAGAAATATGTTGTGATATGACTGCACATTATTACTGTCATTATGTCATCAACATTAATAGTCAAGTCTGGAAAAATTCAAAGTAGCTTTCTTAATCTGTAGAAACGGTGATGAAATATATATCTATTAAATGCGTTATTGTCATATATTGTCATTTTTTTTCAATAAGGTATTGTGACATCTAGGTATTGAATTCTTAGAATATGTTCTCCTCATAAAAAATTTATATCTGTTTAATATAGTAGCTTTTTATCCTGGCCATATGTTACTGTTAAAACATTCTCTGGCTTGCATTAGACAACCTTCAGTCAGCAGTTACTTGAGACAACTTTGTAGGAGGAGCTGACTTCTCCTATTCCAAAGGAATCTTCTGAAGGATTATGTAAAGCTCTGTTTCTATCACTTCTTCCCTGCAAAGACCTGGTATGATATGTTTCCAATCACTGCTTCAGCACAAAGATTCTTTACAGGAGGCACAGGCAGCATCAGCTTCTGTGGTAGTACTACTCAATCCACGTTGTATCCCTCTAAACCACCAATGAAAGCTGAGTCATGTAAATCAAAATGAGTAGTAGCATTTGAAAAAGAAAGAGTGTAGTAGGTGTTACCCTAGCACTTCAAATTTCATAGCTCCCAGACAAATAGCTCCTTAAAATACATTATTTTTTGTGCTCTTGTTAGAGTGGTACCCTTCAAAAAACTGTATGACTATCCTGAAGAGAGAACCAAAAAAATGAACATTTTTTTTTAAAGGAGCAACCTAATTTTTACTCATATTGTTTGAATAACTAAAGGAGGGAGTAAAGACCCTACTTATCTGTACTATGGCAAAAAAGTGGGCTTTTCATCTGCTATCTCCTTCTAATCCCATGAGTAGCTGTCCTGATTCAGTACTTGAAAGACTGGCCTTTTCTTCACGTGGACTTATGTTCTATCTATATGAATGAATAAAAAGCACCAAGAACACAAACAAATTACCCATCTCAGAAAAAAAACAAGAATTTTCAAAAATAGCTTATATCATGACAATGCTATTGCAGTCTTGTGTTTATGTTTTTTTTGCTCTTACTCCTTTTTTTTTTCTGCTACTTTTACTGTTCCAATATTATGATAATCTCTTTAAGCAGTTCATTCTGAATGACCTAATTTTTAAACTGCTGAACATTCATTGCTCATACTGAAGAAAATCTGGTTAAGAAAATGTCTGTTCTGCAACTCTGAGAGGTGAAGATATTTGTGTTTTTGTATGTATATCTGACTGTCTCTTGTAAATGCTCCTTTGTACATTTTTACTGAGACTTGGTATTGCTATTAATTTTTGGGTTCATAATCTTGGATTTTCTTCTCCTCTTTTTCTTGTGAGAAATAGGGTAGTTATGCTGTTGTTCTGAAAAGCATAACATCATTTTAAGAAGAAGAAATAACCTTTCAAACTGTCAATTTATAATTTAACTATTATTGACTTATTTTCATAGAATCATAGAATTATTTAGGTTGGAAAAGACCTTGAAGTTCGAGTCTGACTGTTAACCCATCACTGCTAAGTCTATCACTGAACCATGTCCCTGAGCATCACACCTACACATCTTTTAAATACCTTCAGGGATGGTCACTTCACCATGTCCCTGGGCAGCCTTATTGTTGCATCTTTATTGCTTCCTATCTGAAAAATAATAGTTAATAATCCAAGGGCTGTACCAGGATAGGAAACTTTCTCTTCACACCTTTAAACGGGACCACAGGGACACAGATGATCTCCATAAGAAGTGGGTCTAGTCTGCGTATTAGACCTTCTGTTCCCTTCAGAAGGGAGTGTTCTATGACAAGGATCCATCCTTTTTCTTTATGGAAGCAGTTTTGATTCAGGGCATAGGCTGTCTTAACCTTGGTGACACCTTCAAGCTGGATGAACCATCATCCTCATTATTGTTGAGTTCCACCTGCAGAGCCTCATATCTCTTATTCCAGGACATAGGGAGAGGTGGGGTAGTCGTGAGAAAATGCATCTGTTGCACCAGTTAGGAAGTTGTCACCACTGCCCCTATCCCTTTAGTCATTGTGTTCAGCCAGGCAGAAGGAGGATCCTGTCTGCCTGTTGAACCTGAATGCTGACTTTTTTATTATATATTTTGTGGAACACTTTTTTTTAAGAATGTTTGAAAGGCATCTATCAGTAGTTTTGTATTTGCATTACATTTACATATTTTAATAGTATGTTTCATATGAACACATATTTTCATAGTTCTATGTTAGTATAATGACGTGGGGTTTAGACAACGAAACCTGTTCTGTTAATAGTTGTTTTAATATGACATTCTTGTATTCTGTTGGAATGTAGTGTGGGAGGTAGTACTTATTGCTGTTAAATTTATCAGGCAATGTAGATAAGGATTGTATTAAAAGTTGCCTCGTGTAAAGCAATAGAGCAGTAGCTCTTGGGAGAAAAATAGACTTTTTTTGTTAATTATGGCACAATTTTTTGAGAAACTCTTGCACTTTTCTGTTAAGGTAGTTCATAGACCATGAATCTTTCTCATGTGAATTACAGCTCTTTCCAAAATAAATAGTAAAGTCTGTAAGCCCAGGTTAGTGTTAAGACATATGATTATATAGAGAATTCTCTTCCCAACCTTTGATTCTGGGTACAATTTAAGTATTTACACCATTACTACAATTGCTTTTGCATGGTTCCATGCACAGCACTGAATATATCTAATGGTTGTTTGATAAAAATATAAAACTTCTAGCATGGGTGCATTTTTCATCACCTTGCCATGCTGAATAACCAACTATTAAATCATTTATATTGTAAGTAAATCAACAAACCAGAATCAATAACATAGAATTATTAGTAGCCTTCTCTTTTGCAGAAATTGTTCAAGGAAAAGAAACTACTTTTTTTGCTTCCATGAAAAATGAATTTCACCTCTGTCTGGTTTTTGTTTGTTTTTTGTTTGGTTGTTTTTTTTTTAATTATGACAAAGCTAGATTTGTAAGAGGAAACTAATTTTTTTTTTCTTTTCATAGGGAATATCTATGAGTGAGAGCAGTGAACAGTCAACAATTATTGTTGGACCCAGATTTCATATTGTGTAATTTCTTTTCCATCATTTTCCATAGGAAGATGAACACAGCTGCTGTGTATACAGTATAACAAATCTAGGTCAAGCAGCCAGATTAATGATGTCTGGCACATAATTATGGACATTACAGAAACATTTTCTTTTCTTTCTTTCAGTGTCTTCTATACATAATGTATAGTTTACCGGAAGGTAATATCCATTTAAGATATAATTTTGCATCCAGGAAGTACTATAATCATGAAGCACTTCCGTGATATGATGATAAAAATTGTCGCGTAGTCTGCATAATCCTTCATTAGATTATAAACAGAAGTCTTCACTTAGTTAATGTTTGAACATTTCCTTCTCCATCTCAGTTTAAAAGAAATTGAGTCTTTCAATGGAGGTACTTTTAAAAGTAATTAAAGTAAAAAATAATCACATGTATATAGGGCTCTTTATCCCTTGGCTGTGCTTATTCTAATCAACATCAAATTTTAGTTCAATAGAAAGACATTCAGTTGATAATTTTTTTGCAGAGAGTTGCACAATTTCCCCTTTTTTTTCCAGTACAAACAAGGTTTCAGTGTAGAATATTATGAATGAACCAAATATTTTTATATATTTAGGGTGTTTCTTTAGTATGACTTTAAATTACAAGCCTTTAAATAAGATGGTCAAACATAAATCTTTTATATGACTGTGCAGTGTTTGGAGTTATGTGTGCTTTATTGATCATTTGATCTGGTGTTTATGTAGACGAAGAAAGATTCTTGTTTTTCCTAGTTGTCTTAAGTGTTCTTTTTTCTTGCATCACATTGGTGAACCTTTATTGTGTTATTTAGGAGGATATATATAATATCTTTTATACAAGGAATTTCAGAGCTGTGCATAATCCCCTTGTCCACCTCTTCCTTATGTCTTTTTAACGACATTTGGAGGAGATATTTCTAATAAATATCTGTGGTTGGGATGGGGAGGAAATAACCTAGTTTACTTCAGAGATGACTCCAAACAGGCAGCAGAAACAAAATTGTGCCACTTTCAGTTATTTTTACTCACACCATCATTTAGCTCTAACCAGGCAAACTTTGCCCTCTGAAGTAGAGATTTTCAGATCACATCTAGGAAATACACGACTTTCTTTCAGTGTGACACTGGAATAAAACATTTGATTTGGATGTTTTGAACTGGCTGTCCCTCTGCACCCCCAGTGGAAATAAAAATTATGTCTTGGGGTCACAAGGACAGTCTATGGGTCCAGAGGCCACTTGGGCTCAAATACGAGGTAATGTGAGCCAGGGAGTTTGCTCTGGAAAGAGGTAGATAAATCCATAAATAATGGCAGAAAACTCTATTCAGTTTGACTTTAAGGCCATGGATCATTCCCTGGCCCTTATTTTTAACAGTATAGAAATACATGCCATATCTGTATTACTGTCTTCTTGTCTTGAAGATGATAAATCTGAGGAATGCATGCCTTAAAATGCACGGATAATTACTAGCCATGATTCTGCAATGATTTGGGTAATGGTATCTCCAGTCTCATGGCTTTTTTGCTTGATAGATCCCAGGGCACCAGAAGACAGAAGGACTCAATGTTTCTGAATATTTCAAATGAGAGGTAGCTTAATGATTGATTTATTTGGTATCTGTTATGGGCAAAACAACAGCATGTGTAATAAGAGACTGAATTAATAGAGAGTTAAGAGAAAAGGATGTAGTTAAGAAAGAGTAGCAGGCTTTTCTAGGCAATTAACATTTCACCAATGAATTTGTTTTTCTTGATGACGTGACAAGTTTGGTTGATATATCACAGTGCAAATATAATTTAGCCTTTGTAAAATGTTTCATTTGCACCAGCTGAAATTCAATTGCTGATCATATGTAGTTTTTAAATTGTAGAATCAATTGCTCAGTGAGGCACTAAACATTTTGGGGAGGGAAATTTTAAACAAAGGAAAGTTATCAGTGGTAAGTCTTTAAATGAGGCTACTTCTTTGGAATTTTAAATTAATTCAGCATTAACATCAACAGTGACAACAGAATAACTGAGTTATCTGAGTAGAGAAAAGTAAAAAATAATGTTATGGGGTTGTTTTACCTCAGTGTAAAGTAGTGGCAGAACTAATACTCGATTGTGGCTGATTCTTTTTCATATTGAAAATAGAAAGAGTGAAGAAAAGAACACTAAAACTGAGCTCTTGATAGGAGAAAATGACATACAGTTTCAGATGCATCTGAATACACTTAGCGTATCATAGATATGATTGAGAGGTGGTTTGCTAACTGTGTCTAAAACACTTGGTAATAAAAGGCTTTTTAATTTAGCAAAGCAAGTTAGTAGAAGCTGAAGCCAAAATTCAAATTAAATATGTGGCAAATACTTTCAGTAGGGAGGTGATTAACTGCTGGGACAAATTGCCAAGAGAAACAAGTGATTTTTCCATCACATGAGGTTGTCAAATTAGAACTAAATAACTCTCAGGAAATTATTTGACTCTTGCCAAGAACAAATTATTGGTCTCAGTTCATTGTTAACCAGATGAAATTTTAAAGCAGGTGGTTGGGATGGTGGATCAAATTATTCCTTAGTTTTATAATGTAAAATCATGAGGAATATTTTACCTAACTTGCGTTGGTTGAATTATCATCAACATCAGGAACTTCATTGCAACATGGTACAATTTCCAGTTGGTTTTGTTATTTCATGGCATATTTCCATTCATTCTATATCATATTGAGGAGATACTCTCTTGTTATCTACTTCATCACATCTGATTTCAATGGTGAACTTTTTATTTATTGGTTTTTACTTAGAAGCAAATGTTTGGAAAGAGTCAATAGCTCTGTCAATAGAACTAAACTCAGTAATTTAGTCCAGTGCAAAATTATTAAATACTGTCCTATTGGAGCAGAATCACTGAGTAGCGGCAAATTTATTTAATACTAGTGTGCTGGGTCAAATGTGACGTGAACGCCTTTAAACTTAGGGAACAGGCTTGGTTACTGTGTGTGGCACGCACACATCTTACTGCAATATGCAAACACATGATGCAGAAATAATTGAGAGAATTAGTGCAGAAATCCTGCAGTCCCTTTTCAACTCCCCTTTTGTGGTTATAGGTGTATTTCAGTTGGCTATCACTAGATTTTCTTCAGTACTTCCACTTAAATGCTGCAATGTAAGTTAGGAATCTTTAACTGCCTAAAAGATTCACTGAAGGTATCTTTATTAAGTACATGAGAATATTTAAATGGCAGGTGATGGTATTGTATTAGCAATCACTTGGGAAATTCCAGATTGAATTAGTCTGTTGTGAAGTATGTAATTTAGTAGATGCCTCATATCTGCAGTCCATGTGGGAGTGACCTGAGCAGAACGCTGTGTAGATTGATCTCAGAGATGCTTCAGTAGGCATTGTAAAACCATTTTGAGTCTGAGTTTCAATTTCACCGCAAGGGTTTTAATAACAGGGCTTAAGTTCTCCACCATTTAAGTGTAGTGCATAATTTCAAATATAGTTTTATGTTTCAGAGGTGCAACAGTATCGTGCCATGTTGAAGGGAAAGTGATGCAAAGTGAATTGGATTCATCTGCCAGCCTTAGCACACATGCCTGTGCTTTCCAAGCTATTAGAAAAATTAATAAACTCACTCTTTGAATTAATGGATGGGCTTGCAGGACACCATCTGATATAAATTTTGAAGCTGAATTATATTTACATTGCTATTTGTACTGTAAAATTACTAAAGGTTATTAATTCTGTCTGTTCTTGATATTACCAGTTTTATACCATAATTACATGCACAGACACACACAACCTCTCGAGAGGAGTGCTGAAACGCAGGTACTTAAAAGTACATGAAGGGCCAAAGCAAATGTTCTCAAGTTACCCTGTCAGTTTTACATTTTTCTGTCTTTACCTGTTGGTCCTACTGCTCATGTTGATTGCAGGATGGAATGCTTACATTTTCTGAGATTACGCAATACCACTCAGAGTGTAAGGAGTTTCTGTTTTAAAGACAGAATTCGACAGTGACAAAATGAGACTCACTGTAGTGCCTTTAGGTCTCAGACTGCCCAAGATTCTTTAAATACCACATTTTCTCAGCATATAAAAAGTTGGGAGTGATGGTGCAGTTCTTCTCTTACCAGTGATGACATCGTGGTGGACAAGGTATGAAATGTTGCCAAGAGTGGCGTGATGTGCACGTCTGATAGATATTATGATGAGTGAAGAGGTGTATATGGAAACAGTGTAATGAATAGAACAGCAAATGTATGACTTACATGTTCTGCATGTGTTTTCACAATCTTTCTTCTTTTTTTCTTGTTTTGTTTTGTTTTGGTGGGTTTTTTTTTTTGTTTGTTTTTTTGTTTTGAATCTAGTGTAGATTTTTTTTCTCCAACTGTGAAATGTACATTCCTCTGTGTGTGTGTTCCTTTAATTCTTGGCTTTTCTGCTGGGTTAGAAGAGGTTTCCAGCCTCCTACTCACTGCTGAAATACTTTTTAGTAACTATATATTTTTAATAACCCATTTCATGAACTTCCAGATCACTTTTAAAGAATGATGCTCCTCAGATTGGAGACAATGGAGGAAAACAAAATGTGAACATAACTTTTTCTCACTGAGTCCACATTTTAGAAATCTCTTCCTATTTGAAACATAGTCTTTTATACTGCTTAGCTTACAGTGTGAGTGTATTTACTGATCTGCAAAGGATCTGCTTTCTGCAGAGCGGCTAACGGGGCAAAAAGTGTCCCAAATTAGGAATATCCAGTCTTTCATCACTTGAAGTGTCCTTATTATTATAGGAGGTGTACTGAAGAACTAAACAAAGATCTGAATTTGCAATTCTGGTTTCTTTTTTTGGCATTTACACCAGGGTAACTGAAAGTAGATCATACCCTGCAGAAATTAAAGATGAAAGTTACTAGATTTTTCAGTTCACTTCCCAACACATATTTTCTACTTTTAAATATCCCCAGGGAAGATGCCTCCACTGTGTGTGTCATGAAATTACAGCATAAACTTTATTAGCAATCTTAAAAAATGAATTTTTATAGCATCATACTGTATTTAAAACATCATGTTATTATCAATGTTTTTCTGCATTACTGTAGTTCTTTGTACTTCCAACCTTTGGCTTATCCCAATGCAATGAGCATTGTGTCCAGTTCTCTACTCATCGTAAGACAAAGGAGCAGAGATACAGTAAACACTTATTTTTCAAATGTTTTTTTAAGATAAGACTGTATTTTTATAGATTTTGATCTCATGGCAAATAGCAGTATGTCTCAAAGGCTATTCAGCTACCATCAGTGTATATAGTTTCCCAGTCTCTAATGCAACTAATTCCTAACTAGAAAATAACCTGCATTCTCAATGAATCATGATTGACAAATTGTTATGGTGACAGAAAATTTTAAACAAAAATGTCACTGTAGAAAAGCCAGTTTCAGTGACATTTTTAGAATTATCAGCAAGAGGACATCAATCTGTGGTGACAAGAATTGAACTGAAGTGTAATGAGGAGAGCGGTTTGGGTTATTTGTTTAATAACAGGCGTTCTTAGAATGATATATAGAGGTAAAATATTGAAAAAATGTATTTATTAGTAATAAATAGTTGCTTGATGACAATGAGACTTGGCAACAATTTTATTTGGATAATTGGTCACTGGTGATACATGCTATAAACAGTTTCCAATGGAAACATCATGGAAAACACAGCTTAAAATTTTTTTTCGTGAGCACAGAAGACTTTGTTTTTCCCTTAGAATTACCCAGAGAGTGTGCATTTTAAGTCCGATACACCAGTGTTTTGTACCCATTAGTGGATATGAATGGTGCACACCACATCCTCAGTTCTTTTCAACTACTTCATTAAGATTGAGCAGAGTGTAAAGTAGTAGTAATACAGAGTTAATCTGCCACTTCTTCCACTGCCCTCAAACTGTACTCAGAGGAATTGCTTATTCTGCCTTAGAGAGTGGTATGATTCAATCAAATCCACCATTTAGATTGGGTTTAAATTTTGGACAGTACAGATACCAAGAATATGTACTGAGAAAACATGTAAACAACTGTGATGTAATTTAGTAATTAGTGAAGTTCTGCTTCAATTCCTAGATCTTACAAGAAGCCTTTAGGTAAGTAGTGTCTCCAAGAACAGGCTAATAGGAGAAAATGCTCTCAAAATCACTGTTCAAATGGATGGCTGTCCTGCTCCCCACAGGTTCCTGATGCAGTTTTGTGAGTGTGTTGTTAGGATCCTGCCATTAAGCTTATTCCAAATGAAGTGGAAATGCACTCAAATAGTTGGTACCTCAGCACTTCCACTGGGAATTGTCCTGGAGGCAGTAAGCTGCATTTGTCATTTTTGTAACCTATATCTGGCAGATTATAACATGCCTTTCCCTATGCTGTTAAATCTGAAAAGCTAGAATAGGGTTTTTCTCTATGCTGTGCTTTAAAGTTTTTCAAGTGTCAGGACCCCTAGATGTGTATCAGTGTCTTAGTCATCCATACTCTTAAGTCTTGCAGTTTTCTAAAGAATTTAAAAGATGGACATACTTAACCTCTTTATTGTTTTTTCTTTAGTTCCACACCCTTTATACTTTATCTATCATGGCAGTCTAAAACTCTGGGGTTGTGCAGGCTTCATATTTCATCCCATGTGTATTTTACTCGTTTTTCCACTTTTCTGCATCTGACTCTTTTTCCTCATTTTGGAGACCTTGTCCATGAGGACCTGCCCATGGAAGGTACAAATACTTACTGGATTAGAGAATAATAGAACTGATCTAAGATTAATTTTTTTTTTACATTCAGGTATTCCTATACTCTCACAAGAGGCTGAAGAACTATTCTGAAACTCAGAAGCTGAAGTTCAGAAAAGTTACATTGACAGTCTGCAGCTTTAAAAGGGATCATTGCTCTGTGTGTCTTGACCAGAAAGATGATTACTTCAAGGTCTTAATCACATTTTTGGACTGAAAGCGTCTTTGTTTCTGCAGAGACTAATTATTTCTGTAAAGACTCTGCCATGTCCATACAGGATGCAAACACTGGAGTCTCTCTGGCAACAAATGTCTTTCTTTTTCAAGAAAAAAAAAAAAAAAAAAGGAGTCCTGATACCAGTCATTCCCCACCCGTAAAAATGGAGATATGCTCTTTCCCGAACAGTGGAACAATGGACTCTGGCGAAGATGTCAAGTCTCTTGATGTATATTTCATCAAATTATAGAATGTTTCAATACTGTCATTGCAAAAGTTTCTTCTTTATATTTAGTCTGAATCTACCTTCTTTTAGTTTAAAGCCATTACCCCTTGTCCTATCAGAACAGGCCTTATGGAAAAGTTTGCCCTCTTTATTCTTACAAGCCAATTCTAAGTACCAAAACACCACAGTAAGGTCTCTCAGACCCTTCTCTTCTCCGGGCTGAACAAACCCGATTCTCTCAGCCTTCTTCAGTTCCCTAAAGTTCAAGATGAATAGACTGAACGTAGTTCAAGTTTTGACTCAAAATTTTGAATAAACATGGTCTTTCTTCAGCTTTCTTTTACCAGAGCCTCCTCTGAGGTTGGCTGCATATACTGTTTGAATGTTGAAACAACTGAACTGACTATCCAATTAACGGAGGGGGTTTTTTTCTGTTCTTCTTTATAAGAGCTTGTCTTCCGCAACAGCAGACCTGCATACATGTTATGTGCCTATTTATCTCCTAATGGTTTATTTGTCTAATCATTCTTCCCTGATTGGGTAGTGAAGAACTCTGCAAGATCTCCCTATGGGTGACACATAGTGGGTATGAGGATGAGTTCCACTTACTGTTTTTAAAGTTAATTCTGCACTCCTTGGATGGGTATTTCACTTCAGTGTTCTCAGAGATCGGAGTCTGCAGTTGACCTTGAAGTTCAGTATATATGTCACTGTCTTGGACCTCACACTAGCAGGATATGTCAGGCTTTCTGTCCATGTGTAGAAAGGAGTTCAGTTACAAGTAATGTAGATAAAATGTGTATTTTGAAACTTGCCCAGGAGAAAGGAAAATAAGATGAACTTCTTTTTGGTTGTATGGCTCACTACAAACTGCAATCAGATTTCAGTCACAAAATAACTTGATCAGGAGTTTACTCTTGTAATGACAGTTAAGTAGTTGTAAAGTCTGTGAACCACTACAGACACATAAATGGAAGGTGAAGAGGGAGGAGGCACATCTTGAAGTCAGTGATTTTGAGTGGAGTACCAAAAGGAAATGACAGAGCCAGACCAGCTTCAGGCATCCTGCAAAACATACTTGTGAATCTGCAGTCAGAGAAATTTAATAGTAATGCCTCCAATATATTAGCATGGTGCATACCTTAACATATTGTTAAATCAGTGTTGGGTCAGCCCTTTGAGTCTTCAAACAACTTTAGCCTCTCTCATCTTTCCTTTCAAACCAAGAGAGGAGGAAAAATCTGGATACTTGTGACTGATTCTTTCTATATGAATATGGTGTATATACATATTTACACCCTCCTCCTCCTCCTCATTTTTCTGTAATATCTTATCCTCAGAAAACACCCTTTATTTTCTAAGGCAGTGGATTTTATTTAAGCCAAGGCTTCCTATCTTTGCCCCAGTGTATGTGCTAGTTCTTCTTATGCTTTTTCCAGGCAAGCTGTCTCTTTTTATATTGCCAGGATGAGTCCTTTCAGGAAGAATCCCTGTTTGTCCATATGACAACAAAGTGAGCTAGAAATCATCTGTTTCAACAGATTGTCTTACTGGATAGCTAACCGTGTGGGAAGCAGTTTGTCTGCTGAACTGAAGCCACCTTAGATTAACATAGCTGTCTTAGTTTCTTCAGAATGCCTCCATCCCTGGCATATGGAGTCTGCACATCTAGTTGCCACCTAAAGCTTCATTCTGAAATGCACTAAACCTTACAACAAATACACCTACCCGATGTGGCGCTGCTTTTGTAGGAGTCCTTTTTCAGTCTTTATTCAACTTTGGATTGTAAGACTGTTTTTCAAATATATGGTGTTTTGTGAGGACTACTGCTTACAGTTCTCACTGTGTAACAGAGCAGCATGAGAGAAAGAAAGGTCACTAGCAGTCCTTCCTCAAGTGATTTATCTGGTTGCAAATTCACAACTTTTCCTCTTTCTTGCTTGGATGTTTCAAACCTAAGATTTGGGTAGAATTCTGATTCATTACCAGTGCTGTGGAGAGGTTTGCACTTGTACTCATCTGCCATGAGTACTTCTGAAGCAACATGGCAATTTGGACCTTACACTGTGAATACATATACAGAAAAAAATATTTTGAAAGAGAAATCATGGGGTGATTTGACTTCATTTTACTGTGCTGCAGGATTATAAATGAGAAAGCAAGGGAATAGCCGTATTCCTCCAAAGTTAGAAGAGGTCCTCTGGGCTGTTTAGTTTGTCTCATCTCATGTATACTAGCAGAACAGACTGATGTTAACTGAAAGAGGTCAGCATATGCTCCAGCTAATCCTGGTTGTCAGAAGAGCTCTTATAATGCTGTTATAAAGTACTTTGATATCTCAAATATGTGCTCTCTTAGTTTCTCTGTAGGCCATGTAAGCTCTGAGTCAGTTCAGAATATGTGTTTAAACAATTCCTATTCCTTCCTACAGCTAAGCAGAGTCAGGATCCAGATTAATTATGCTTTGGTTCACAGTTTAATGTTGTGTCCTAAGTAATTTATTTCTTTCAAAATAGACTATTTAAAGGCAAGTGACAAGGGCAAGATTGTTCTCTTCCTCATAAATCCCTTTAATTGCTTCCATAACATATAAAACATGTATTGAATTTTGTATTAAGGAGCAAAAAGAATATATTTGAATCTATACTTAAAATAAAATAACTTACGATATTATGGGTATACATATAACATTCATATCTACAAACTTTATCTGTTTATTTTGTGAACAGTTATGTGTAGATACAGTAATTTAATCTTCAGTCTGACAAAGAAAAGTTTGTGTTTCACCATAGTGCCTTCTCTTGTACAAGTAAAAAACCCCAGAATTATATAAAATGTAATATAGATAGGTCTTAATTGAGTTATGAAAGTGTAGTATCTTTTTTTTACCTGGTGTGACTGGGGGAGGAGTCTGAAATTCATAATATTTTTGGACTGAAGGCTATTTTTCTTTTTCTTTCTTTTTTTTTCTTTTTTTTTTCTTTCCCCCTTTATTTTTAGCTTGTGTGAGACAGGGACAGATTCAAATGGGAGTCCTCAGAGAACTTACTGCCCAAAGACATGTTTCCTACTGAAATAAACTCATGTTCAGCAATAGCCTTAAATTTCAAAGGTCTTAAAGCAAATCTTTTAATATTCAGGCACTTATGTATAAATTAATATCTATTTATTTATTTGTTGTTCACAACACCTTTACCTGAGCATTGGCTCAGTTACTTGCCGTACAATCCTATATAAGTAACTGTGTAGATAGGAAGGTTGTCTTACTTCTCAAACCTGTGCTTAATTAGTGCATTGTAAATTCATTATCAAAATGTTTCCTTTCACTATTTTGTTTGCCTAGGCTATGCAAAATAGCGGTTAAAGACTGAAGTAATATTTAAAATGTAATTAAATGATATGTGCCTAAGAAAATACGATTCCATAATTTGAAAATGTTCAAGACGAATGAGTGGGAAAAAACGCTACAAATCAAATCTGAGCATAATTATCCCAGAGAATGCACTAATGTGATAGAAAACTAAGAAAAGGAACTTTGTTCAAGACAAATTAGGGAGTAGGAGTTCAAAAATAAATGCACTATAGGCCTTCAGAAGCCAGATGCCAGATTTCCAGAGGAAAGTAAATAACAATTAGGAAAAAAAAAATGCCAAAAACGATATTTACATTCTAGCCAAAGATTCTAATTATGAAGTTTTAAAACAGAATCATTATAACCCAAAATATCCATTTGATATGGTTGGAAACAAAGGTGTTTTTATTAGTTTAGTAGAAGTTTAAAAGTACTGTTTTTGCTAGTCAAAAATGGTTGACATGTAAATGCAACAAGTATTAAGGAAGGTCAAGAAAATACAAACTGTATCTTTACAAAGGTAGGAATAACACTCAAGCGCATTTTCAGATGACTTAAAGTATTCCCTTGAAGTATCAGATTTTTAGTTTTGTCATTTATTTTATTTTAGTGGAATGACACTGACACCAGATGGAATCTGTCACAATTTCCTGTAGTAATCTTCAAAATCCGCTGGAAATCTTTAAGTAACTCGTAGAAAGATAAAGTTTTCAAAATATTCTCATATAATATAGTGCCCCGAAGAGAAGACTTGGGTTATTGGTGTACCTGCTGCTAAATGATCTTATTGTTGAGAATCTTCTTATTTTCTGTGTTCAGGGCATATTTAATGTACGTTCACTTAATGCTTTCATTTATTTTTTTTTTTTCCTCATGATAATAGTAACTGAATTTTTCATAGCATAATAAAGAAAAGATCAAGATTTCTTCTGAACCCTTTGATTTAAAGCTTCATTCTATAAAAGGCTTTAAACAGTAGTGATGGATTAGAGCCATTTAGTAGAGTTTTGAAATACAAGCTTTTATGTAAGCATGGCTAATGTATATATGTTACTAAATTGCTGTTGGGGAAAAGAAAAAAAAGGTGACAAAAAAAAAGGTGCACAATTTTATCTACCTTATGTCTCATAAAACAGTATTTATGTGATTTGTACTCTGTATGTGGCTTTTGAGTAGATTTGGAGAGGAGAACTCAGTGAGATCCATACTAGCCCTCTGTGGTTTGAATGGCAAGCATGTGGCTGGATTTGCAGCTGCAATGTCCTTCAAGCATTTTGTAAAATTTTATTTCATTTCAGTGCTTGTTGTTTCTGACAAGTATTTAGGATAGTTTTTGTTGGCAAAAGTACTGTTCATGGATGATATTTTTTGCAGTTGTAAAGGCTGTCACTCCACAGCACAGGTTTTTTTCTGAAAAGTAGTTTGTTTCACTAGGATGCAATGATCCTTGGCAGCATTCAGCGAGTGCAGAACTCATATGGGCTATCTCACTATGATGAGAAATTGATTGCGTAAGGCATCATATCGTATATTTTGCATATTTTTCCTACATAAGGCATGTATAAATGTTGCTGCATCATCAATCCTTTGCCTCAGAAATTTTCTTCAACATCAGCTAATTTCTGAAACTGAATATCAGATTTAATAACTCAGCAATATGATGTGCTGTATTATTATTTCATTGGCAAAGAGATTGCCTAACATTATGGCAAATTCCACAAAACCTGACCTATATTCTAAATAAACTTTTTATGGCAGGCCACATAAGCCAGTGATCCACAAATTTCATCTTCAGGCTTTCAGTGGTCCACAATCTGCAGCAGGATGTGCAACCACAGTACAGTAAAATTTACTATTTATGGCTTTGCATCTGTACTGTGTGTTTGCAGAGTATTTTGCAGAGTACAATCGAAATTAGTCCAAACAGCCTAGAAATGGCTGTTTTAAGTACTTCAGTAAAGGTGTTTCAATCTGTCACAGGTGAAAGGTACATAAGTTGCTTGCTTTCCATTTCACAATCAGTGGAACACACAATTTGAGGAGTCAATTTTCATACTTCTGTGCCTGTACTTGTACAGCATTGTGAATAATTAAGGTATCAGTATGTGGTTTGAAATACTGTGCCAAGTTGTCATGTATCTTGTTTCATTGATAACTAGGGATAGCAAATTTTTCTGAAAAACAGACTATCAGTTGTATGCAGTGATGTCAGGAAGGACTACTGATCTTCCTTAATTAAATTAGGGTAACAAAGTTGCATTAGGGGATGCTTATATTGCCATGTAATATAGTTATTGCCTTATACGTACCTGATTTCTCCAAGGAGTGTCACAAATGCACTCACTGTTCCTTAATGTTATATTTTGCATTTGGATCTCTAATTTATCTGACAAATGTGAAAAAGCGCATGTTGCCAGAGAACTTTCAAGAGACAAGCTGTGAAGTCTAAAGAACACAGGTTATTCCAGATAAGGTTGGCAGTGGCTTCTGCTTAAAAGTTTTTCTCCAAGCATGTGGTTTTCAGACTTACACCTGCAGAATATAGGTTAGCATTCGTCTGATACAGATTCTTCTTTCCCAGTTTATTACACAGAGAGGAAAGTTTTATTTTCATTCTCCCTCTTCTGGTCAGGCACTGAAGCAGACCAAACAGTTGGAGAACAAGATCATATTCAAATTCCACCGTTTAGGTGATTTTTCAAACTCTAATTATGGAGATATGTAAATTAGTACCATAGAAGGGTGTGTTAAAAATTACATTGAACCCTTTGTGTAAGCATTATGAATCTCTCAACACTGAATTTGGACTAATTTATGTGAGCAGATGATAGTATCATACAGGGTCTTACAGTTATTACTGAAGTATGTTGAAAACCCTGCTGTCTTCCTGTGGAATATTCTGGTTTCTGAATTGTTACTTGCCAAATCTCGCGATATGTCATCTGATTTGACTGTCCCTTGATAAACATGTGGCTTTGTTGTTCTGTATCTTACACAATTAGTTATTTAGCTTTGTGTAGCTAACTAGCAGTTAGCAACACAAGTTTATTCACAAATATCTCTCCTGTCATTGATATTGACATGTCTGTGCAATACCAGTTGAAATTCAGACTGATGTCATTTTTGGCCCATGACATCCTAAAAGGGAACATGGCAAATAAGACCACATGCCTGCAAGTGCATTTAAAGGCAGAAAAATGTACCATAGTTCACTAGTTATTTTTTGCTGATGAATTGGTTTAGTTTAAAGGCAGAATAATTATCTAAATTTCAGTGGAGCAGTGATGTGTGTTTTAGAAAAAAAACCAAAAAAACCCCAAAAAACAACACTTTCTCCCTAAAACATTTTTTAAAAAAAGGATCAACAGAAGAGCAGTAAAAAAACCTTCCCAGCTAAAATCAAAAGAAACGTTTCAGACACCGTCAATCATCACTTGCCTCTGAAGTCTGATAACTTAAGTTTACCCACAGTGATACTGACTTACTGTTCTGTTGTCTTATTTCATAATTTCTGGAGTCAACAGAAAAAAGTGGAATGAAATACTGCAGTTGAAAGGAATAATGCCTCATTTGGGCAATTTCTCTTAGCTCCTTTGTTTAAGCAACGTCAATGGGATTGAAAGTAGCAAGTGCAAAATGCTGAATAAAATTTGTTTCCTGCCTCTTCATAAGGTATAAGGAAAAAAATATAGACACTATTACATTTTTATTCAGGCTACACCTCCAAGGCCATTTCTTCAAATCCTCATTAAACTCATTCAGAGTGATTTTCTTTTTATCCAAGGTCAGGATCGTTGTCTTGCAAATCTTTGGACACCCTGAATGGGAATTCATAAATTCTGACATTGGAAAGCAAGGTTGCTCTTGCCCTACATTTAATGAGGAAAAGAAATGAGATGAAAAAAAAAAAAAAAAAGAGTGCAAGCTGCTTTGCCTGATGGTGCTGGAATCAAAAATATAAAACTTCCTTTTTTTTTTTAAGTAGGTCACAATGCACTGATGATGTCTCTTGTAGTATTCATCATTTATATTTTCAGTAAGCTAGTATGTTACCTGCAATCACTTGTCAGCTTTCCTTTTCTGTGGTCTGTTTAGTCTGTTAACCCACCAATTGGAATATATCCTATATGACTTCTACATTAAAAATAAGAATAGTTGATAGAATGGTTATTGTAAGAGATAGATGTCTCATGAACAGATTTTTTTTTTTTCCTAATTGTTGTAAATAAATCAGATTGTTCCTCTCGTTGGACAGTTTTGGGTAGTTTGTGCTTTTGGTGTTGTTTTGTTATTGTTTGCTTTGTTTTTGTTTTGGTTTGGTTTTGGTAGTACATTTAACTTCTTGGCAAGGAAACCTGTTGTTTTTAATTAAGATGAAATTATTTGAACTAAACAACCAGTAAAAATCTTTTGGAGTGGGCTCTGAAACTTTTGGTGTTATTTTAATAGTGACATTCTCTGTTTTTAAATAAATTTAAAAAAATCATAGTGTGAGCTGGTATAGTCACACCATTCAGTATTACTGACCAGTTACTGCTAGTGAATGGTTTTTTTAAGGAAAGATGGAACAGTCACAGCAGGAAAGTGTTGAATGAATATATTGGTATCAGACTTTGCCTGACAATTGAATGTATTTACACTACAATGTGGATGTAGTCATCCTAGCTCCCTTTTCCATAACAATATACAGGTCATAAAATTAGTCTGTCTCACTGTTTGTATTGTTTTCTTTTGTTGTTGATGCTTAGAAGACTTTCAACTCTCACAATTGATGGGCCATTTTTTTTGTATTCAAGTGTTTAGTTTTTTTCTGATTGAAGTAAATAAGTAATGAATCTGGATCCTTAAGAGTGCCTAATATGGTAAGAGTGCCGAGGAGTGGAAGGTGCCAGATTGGTTGCTGCTACTTAAGTACAGAATTTGCTTTATTTTTTGGAGATAGATTTTAAATCCTTTTCTTTAGGTGGCATTGTGGTTAACAGAATATTTTTTTCTTAAAAAAAAGATTTATTTTAGCTATCCCAAGGATATTTCTGCACCTCCCTGGGAACGTGCAAAGTTCATCTTTTCTATCTCCTTCGCTCAGAGATCTGTTTGCTGTCTCCAAATTTCAATATAGCCTATCAATTGTTCTTTACTTGGTTGAAAGAGATGGTGTTGAACATTGCACAAATAGGGTGTAAATGTTTTTTTCCCCCTCTTTCTTTAGTTTTCTTATGTTGTCTGCTCAGTAACTCTTTAGCAGTAGAAAAACTTTGTGTAAGAGAAATGGCATCTTCGTATCAGTAGCAGGCACTCGAGAACCAGCACTCTGCAGAGCTCTATCCCTCTATCCTACTTACCTCTGAACATTAAGGAATGGCCACCTGCCTTCAGTCAGCCAGACTTTCCCATCTTGTAGTGGAGAATATTAAACAGGTTCTTTATAGTATCTTGTTTGGTATAAGAATATCTTTTTGATTAAATTACAACCATTGTAGTGATCACACAGTATCAACTTCAATACAAATTGAGTGAAAAGCTGTGATAGTTTTGTGTAGCCGGCTTGTGAATTCCAGGAGTCTGGCATACTGAGCAGGAAAATTCACCCTAACTTCTTGAAGCAGACTAGGCAGTTTTTCCCAAAACTCTTAGGTATTTTAATGTGAAAAAAGAGCAATATAAAACAGCAGTTATCTTTTTTGACACAAGTGTCACATCGGTGTAGAAGTTGCTACCCAGTTGCAGACTTGCAGAAGTTGCTAGTGGTTACTGGCTTTACGTATAACTCCATTAACTTTACTATGGGATATTCAATTTACCACTTAGGCCCTAAGATATTCAGGACACTTAGAACCTGCTGGTTGTAAAACCAAGGCAGATTCAAGGAACTGGTGATATGGAAATTCATATGAGCTCTTCTTGGCAACATGAGTGAGATACAACAAATAATGGAAAATGAATAATAAAAAAAGAAACAAATACAAAACAAAACAAAGAAAACCCCCATTACTGAGTAATGAACTGTAATTTATTTATCAACAGAACTTTTAATGTCACCAAAAGTGTTTAAATTCTATGTAATGCCATTATAAGCCAGTAACACTTTGTTATTAAAATATACATCCACTGTATATACGAGATTTTGCACAGAAGGAAGTAGAAAGAATTAGTATTAATTATGAATTCACCTTTTTTTTTTAGTTTAAGATGTCTGCCAAGGCAAAGTGAACATGACTTAGTTTCCCTTCAATAAAATAATGGTGTTTTGATAGTAGCAGTAGTAAGCCTATAGATTACCCATATCCAAACACTGATTCCTTTTTTTTTTTTTTGGGGGGGGGGAGGGGAGGAAACAATATGAAACGAAAAACCCAAACCTGACTATCTTAAATGCATAACAAACATACAGCAATCATGGGATTCCAAAGGAAGGTGGGCAAGGAAGAATGTCAGGGTGTTTATCATACAGCTGTGCCAAAAGTAAATGCTGAATGAATGAGATGGAGATTAAAGCCAGTAGTTCTGAGCCTGTATTCAATCACTGCAGTCACTCTGTTTGCCTCCTGAATGCTGATGAAGTGTCATGAATGGTCCCATGTACTTTCATTCCAATATATTTCAGGCGGTAGTGATTATTGCTTGTACTCAGCTAAAGCTTGAAATAACTGGCAAACTCTCGCTTAGCAACAGAAGGCCTCATCTTCTCTCTCTTGGGACCACTAACTCAAAAATGTTCTATTTCTTTTAAAAGTTGAAGTTAGGAACAGTAGATACTTTATATTCATTGCTTTCCATGATAATTTAAAGAAGAAACTACAAACTAAAGCCCACAAATCACTTTATTCTATAAATAATTATTGCCTAGTTTATGAAGTCCAAATCCAATTTCTTTTGTGGCACAATAAACTGTTCTGTAGTTGGGCAATTTTTATACAGGTATTGCTTTTATATGTGCTGAGAGAAGAGAATCACTTAACTTCTTTTAAACAAAAGATCTCATAGTGTATTTTGATAAAATTCAAAGTCATTCATGTAGCATTAAGCCATTTAACGTTTGTGCTTATTTTTAGTGTTTAGGCTGCTGTTTGTATTTTTCAGTGATCTCAATCTTAAAAGGAAAATGAATGCACATTTGTTAAATAAATGACAAAATGCAGAGCATGGTTTGAGTTGTAGATCTGCAGCAAGTACACTGAAGAATTCATTAAAAAATGCAGCAGCATTATTCTAGTGTGAATTATATGCTGCTCTGTAGGCTTCTATTTTTGGTTACCACAAGATGGCAAAGCAATGAGCACACAAATGCAAGGACGAGTGAGTTTCATAATAATGCGTTCTGCATTCACAGTTTATGCACATCAAGAGAGAATCCAAGCACAGCAGGGGTAACAATCACTCCAACAGTCTTTTGAAATCAAAGTACTTCCTTGAGACTCTGTCTCCAGTGCTAATTATACTCTTCTATTGTGGTTCTTATATTGTGCAAAGTAAAATGTTTACACTGTCACTAGATATAGCTCCATCACTGGAAAAATGGAAGGTAAAATCTAATCAGATTATTAAATAGATTTGTTTTCTTTTATGTTTTGCTGGTTCTACTTTGTGTTTAGGGCTCAAATATCAAAATCCATGTCCTTTGTCACCAAGGGACTTTGGCAAAGATGCTAATTTTTCTCCAACTCCAAGAATGTCTCTTTACTTGAGAGCTGTTATGTGGAAAGGATTGGTTGCCTAGACAGCTTGAGGGTTTTCCCTTTTTTAGTGTTTTTTTGGTGTTTGTTTTTTTTCCTCCCAGTTGCATGCTGATCATGCAGTAACTACTATCAGTGGATTTTTCTTATGAGAGGAAGGCAAAAAACTGGAGACTTTGCTTATCCCAGCATAGGATATGCACTGTGTGATATGCGTCTATGTTTCTGTGTATGGCCATGCATTCACGTGTGTAAGAATGTATATACAATCATCTCAGTAACCACTATGAAATTTTCACTGTGTAGGAGAGGATGCAACATAGCAATTATGTAATCTTGTTAAAAGAGAGGAGAAAAAGTGTTCAGGCTTTATAACATTTGTCTGACAGTGCAGGGGTTGATGTGAAAGTTAAGCAACCAGTCCAGTCTTGAATTTTATTGACTTTTATTCTTGCTGTTACTGCTAGGCTTGGTGAGAAAGGTAATTCTAGAAGGGATTGTCAGATGAAAGTGGAACAGGGAACCATTAAATGCCATGACATTCTCGTGGAAAAGCTGACAGCCCACAGCTTGGATGGTGCACATTTTGCTGAGTGAAGAACTGGCTGGAATGCTGGGCCCAGAGACTGGTGGTGAATGCCGTTCCATCCAGTTAGTGTCCAGTCACTAGAGGTGTTCCCCAAGGCTCAGTCCCCCAAGGCCCAGTCCCATTCAATATCTGTAGTGGTGATCTGGATGAGGGGATTGAGAGTACCCTCAATAAATTTGCAGACAAAACGAAGCTGGGTGGGAGTGTTGATCTGCTGGAGGGTAGGAGGATCTTGCGCAGGGATCTGGACAAGTAAATCTGAATCTGGATATCTCTAAATATTTTTAGTATGTAATATAACCTAACAATTTCTAAGTATACACAATTTGTATTATGCATTATACATACAGATGCTACATGCCATAAATATGCCATATTTATCTATCTAATAAATGTAGTTCTATATTCTCTTGAAGAGTTTTGCATAGTCAGAAATATGTACATCTTACTCTTATTAAGGTCTTTGGCTCTTTTACTGGGTTTGCTTTTCGAACAGTGTCCAGCCTCATTTGATTGAATATGCTAATATTCAGGTATTAAATGGAATGACATCAGAATAAGCTTATCTCATATCAACAGAGAACTTCTGTTATGGCAAATTGATATTAGTATCTGAAATAGGGAAGCAGTAGAAAAGAGAAACTGTCTTCTTGAAATTGCTATAATAGGCATGGTGAGTCTAACATGTTTTAAAGACTAAAATGTCAACAGTCATAAGCAAGCAGCTATACATACAAGCTTGTTTCTACACACAATGGACACTAGTGTATAGTGGAACATTATTTGAATCATTTATCATGGAATGATTTAAGTTAAAATGGGTGCCCTGGAGGTTATCTCATCCAAAAAAGATAGAGAGGCCATAGAGTTGTCATATAAGTGTGTAGCCAAGTGCAACACTGAAGGACTGTGCCTTTGGCTTTACATCTATCTATGCCTCCTGATCTCAGAGCACCTTTGTTCAGAGCTGCTGCCATGGCTTGTGGTACGTACAAAGTCATACAAAGTGAATGGTTCTTAAAATAGAGCTTTCAGTTGGCTGAGAAATCTTTTGACAAATATCCTTGGTCAGAATGACAGTTATTTAAGATCCAACACAAATTTGCGAATGGACTGGTGCTGGGAGTGTGGAGACTTTCTCATTATTCTGTTGAATTTGCTGTCTGTGAAGTTAGTGGTAAGACTTCCATTGATTTTATTGGGAACAGGATTAGTCATTGTGAAAAGATTCATGTTGTACAGAAAATGTACAACTGTTTTCACTTAAGACTAGGGAAGGACTGTAGTTCTTTAATTCATTAGGTTTCAGCAGATTAGAAGAACTGAATTTTGGTTAATACTACATCATCATGGCTTTAGCTTCTTCTACTGTGAGTTTGATGGTGGTGTAGTTTCAGTGAAAATAGTGTTGTTTCCTTCTGTTAAAGAGAGCAAAATGGTTATCTGGTACAGAAGATATATGGCAACATCAGAAACTGAGTCCTAGTCTTTCGATTGTGATACCTGTTTTCAAACAAGACTATGTAATCATTGATACATTCCTTCAGTTAAATGAGAATAACACAGTCACTGCTTTCTGTATATAACTAGGCTCATGTTTCTCTTGCAATGAGATTGTGATGTTCTCTCTATTGCAAAATTACTGTCTCCCTCTGCCATTATCCTCCCCAGCATCAGACCAAAATATACATGTGTATGCATCAACATACACACATAATGTAATGTGTAGTTACAGCTGCAATTAATCATTCAGTTCAGTACCTTAGTCGCCCCTTAGGTAATACACACTTGTGTTGGCCTATTTTCTCTGGAGATACCCTACCCAATCTTTGATCTGAATGATTGGATTTGTCTTAGTGTCATAATCACTTTCCCTTTAGCTATTGCTGTATAAATTCAGATTATCTATACCTAATTAAAATAACTTTATTTTGTTTGAACCTAGTACATTTTGGATTTGAGGCATTTAGACAAAAGGTTATATGGCCTTTCAGATACCCTTTTTTAATGAAATTTTTATTGCTAGCTTTTCTCTTCTGATTTCTGTCAGCTTATCCTCAGTTTTCATTGAAACACCTATATTGCCATTGGGAAAATTAAAATAAGGGCAAGCCATAAGTAGTCACCATGACTATGTATATCTCATATATGTACATTAATTGCTTGATATCATTTAAGTTTTATTACATCTGTGAATGCAAACATTCATTCAATAAATCACGCTTTGCTGCTTTCTTACTCATCCCTGTGGGATCATTCTCCTGTTTGGGAGTTTTATGCTTTCTCCTGCTTACATACCATTACCACAGAAACATAATATCAGTATCACTGATCTAAACAACTTAAATATATTCACCAAAAGAAAGCAGAAAATGTTAATGCTTCTCCTTAATGTTAAAAGTTCTCCTTCAGCATTTCCTCTGGATGAGGGACAGCACTTAGTTACACTCAGTGATCTTTACCTTGACATCTTTTGTGTTGTCCTCTGCACCAGAGAACTTTTGGTTGGTGCTACTTCAGTGTGACCCATGCAGCTGATCAAGTCTCACATCATCTTAGTTTTTCTTATTTAGAGACTTAGGTGATGAAAGATGGAATACAGTTTATAATGGTTTATGATGCACTTAATCCCAAATTTGAAAGGATAATTTAGTGTCATCCACTAGACACAGTTGGCACACTGTAGTATTGCCTAGAGTCAATATTGTGGTGTTGAAGGTCTAGCAAATAGGTGAAAACAAACAATGCAATGCACACCCAATGCCAGACTTGGACATGATTTTTTTTTTTTTTTTTGCATATGTCATTCCCTTGAAAATCACTGGGAATTCTTCTTATACAGGTAGTTTCTATTTTGAAATTTTTCTCTAGGTTGGACTAAAATTTATATATTGTAATGATATTGCATCCGTAGACTGTGGTATCATAAAGAGCAGACTTACTGATTCACTCTATCATAGAATCATAGAATCATAGAATTGATTGGGTTGGAAAAGGCCTCCAAGATCATCGAGTCCAACCCTTGATCCAGCTCCAGTCTGTTTACTACATCATGGCACTAAGGGCCACGTCCAATCTCATTTTAAAAACCTCCAGGGATGGTGAATCCACCACCTCTCTGGGCAGGCCATTCCAATGCCTGATTTCTCTCTTTGTAAAGAATTTCTTTCTAATATCCAATCTAAATTCCCCCTGGCAGAGCTTAAGCCTGTGTCCCCTTGTCCTTTTGCTGGTTGCCTGGGAGAAGAGACCAACCCCCACCTGGCTATAACCTCCCTTCAGGTAGTTGTAGAGAGTAATGACGTCACCTCTAAGCCTTCTCTTCTCCAAACTAAACAACCCCAGCTCCCTCAGCCTCTCCCCACAGGACCTGTGCTCAAGTCCCTTCACCAGCCTTGTCACTCTTCTCTGGACCTGCTTCAGCACTTCAGTGTCTCTCTTGAGTTGAGGGGCCCAGAACAGAACACAGTACTCAAGGTGTGGCCTCACCAGCACTGAGTACAGGGGAAGGATCACTTCCCTCCTCCTGCTGGCCACATTAATTTTGATACAGGCCAGGATGCCATTGGCCTTCTTGGCCACCTGGGCACACTGCTGGCTCATGTTGAGCTTCCTGTCAATAAAAATAAAATAAATAAATAATAACAACCCCAAAACAACAACAACAACAAAAAAAACAATGGCAAACTGCCCCATGCAGCACCTCACTTGGATGTGTCTGCAGTCTTGGAAGCTTGACTACCCTACGTTCTCCTACAAATGGACCTTGAGCTTGTTTGGAGGTTCTAGCAGTGGAGCGCAGCTACCGTGTACCCTTGACCGATGAACGGTACCGTCTCTATCGGGGAGATTTTCCTCTTCGACCGAGCACACAGCTTCAGGAGGGACGCACATGGAGCGTTGAGGGAGGAAGGGGACACCCGCCTAGCCAGCCAGATCAGCCAAATCAACCCTGGCAATCAATGGGGTGACAGATCCCGCAGCCAGATCACCCTCACATCCATTTTATTAGCATAATAGTATCGTGTGAAGGGTCTTGGCAAATTGCTTATAACCTATGGTCGGTATGAGAAGCAATGCATTCTGAGTAACTTTCAACGCATCCTTCTGTGAAGAATATCTGTATACATGTATGGGTATTTGTTTATCCAAGTACACATTTTTTGTGTTTAGAAAACTTAACTGCAGTCTATTCAATGCCTTAGGAAACGCATTCCTTGGTAGTAGACCACAAGTAATTGTAAACTTAGTTCATGAAAATGCTGACTAAAACAGTGTCAGGCCTCATCATCACTCCTTTTTATTAAGGGCCTTGAACTGAGGAAGTATTATTTATTAGGCATTCATTGAGAAATTGATGGCATAATTTAACTTTTTATTAGCTAGTAAAACTGATAAGCAGTACATAAAAAGATGGACTTTGTTATAGAGGGAATAATAATAAAAAATGTTAATTTAAAGTTTTTTAAAAGGTCATCAGTGTAAAGACTTTTGCCTTGTATGGTATTAACACATACCTTGAGGTTTTTCTTCTGTGGATAGTTTTGTTTGTGTTTATTTTGCAGCTGCTAAAGTCCAGCAGAAAACGGATTTGTACACTTAAAATGTTTTCAGCTTTTCACTAACTTGAGATTAATTCTACATCTAATGTGAACACACATGATGTACTTTCTTTACCCTCTATATGGTAACTCTACACAGAGTTGAAATAATGGGTGTTGTGAGTGTGCAATGTTTGAACACTTAGTTGTGTAAATGGAAAGTACTGTTCCTGGTAAATGGGACACAGGAAGAGATATTGTGTATATCTCTAATCTTGAGCCTTTTACTGATTTGTAAAGGTGTGTGGGATGACTGTAGTCCTTGTTCACTGCACTGCCTTTGGGTAGCCTTGGATACATGAGCAACTTAAAACCTTTTTTTCTGACACCCTCCTCTGAGTTGTGCAGAAGAGAATCTTATCCCATAAATGGTTATCTTCTTGGAGGACTAGAAATAAGGATATAAAAATCATGGATTTCATCCATGAAAACTTTTAGTTTCAGCATGCACCTGTTTCATAAGTCATTTTGAGCAAAACAGATAAAAATGGAAAATGCAGCAGTGAAGCTGGCCCAGATAGAAAATCACTTCTCCAAGTCTGCAGAGAATAATAGCCAGGATACACATGCTTCTCTGTCACACTTGTGTAAAACACTGTTCCCAGACAAACCTTTAAAATGAAAGCCATCACTCAAATCCATCAGTTAAGGAGCCTGTCAAGTTCACTTCTTCAGGTTAGTGGTGAAGTTTGGTATTATTCTAACAGAAAGGATATTTTTCTTTTGCATACTGTATCTTTTTTAACTTTTACCTTGGTGATGTACCTTCAGTAATGGGGTTTCTGTGCTACATCTAGCCATGTGTTCAACATAGTGCCTGAATGAGGGACTTCATTGCACCAGGCATTAAACATGGAGAAGCAGAGGAACCACTGAGGAAATGTTATGCTGCTCTGAGAGCAAAGCAAAGAGAAACAGCAGACACAGCAGATACATGCTATTCTGTTCTGCTCATTACGATGTGCTTGATTTGAGAACTCGTGTGAGCACCCAGATTAGTTGAACCTATGCATTATAAACTTCCCTTATGGCCACTGCAGAGAGACACACAGCAAGAGATGAAAATTCTGCCTGTTGAATCTTTGGGCCTGAGGATCCTTTGCTCAAGGTTCTCGGCATCAGACCCTGACTTGGATTCATCTCTAGTACTTCTAATTAATGTCATGTATTATTCAGTGGTAATATTTCTTCTTGGGTGTAGTAAGACATTCAAAACGGTTGAAATTTGTTTCCTTCTTGGAAATGGGTACTGTTCTACTTCTTCTATATATTTTTCAATGTATATTTTTGCTGTGTAACTAAGGTAAGTTTATATTTCCCTGTGGTTATGCTTGAGCTGTTGCACCTGTATGTTCACAGCAAATGAAGCATCACCAAGCCTTGAGAGACTGTATTTTAAATGGAGAATGTTTATGGACTTTCCATTAAAAAAAAAAAAAGAAAAAAAAAAGGCAAAATAATTTCACTAGCTACTAGAACACTTTGTTATCTAGTGATTTCAGGGTAAGCCTGCCACTAGATTACCAAAAAAACAACTAATCACAGTGTCATTACTAGAATGAAAATGTGGGGGTTTTTTGCCATAGTCTTTTGCAAAAAAGAAAGAGCAGTATTGCAGGCAGTAGTGAAAATAAACAGCCTTGTTTTAAAGAAATTATTTAAATCTGCTAAGAGGACAGTGAGTTACTTAGTTTGATCACATTTGTCCTACAAAAAAAGACAGAAAATGTTCATAATTTGTATTTTTTTTATTCATTCATAGGTATGAGTTAGCATATGGCATATTAACAAGGCTGGGTGGTGTTAGGTAGCTGCTGTTTTCAGCTGCCCACTTTGGCCTCCAGGTTTTCGAACTGTCCACAGGCATGAAGTAATGAGATAGTTCTTGTTGCATAGGATATAACTTAGTTCCTGGTGGATGGTAATTAGACTTTGGAGTTATTATTTCTGTAGCTTTAGGACTGAGACATGTCAACAGGATTTAACAAAATAAAATTTCAGTATATTGTTTCTCCTTTCTTGCATGACCGTTACTGGACCAAATTTTACCCCAAGTCTGCTGTTGAACCCAGAATCTTGCAGTGCAGCCCTTGATTCCAGGTAGAAAGGCATTTGTATGATGACTTTTTAAAGGCTGTGTTTCACATGTTATTCCTTCTAGAATAACAATTAGGTAATTCTAGGATAACAGTTTGATTGCATAAAGGAAAACCTGAGAAGTTAAAAACACTGTTTACCTGAGTTGCTACATTATATCTACTTCTGATATATGACTTTATCTGCATGTTCTTTCAAACTGATTTCATGCTCCCTGCAGTGACATATTTTGCTAACACAACAGACTTGTTCCTTCCTGACATACAGCTTCTGGCTCTAACAAATGTCAGTAGCTTTTTAGACAAACCTGTGCTTTTTATTCCTGTCTTTTTCAAGAGGAATATCAGCATCCCTTCAACAACATTTTTTCCCCTATGGCTATTCTGTTTGTTTGATAAACAGACTAGGTTTATTTTACATGTAGAGGCTGGTAAAGACATGGAAAGGCATTTTTCTTCCTTGTTTTTCTTTTTTTTTTTTTTTTTTTTAACAGCTTTAAATATTTTAGGAAAGTAATAGAGTGACAGCCACTTCCTGACTTACGCAAATAAGCAAAGCTTTGTTCAGTCCTGAATTTCTGCAGTTATTTCCTTTCTGTAACCAATCGAGGCCTCCAGAAGCAATTAACTAACCCTGCATGAAGAGGAGTGAATGGGAGGCCCTTAAAGCTGCTGGTCCTTGGAGAAGCTCTGTGGAGCTGAGATTTGCAGTTCACACTGACTTACACAGAGGCACAACTTACTTAAAGAAAAAGGACTCAAACACCTTGTCATTTCTACTTATTTTTGGTAGCATCTTTGTAAGGTCTGCATTTAGGTCACTTTTTAGGAAACTTGATGAAAACCAGCAGAAATTACTAGGCTGGAGGGGATATGTCAATAATATTAATGAAATCAACATTAGTGGGATATGTTTGTTTGATTTTTGTGTGAATAGCCATTAAAAACTTTTCTCAAACATGAAAGCTGTGAATTCTGTTGCTGAAATGAGGGATGCAAGGGTCACTGGCTCTTCTGGTGCTGCAGCTTGAGGGGTTTCCCGTTTCCATGCTGGAATAAGCAAGATCCTCTCCAGGAGACCTGTCAGGGTCTGGCAGCCAGGGCAGCCCCAGTCCCCGGCACCAGTCACCTCCCTGGTGACAGGGACAGGCCAGGCAGGGTCCGTGGCTGGGCAGGGCTGTGGGGGGCTGGAGACTGGCCCTGATGTGTCCTTGCTGGGATGGGGTTTGATGGCCCTGGGGGCTGGAATGGGGTCCTGGTCTGTGGGCTGAGTGTGCTGGGCAGGGACAGTGGGGCCTGTTGTAGCCCTCAAGGCTCAGACATAAATTTCTCTTTCAATACTGTACTTCAGCCATGTTTTTCTTCTTCTTTTTTTTTTTTTTCCTTTTAGTAAAATGCAGCATATCAAATGTGTCAGCTTTGACCTGAGACTGTACAGGAACGTGAGAAATGACATTGCCATGTCTTAAACCCATGACATCAGTATGAATTACTTTTTAAAGTAGTGGACCAAGCAGGAAAATTCAGTTAGAATTAGGTACCTATATATATGAATGCCTTGCTTCCACATTTATTCATTCATCCTTGCATTTTTGACCTTTTTGTGGTCTGTAATCCCCATTTGTACCAATTTGTTTGAGAATTGCATTCAGAAACTGAAATCTCAAAGTTTGTTTTTACTGAAATTTGATTTCACATTTATTTTTCTTTCTGTTAGTTTTTTAATAGACAAATATAAGGGAAATTATTCCTAATTATACAACAAAATATTAAGCAATTACATGCAATAGCAGTATCAGGTGCAATAAGTTAGGGCATTAGTCTTATCTGGGAAAAAAAGAAATTTCAAAACGGGCCCTGAATGTATCTTGAATCTCCACAGACTTGATTTTCTCTCCTGTGCAACTATTTAGATTAGGATCCATCTTAATTAAAATTTACTGCTTATATCAGAATGGAAGAGCTGAAAACTATTTTCCTATTCTCCTAATGTCTCTGCTGTTTATGTGCTTGAGATGGCTAAGTGGTAGTCTGAAAATTACAATAAGATTAGTAATTACTGGGGGACATAATGTACTGTTTCATTGCAGTGGAACTCTGAAAAATATTTTAACTAACTCTTTAAAGGAGAAGTAATTCATCATATTTTCCCTTTGTTATTCATAAATTTTACTTAGCTGGATTCTACAGTGAGTTTTCCTTCATAAAATGAGCTAATGCCACACCTTTTGAGACAAATTCTCTTCTTTTATATCACTAAAATCCAAAATCACTCCCTTTAAGACAGAGAAGCTATAGAGGTCACATGTTAAGATTGATTTTCATCAAATATAGCTCTGAAGCTGTAATGAAGTAAATGTATGTAAAGTTCTGGAAAAATTGGACTGCTTTTTACTTTACTGGGCACCTGTAGGTTGCACCAAAAGATTAGGATTTTCCAAGTTAGTTACTTTTTGTTTCGGTGACATTGGTTCTGTCTTCTTCTACTGACAGCATAATCATACCCTCAAGAAAAACTGGTAAAGACTATTTTAAACAGGTTGTCTAACTCAACTAGCATGAAAAATTGCTTTGTGTAGTCTTGTTACTTAAACACCCACAATATTTGTTTCAATAAAAAGATACAAGGTCCTAAATGATATATTAAAGATTTTGGAAACAAATGCTTTCAATGTCCTTGACTTTAATAACAGGAAAGGGAAAGAGTGTATTTCCATGAATATATTCTATTAAAAATTTGAAATGCCCTTGTATCACATAAGGTAAGAATTGAAACAATGCCCTTATTTGATAGTTATTCTCAAATTGTGCTGATTCATTTGAACAGCTTTTCCCCATACTGGCTGAGCCAGTTATATTCTGTTCTACTTTAGATGTAATTTTTTTTTTACATTTTTTTTACATTTTTTTTCAGAAGGGTTGTGGGAGTTGTTCTTTCTTATTTTATGCTAGTTGGATTTCCAGAAATTTTGCTATTGTAGCTTAAAAGTGAGTGTGGTTTTTTGAGGCAAAACAATTCCTTGCCATAATCTCTCTCATTCTAAACTAAAATTGGAAAAGGTAATCTGACTGTCTGAAATTGGATCATGTTCAGTGTAAGAGATCTTCTTGCGGGACATTCTCTTTGAGGAAGGATGTATAACAAAAAAATTCAAATTCCACTTAAACATGTGCTTTTTATATTTTAAATTGAATTATGTTTAAATATTTGTTACTCAAGTTAATGTCAAAGTGCAAATAATGAGTGACACTAAGTACTTAAGTTCCCCATTTTTTCAGTAGCAATTGTTGGTTCTAAGCTCTCCTCAGGAGTTGGCGTGGCTCTGTTGTCACAAAGACTTCAATATTGTAATAGAAAAACTACTGAATGTATTCCTATGATCTGATTTTGAAACAACTCCTGCATTGTGTTCACTGACAAAAGAGTATCTGAATCTAGCCAAGAATTTTAATGCCATCTAACTTAATGCATTTTGAACTAAAAGAGCTTGTGTTGCTAGGCATCAAATTGGTGATGCATGGAAAAATTGTTCACTGAAACTATAATATAAGCCTGCATGTACGAATCAAAAGTAGATTTTATGGATGAGCATGAAATCTAACCCCCTGGAAAGACCTGTATATTTAGATCAAGCCTTATTTTCATTGTACCCACAGATACCATTAGTTCATCATTTGATTTTATTTCTTTAATTGAATTTTTGGTAAAGTCTTCAGCTTTTCAGTACGCATAAATTAAAAAAAAATCTGTAACTTGCTTGCTGTAGTCAACGTGAAATATATAGATTTTTGTATTCTATTAGAGAACAGAAATATTTTTATTCACAGAAAATTAAAATATTATCCCAAGCACCCAAGGACAAATGTATTTACTATTTAAGGGTTTTACTTATGACAAACAATATCAAAGTCTTTCAAAGTCATTGCTGTTTCAGTAATGGCATATGGTTGACAGAGAGGTCAACATGTAATCAACATGGAAAATGCCATTTACTTTTAAACTTTTCAATAACAAACTCTTTTATTTCAAGAATGTAAGTGCTAAAGATCTTTTAAAAATATGTTCATTTTACCTTGAGGCATCCTGAACATTTGCTACATATATGTACCTATACTCACTGATTCCTACATACTTCCGTGGAAGTCTCACAAAGAGCAGTTTCAGGACTGATCACAATTAGACTTTATTTAGAAAAAAGCAAAAGAGGTGCTGTATACAGCAATTGCTATAAAAAATTCCACATTGCAAGCGAAAAGCCCAAACCTGGTGTATTCAAAATTTTAGCATTTGTGCATTATTCTTATTTTGGTTTACATTGACTTGCATTTTTAATTCAGAATCCCGTGGTTTTCCTTTTTCCTGAAACAATTCCATATAGAAGCATTTGTGTCTGTGGTGGTAGAGAGAGGGGAGAGATCAGCTGGCATTTTAAGAATGCAATATAACATTATAGAAGAGCATTAAAGAATCTGAAACTTTTCTCTGTTTAGTTATCAGATAGTGACAACACAAAATCAAACAAATTTCCAATGAGGTCTTAATTACTGGATTAAAATTATAAATATTTGTCAAGTATAAAATATTTTTATATATATCATAAAAATAGCAACAATAAAGAAATATCTACTTATTTGTTTGGAAAACTGGATTATGGTAATTCTGCAGCAATCTTCATACTAGTAAAAAAATGACTTTTTTTTTCTTGGGAGAAAACTTTTAGACAAGGCTAGAATGACTTGGATTTCTCTAATGATGCTTGTCTTTTTTTCTGCCAAGATTATTTTTTTCAGGTTGGAAGGTGGTGAATTGCTTTGTTTACTGCAAGTACATAAAGAAAATATAATGAAAACATGGAGTCTTTATGACTGTTTGTAGACTGTGGCTCTTAATCTCTCAACTGGAAAAGCTCCAGTGAAACTCCACCCATTGCTGCCTTGAGATTTCTTCTCTGGTTTCAGGAACAAAGTGGAGCATGTTCAGAGGCTCTCAGATGAGCAGCCTTTTTTCATTAATATCTTTGAAAGAGGTCACTGTGTTAACTTCCCTGAAAAATGAAAGGTATCCTAATTTTTGTGACTCAGTACTTACAAGACGCACATTCATTTTGTTCCATTACTTTGGACCTTATGTTTCCAGATTAAACTGTTAAAAAGCCAAGGTAGCATACATGTTACCTAAGTAAGGTACTCCTGTAGACTTCCCTCTACCTACTGAAAGGCAGCGAAAGACATGCTTTACACCAGGATGACTCTGTCCCTGGAGATGACCTTCCATGACCTTAACTAATACTTCTCATGCTTTACAGCCATCTAAAGCCAAGTAACAGTGGAGGTACACTATGCTGCAGTGCTCAGTATACTTGAAAACTTTGCACCCTGTGACATAATCATCAGAAAATGTCATATATGTGGAAAGAGTTTCAATATTTTGCAGTTCCACACAATAAGCATTTTAAGCTGCTTCTGAGAAGAATAGACTGGGTAAACTTGTATTCTGAATGAAAAAAATGCAGCATAGGGAAATAGCATTGTACTGTTAGACTAAAAGGCCATTCATATATATTTCAGGTTGGTTTTGTTTTGTTTGTTTTTGTTTGTTTTTGTTTTTGATGTTCATACAGATTTAGAATTTCTTCTTTTTGTCTCATTGGTGTTTTTTCAGTATTTCAACTGCATGAAAATACTGTGACTAATATTTTTAACTGCATTTTTTTTTCTAAAAACAATATTGCATTTGTCCATTTTTTTTGTAAAAACAAAACATAGCAAGCTTGTGATTTACAGATATACTGTTGCACATGTTTATTACTATACGATAACCTACAGAAATTACATGTAATACTAGGTGATAGCTGGGAGGTTTTTTCAGTCTTTCTCCAGACTGTAATTCAATAATATGTCTTTCTTACATGTAAAAGTTAGTCTTTTGGTTTATGGTTGTACCAGAGGAAATTCAAACCTTAAATGTATAGCATTTACTTCAGACTAATATTCTTCATAAAATAATTTTTTGTACTTTTTGTTTTGCCTCTCATAGCATGGTCCAAATTCAGAATTAGATGGTTTGTATTTCTTTAGTATTCAAGAAAAGACGCATATTTTGGAGAAGTCAGTAAAAAGTAAGCAGTTACAGAGCTAGGGGTGCAGTGTCATTTAAGTCATTTGGAGACTAGTTAACTAGTAAATTTGGTAAAAGAAAAAAGGAAACTAGAAGAAAAAAAGAAACTAACAGCTACATCAAATATGAGTTAGGTAGAGAATTCTGTTAGGGTGAAGCAAGAGTCAAAGGACTGACAGTTTGGCAAGCATGGACATGCTTTGAAAGACTTTTTCTTTCAAAAGCAACATGCGAAGCAGTTAAGACCTCACTGTATTCATGGACATAGGGGGAAGTTTTTATTTTTCGTATACTTTATAATTTCTTTTCTGAAAGTATGTAAATAGCACACCATTTAAATTTTATTGCCATAAAAGATTGTTCCTTTACTTAGCTGGCGTAAGTAAAAGTAACCTGTGTAACCTCAACTCTCTGGCTTTTATGGGACAATAATAATTTTCTGACAGAACCAGTTTGCAGGGGTTTCATATGTCCACCACAAAGAAAAATTGTATGTCATCTTGGTTTTATTATATCCATCAGCTGGCTGCCCATTTGTTGTGGAGTGTCTGCTGTGACTTAGGGCCGTGACTCTATTCGGCTGTAATAGATTACCTGTAGTGCATTCAGTGACTCTGGTACCTGTTGCTGGTTTTTTTTCCAGGTCAACTGGCTGCAGGTACATGTGAGATTGTTACTTTGGACAGAGATAGCAGTCAGCCTCGAAGGACTATAGCCCGACAAACAGCTCGCTGTGCATGTAAAAAAGGACAGATTGCCGGTACAACAAGAGCAAGGCCAGCGTGCGTTGATGGTAAGAAGCAAACATCTATTCAATCAGTTTCTGCCAGTACAAGAGGGGTGTAAACTGGTAGTGTCTCATATAAAAAAAAAACACAACCAAACAAAAAAATACTCTATGTCAGAAATTTTCATGTGCCTCAACTAGAAATGGCAATACCATTGAAATTGACCCAAAGATTATTACTTACTAATAGTATAGAGATTTAAACTGGATTTTTTCAATTGGAAATTTTACTTTTGTTTTAGATTGATATGCAGTTGAATATTAAGGGCATGGTGCTGTTTTATTTTGCATCTGATAATAGGATTAGCAGTGAAATGGCATCCATTTTCCCCCTACTTTTTATTCCTTATAATATTAAAAGAAATGCTGCAAAAGAGACTCAAGGGTCTTATGCCACTGGCAGGCTAATGTGTGATATTTAATGCTGTTGAAGAAAACACTGATGCTATAGTTGGAATATAGTATCTGAATATACCTCACATGTCCAGCATTCCTTCTGTCTTTTAAATGATATTCTGTATGATTCACTGCAGATGCACTGATAGTATGCAGCTGGAAAACTGCTCACATACAGGGAGATATGAAAATGTTTCACTTTGAAATCAAGACAAATGAAATTCTCTGTTAGAGCTGTGTTAACAGTGGGACAAACTTCAAGACAGGTCTGCCTTGCAAGGCTTTTAGCAAGCATTCATATTAAAAATGAAATTGGAGACATATTGAAAACAGTGATGCAAAATTGTATGTTTTGATCTAGGCTCAGTTGACAAAAGTGAAAAAAAAATTCTTATGTATAGAACTGTAATAAATTCATGGATTGCCTTTGAATACTGGCTGGTTTGAGTCCACAGATAAAAATATTGCTGAAAACACCCTACTGTTGCCTCAGAATTTGGTCGTACCAGTGATTATCAAAGAAGACAGCTCAAAGGAGATTTCAGAGCCTACCCACAAAGCTAAATATAGAACATCATGCACATTCTATTTTTGCATTTTCCTTTCACTGTTTTTAGTACTCTGTAAGACAGTTTCCTAGCTGTCTCTTTCGTAATATAATACTACATCCAGTAATTCTTTCCTATTTTATTGTAAGATCATAAGATTTAATTGCTTAAGAAAGGAATGATTTTATTGTGTCATTTGTAGTTGTAACTTTAGGAAAAATACTTACCAGCAATTAAAAAAGTCAACATATGTTTCCCATTTTAAAACAACAAAGTTCTAAGGGGAAAAAAAGAGTTTTGCACCAGCTGATGGGAACGAAACATAATTTTTCCTCAGCCAGTTTTGGCCTGTGGTGAGACTGATTTGCTGTAACTTGGGTATCCAGATTTAGTTGTTAGTAACTCCAGTTCTCCTTTATACCCAGTGGAAAACAAAAGGCACCTTCTCAGAGTAATTTATCTCACCCTAAGTGCCTCAGATAAATCAGATAAACCAGAACTCTCTGGTACTCACTGTTTCTCTGTCATGCCTTAATAAACCTGTGAGTGTCTTAAGATGAATCTTAGATAGATGGAATGTGCGTGCCAGTAAGAAGACATGACTGCACCTCATCCTCCAATTACTATATTAGCTTATTTTCCGAGAATTGAAGGTTTGAGGTGATCTGATATTTGAAAATACTTCTTCCTTTATTATTTAATTTTTGAGGAAACTCATTAAGAAAGTCTCTTTCAAATTCTGCTTTTGCTGTCAATGTGCTTGATCATATTTTTTTAAAAAAAGAGAACTGGATGACAGGATCTATAGTTAGAGGTGGTGTAATCAGGAAAGGTTTCCACATTTGAAAAATAAGAGGGAAGTTCATCAGTTGAAAAACAGAGCTTCCCCTTAACATTTGTGTCTAAATACTGTAATTAACTTTTTTTTAAGCTGACAATCACATGAAAAAGTTGAGGGATAATGGGTACAAGTTACTCCTGGGGACGTTCCAATTAGACACAAGATGATAATTTTTCAAAATGAGAACAATCAGCCATTGAAATAATGTCCCCAGGGAAGTGATGAATTCCCGAGTGTTGGACACTTACGATTCAGTTGGACAGGGTGCTGGGCCATTTTGTCTAGACTGTGATTTTGCTTAGAAAGATGGGATTGGATGATCCTTGAGGTCTCCTTCCAACCTGGTATTCTATGAATCTATGGCATAGTTCTAATAAAATCCAATAACATGGTTCTTCATTATTTTGGGAAGTGTTTATAGTTAGGATGTTGAGCCCTTTGCTGAGAATGGTTACTGCAAGACCTGTACGACATACTACTTTGCTTTCCTGGACACTGTTAGGGATACTTCGTAATCAGAGCTCAAAAAGATTAATGACACCTAGAACTGTATATCAAACACTCAGATTAAAAAGAAGGGAAAAGTCAAATATGTGATCTGTAGGTTTTTGTCATGAAAGAAGCTAAAAAAATAGTTCTACATGCCATCAACACAATAAGTGACAATAAGGGAGCACTTTATCGTGTCTCTAACCTTGTACCTGCAAGTAAAGCTGGCATCTAAATTGACCATTGGCTGACAAGTGTCCATCTGTAAATCTACCAGGTCTGTAGTTTAAAGAGTATATACTAACTTTTCATTTCTAGAATGAAATGTTTCAGACACAACTACTTAATGCTTTATTCTGAACATGACATGAAACCAACATAAAATTATATCTTAGAAAAACTATTTTTTTCTATGATATTAAGACAAATACAGTTGGTTTAGGAACATAACAGCTAGCATAATTGATGGTTTGTTTGTTTTGTTTTGTTTTGTTTTTTTTTTACAATAAAGAATACCATTTTCCCAACAAAAAAAATCATTCTCTGAGCTTTCTTAAATAGGATGTGGAATATACTTTTGCAAATTTTCCTTTATTTATATTGTACTTCATGTTAAGAATATAACTGCTATTTGAGATTTCATTTCTGCTGTAAAAAAGGAAAAAAAATCCTCAAAAACTTGTTTTTTTCATTTTATTCTTTATATAGCCTTGATTTTAATGACATTATTTTTAAAGTAAAGGTAGCAGAATTAGACCTTACACCCTTAATAGTTAATGCAAAGTCATTTGTGGAGGAAGCAGGCATAGTAAGTGGGACCTCCTAACCTACTAACAAGAAAATGTTAGCTAACAATTGTTTTACAGCTTCTGGCAAGAGAGTGATTTGAAAATTCAGTACCAAAGCTGGTAATTTTTACAACCTTAAAATGCATTGTGTTGTACCTGGCTACCATTTGTTCATTGTTCAGTGGAGAGAAGTACCTTAGAATATATTCAGTTATTCAGTGTATTTCCTGGAGGTGTGAAATGCAAGTATCAATTCTTGCAGCAAAAGGAGTAGGTAATTTAAGGGCTCTCAAACCTCACAAACATAGTCTGAGATTGCACTTGTCAACATAGCTCTTAGAGTAAGTCCTGAGTTGATTATCCAAGTCTACTCTGCTTTCAACTGCTGGATCACCTAAGGTCTTTTCCTAAGAAAGGAAAGAGAGTGAATGTCACATGGATAAAACTGGAATTCATAGAAATGAAAATGCAGTGTTTAGGACTTGGTCTGAGCAGAGCGTAAAGAACGGAGATTTTTCTTGAAATATTTCCCTGTGATGGAGAGGATTGAATTACTTTGGTTTTTTTTTCTAGCAGTCTTTAAGTATGGCAGATTGCTAATGTATTCTGAAAAAATGGCATCAATATTCACCCTGATTTAAAGCTTGATTTAGTGTTAATTGCTTCATTTCTACACCCACAGAGTCATAATGTATATTTGGTATGTTTGGTTGTGATGTAACTTTTATTCATGAATATCAGTTCTGTGGTATTATGACAGTAGTTTGCCTGCACTTTTCATTATGTTATTATTATTCATTACTAACGTTCCCTAGTCCCTTTTTCTGAGATCAAATTCCATAGAAATTACCTCAGTTGCATTACTTTTTTATTTTATTTCAACATAGCATCTGGTTTATCACCAGAGTAATTTCCCTGTGTGTTGGTCAAGCTTTGTCTGTTTTTAAGCTGGAGCCTGTGAGAGATTGGAAGATGGCAATTATTCTTTATTTTTGTACGGTATATTTCCTAATTTAAACATGTTTTAAAGCAAGTGACAAAATGTCTTTGATAACAGTTTGTGTACAGATGCACCCATGATTTGTGTTCTTTCACAAAAATTGTAGATATCTGAAAGAATTTTTATGCCAAAGCGTTTCATAGAGTACAAATAGAGCATCCTGAGAACTATGGAATGAACATTTAAATATTCAATAGATTCCAGTACTTCTGTCCAATATATATTTATAGCTAAAAAATAAACTGCAATTTTCTCCAGAAAACAGAAACAGGTGATGAGAGAAGTAGTTTAATTGCTTGAGAAAATTAGGATTGCAGTTGTTAATTTGCTTACCTGAATTCTGTGATTAGAAGATTCTTATGCTCTGGATTTGAGTGCTGGTTACTTTTATGTCCACTAGCTGCTATGAGAAATCCTAGGAGATCAATCCTGTTATCCAAAATTCTTAAATTTAGACTATCTGGAGCTCAGGTAACTTAATTCAAAGTGTTCAGATAATTTATGTTACAAATCAAACTGTGATTTGTTTTTTATTTTACTTTTTAAAGTTTTATTAATATTTAATTACTATTCCAGTTATTGTAGCAATATTGTTTTCTGTAGTTTGTTAGTTGGTATAAGTTGTTCATACATTATGATTAACATGCTTTTCAGTTGACATTGATTGATTTTGTTTAACATAGAAACTCAAGGTCTACAAGGAAGCCACATTAGTTTCGATCAATAATTCCCTGCTCTTCTCATTATCTCTAGGAGTCTATGGGGAGGTGTAAGGGTCAGAACTGATCATTAATGGAATCCTAGGTCATGCACTTGAAACACAATTGCTTAATACCTGGAGAGCTTCATCATTCTAAATTATCTTATACATACTCCAGGGACAAAAAAAAAAAAAAAAAAAAACAAAACAAAAACCAACCAAAACAAACAAAACAACAAAAAAAAAGAGAACCAATGATTTTTTTGAAATGGGATTTTTTGCTTTTATGTTAAGAATATTTAATATGTTTGTTATTTTAATATTTATTTCATCTTGGTTTTATTGCAGATATTTTCAAATGTTTCCTCATAGTAATTTTTATATATTTAAATTTGTTGAATTTAAGGTTTGTCAATTTAAAACAAGTAAAACCAATAGGAAAAGCAGTATGGATCTTAAATTAAAAGGAGACTGAATAGCACTATGTAGACATTTTGCTGGACCAGAAGAAGTGTATTGTATAGTATGGAAGATTTAAGTCTAGGAGGAGAGTGGGATTGTTTGGTCATAAAAATGATCTGGAAGGATGACAGGCTGGAACACCTGTTCTGGAAGAAAGTCTGATAAAGCTGGGGTTGTTCATCCTGGAGGGGGCTCTGGTGAGATCTTATCATTGCCTTTCAAGGTATAAAAGGGGCTTATAAGAAAGAGAAAAACTTTTTACCAAGGCCTTTAATGATGGGACAAAGACAACGGTTTTGCAGTAAAAGAGGGTATCTTTAGACTGGAAATAAGACAAAAGTTTTTAAGATGAGGGTAGTGAGACAGGTGTGGTGGAACAGGTTGTTCCATGAGCAGTGAAGAAATTGTGGATGTGTCATCCTCGGAAGCATTTAAAGTCAAGTTGGAAGGGACTTTGAGCAACCTGATCTAGTGAAAGATGTCCATGCCCATGACAGGGGGGTTGGACTAGATGATCTTTAAAGATTCCTTCCTATTACTTTATGATTCTGTTTGACCCTGGGCAAATAGTATTAATTACATAATGGTGGTAGCAAAACATTTGACTGTTCTGGTAGGTAGTTATGAAGTTAAGCAGGCTGGAACATGTCTCTAGCTTACCTTCCTCTTCTTCTTGAGAAAGAGTCTCAATTACTTTAAATATTGGAGAATATTTTGCCTGTAATGAACATTTTGGAAAAATTATCCTAATAACATTCTGCTGGTTTTGTGTTTTTCCTTTCTCTGTTTGCATAGAGAGCCCAGGCATCTAACACACTGTCCATACCAATATTTCAGTTGCCAAATCACAAAGACGTTTAGGTATTTCTTATATTTTTGAAGATTCAGGTATATTAACCAGTCAAATTCATTCAGTGTGTACAAAAGACCTTTTGTATAGGAGATGACTAGTACCTCTCAAATCCCTAATTTTTAAATACCTGATATTACTACTGAGTAGATACTACTACATGAAAAGCCACATGATATAGTAAAGAAATGTGTATGTGATGATTTAATATTTAATATTTGATTTAATATTTGCCTGGGAATATTCTGACAATGGTCATGAGTTTAGTTTCCAAAAAATAAATCAGACTTGTTTATCCTCAGGGCTTTTAAACAATCCTGGAGTAGTTAACCAGGGTCATTTTTAATGCTGCATATGCTGGTAGGATGCAATAATGCAGTGCAATATTAGAATATCTTTCAAGGAATTAAATACATAATATTTCGGTCAATGCTTATGTTCATTATATAAGCAATAACCCTTATAAATTTTAGTATAACTTCTTGAGCTTTTGTAGTCTTTTAGTGGTTATTTGTTATGATGTATCTGAAGTCTTCCAACACTGTATATGCTCATTTATAAAAGAACCATTGGCTACTCATCTTAATCTGTACCTTAGAATATTAATGATTTCTATTTATTCCTACCTAGAAATAATTTAAAAATCATTGATTTTGTTTTAAATAAATGATAAGGAAGGATAGCAACTATGCGTTTGCCACCACCGTAAATGTAAAACTTATTTTTCAACATGACTTAAAGAAATAATAATTCTTTTCTTCCTTTCCTCACCGTAACTTCCACATGTACAGTCATAAATGCAACTGTAACTACAGATGCACTAGAGCATGCACAACACTTTATTTTCTTTCAGCTGTCTCTAGACAATTCAATCTGAAATGCAGATTTTCCTAGTTACTGACAATGGAAGTAAAACTGTTTTGTTACTCATGAGCTTCCCTTTCCTATGCATGGTACAGGCACATTGTCATAATATCTACTTTGTGGGTCACTTTTCATTTAGAAATGCCTAGAAGGTTGAGTTTCACTCAATTGCTTTCCATCCTGCTCCAAACTAAGGACAACACATGGCATTCCAAAAGAAGATGAGTGATATTTCTTATCTAAATAATATCACAAACTTAGGAAAATCTTGCAGACATATTCACACAGAAAAAAAATTGTTCTCTTTGATAATGAATGTCAAGTGGTGCTGGGGAAGAAATACCACTGTTCAATCCCAAGACAGAAATTGAGCAATATAAAAGGGAACATATCAGTAGCTGCACCATCAATGACAACACAAATGTGTCTACAAGAAATACAGGGAGATAAGTTAGGTTTTCTCTCCTAACTGAGAATCCACAAAAGGAAAAACTAAAGACATGACAAAAAAAACAAGGAACCATTGAAAAAGAAAACCAAAACCCTGCTTAGGAAGGTAGCTGATAACTACCCCAAGGGAATATTGTAATGAAGAAGGATAGTTAAGGGCTTCACTATGTTGTGAAGTATTTGGTACCTAAACTCAAACAACTGAGGCCCTACCTCGAGTACTGTGGCAGTTTTGGGTTCCTCTATATTAGAAGGACATCAGACTATTGGAATGTGTCCAGAGAAGAGTGACCAAGATGATGAAAGGTCTTGAGGACAAGACTTCAGAGAAATAACTGGAGTCACTTTGTTGATCAGATTGCAGAAGGCTGAAGGGTGATCTCGTCTAGTCTACAACTTCCTCAGGGTGGGCAGAAGAGAGGGAGGTCCTGATCTTCTCTGTCTGGTGACCAGTGTTAGTACACAAGGAAATGGAATAACGCAGCATCAGGGGAAGGTCAGGTTGGACATTTGGAAAAGGTTTTTCACTGACAGGGTGGTCAGGAAATGAAACAGATGGTAAATGGTCACAGTACGAAGCTGGTCAGAGTTCAAGTTTCATCTGAATGACATTTGTGATCATATGATTTTCTCTTAGTTAGTCCTGTGAGGGGCAGGGAGTTGGACTTGATGATCTTTACTGGTCTCTTCCAACTTGAGATATTGAATGATTCTATGATTGGATCTGGCAGGATTTTGCATACTGCCAGTCTTTTCCGCAGAACAGTTAGTTGTTCAGCAATCAGGTAGCAAAGAGTAAATACTCATCACTGCTTGAAAGTCAGGTTTATGGGTTCTCAGGCTGAGTACTTTTTTTTTTTTTTTAGAGATGCTTCCTAATGGTAAGTAGATCTGTTGATCTCCTTTCATGATCTAAAATGTTTATGGAGTAACAAATCAGAGATGGAGCAGAATAAGGTTTAAATAGTTAAGGCACAAATAGGCAGATTAGTTTTTACAAGCTTCCAAAGGATTATACACCACAGATTGAGGGGAAACACTTTGGATATATAAAGGATGTAGTGCCAGGGCAAGAGGGAATAAAATGTAATTGAAGATAAAATACTTCTCTAAGCCTTGTACCTGTAACAAAGTCACCAAACTGGAAATACTTTTCACTCCTAAACATCCTTCTCTGAGGTTAAACCTGGCATCAGTATACTATTTTGGCTTAAGAGATGGCTGACTTTCTAAATGATAGGGCAGGGAAATATTTAGGAAAGCATAATTATTTATGTGATTTGGAAGGTGGCCAGGAACCAGGGGTTAACACTGATACTGTGCAGAGAGTGCTGAGAGAACTTTAATTGCCTCTAATGCTTAGTGCCTTGCTTTCACATTTCATCTGAAAGACAACACCTTCAGCCTCCTGGTGTTTCATTGGATGCATTAGTTCATCGATGCTAACAGCTTTGTTTCCTTTACTTCCTTGACATCCCTACGCAGTCACCCATGTAGTCTAATCCTCTTTCATCTATGTACTCTGATGGCAGTTTCAGCACAGAAAAATGGTTGGAGGTTATGTGACATTAGATTGTGGAACAATTTTCTGAGGAAGTGACTAGAAGCCTAATTACTACAGACATTTTAAATTGAACTGGACAAAATACTGGAGAACATATTATGCATTAGCAAAAGCATGCTCTGAATCACTGGGGAGAGTTTTCTGTGCTTGATATCTTGCGGCAGAGCACTATCAACAACCACGGCAGTCAGATTGCCGTCTGATTCATTACCTAACTTCAGGCAATAGGTCAACATGACATTCCTAAATTAAGGAATTCAGTCAGGAGTTTGGTCACTGTAAACTCCCTGTGCAGAGTGGTATGAGATGGCCATGTCAGGGATAATGTGGTGTCAATGCTGGAATCACTTCTGAAAGCTTTTCTCTTTTTCTCTCTTATGGGATTAAAGAGGACATAGAATGACTAGCAGAGTAGGTTTTCTGCTTGAATTTAATGTGTGTAAACATTTCAGGCCATCAGCTGCTCAGATTGCCTTCTGGAAAAGCCACTGTCTTCACTGATTAGAGGCAGTTTAAGGAAAAAATGTAACATGTTTATATTACCCCCTCTGGTTGTCATCCTACCTTCCAGTTATCCCCAGAAGAATGGGAAAAGAGAAACTTTAAAACTATTCATGTGTGAAGGTGGTCTTCTGTCAGGGCAACATGTTTGTCTCCAGTGAGTGTAAGAGAGTATAGGAATATGAGGCTTTGTAAATACCCCTGCCATCAATGGGTGAGATAAAACTATAGCTAAATTACATTTATGGCACTATGTGAAAGCAGCATGGTCAAGGAATATTCCCCCCATCCCCCAATAATCTCCTTAAGCACAGAGAACTATAAACAAAAAAAAGGGCTTCATAAAAGTGAATCAAGAAAGATTATGACATGGCTAGAAATGGCATTTTAAAGCTATGTACCACTTTATTTTTAACTAACCTTAGGTTTAATAACTGTGATGATAGATGATGTGTCAGAAGAGTCCTAGAAAATGTTAAAATTTATTGCTAAATTAGTGACCGTATTAATAGCACTACTACACCCAGCACCTGGAACAGAGTAGGTAATGTTAGGCATTTTTGTATGTCTCTTTCAGAATAGTCTGCACAGGGATGATAACAGAAAAAGTAGCATTTTGTAAGACAGAATCTTAGGAAGCACCTATTTATGGTGATGCAAAGGATCTGTGTTTCCCTTGGGGTTATGGGTTGAGGTCATATTGTGGGAAGAAAAACCATTTGTGTCATAAAAAAATAGCATTTTCATATCATAAATGAACTTTAATATGTCTGTATTTTTTATTTCTGTAACTTGTTGTGCTTATGTCTTACTGTTGTGTTATTTTTACAATATCCTAGGCATGCATGGTGCTTCAGTAGTCAGTTTCATATGGTTCTAGACTAAAAGCACTTGCAGTCTAATGATACAACAAATAATTGTTTGCACAGGATAGAAGGAAATAAGGATATGTAGCTGCTTCTTTTTTGTTAATTATCCAGATACTGGGGAATAGGATAAGGAGAAAAGCCCTCAAAATTTTTCTGTACTCTCACATGAGGTGGATGTGGAAAAGTGGAGTTTCCATCCAGTTGTGTCAGAGTATGTCTTTGAGAGTTTCAGTGGTGCCTCTAGCATCCTTCCTAGAAGGGTGTACACAGAGGACCTCTACCCTTGCTCATCCCCTTTGAGAGGGCAAGGTTCAGCCCCAACTGAATATGAAGGAAGATGTATCAGTCTAGACTGTGTGTCACAAAGGAGAAATAAATTCTTATTTGGGGTATAAAAAAAAAAAATGTGTTTCAGATAAAGAATAGAACTGATTTGGAGTTTGATTTTTTTTAAAGAGGAAAAAATCTACTAATTGTTTTTTCTTCAGTTGTCATAGGATATTTTGATGCACTGCCTAGCACTACCAGAATAACAATAGCCAATGGAAAAAAACCACCAGTTTTCTATCCAGTTATATCATGTAACAGTTCTACAAAACTGGAAGACTCAATCGTCCTGACCTTGAGAATAATCAGCTTTTATATAAATACATATATGTATATATAACATATATATATATAACTATCTGGGGTATATGTAGTACAAATGAAAAGAGTTTAAGAACAGGCTTTCTTTGGTAGAATAGATGTCTTCTGCACAAAGCAGCAAGCATATTTTAAACTTCAGACTTCAGCTTTGCATGCATTACTGAATTTTTAATTTTGCTAAGCATAAAATATCGAGGGCTTACTAAGAATATTACCCAGCTTTTTAAAAGTTAGTAGTTAACTTAGTTAACTCAGACTCAGTATTTAACAGCCTTAGGTCAGAATTTTGGTGTAAGTTTTGGAATCATTATATACAAGTATAAAGCCAAGGGAAATGCCAGCCTTGGAACACGGAAAGGGAGGCTGGAGCACTGAGTGTAAGTCCCAGCATAGCCCTGCCCAAAATGTGTGTGAACCAGATTCAGTGTCATCTGGTTCCATACACTGACACATCCTCTTTCTGTTTTATTGTGTCTTTCTGCGGGGGTGATAGCTGATGGGATCCCTCTAGAAGGGCCTGTTGCCTGCCTAAAAAGCATCATCAGTTTGTTTCCAGCTGGAGTTTAAGCTTCCTTTGTAAGACTAATCATGCTTCCCACAAAGTGGTTAGAACCCAATTTTAATGTGATCTAACTTTGTGAAACTGGATTAGGAACATACCGTGTTTAGCTAATGGTATCAAGGTTTTCTCTGTGCATTTATCTTGGAAAAGTTCACAAACTCTCACAGTTATCCGTTTGTCTCTTTTAATCTGAGTTTCTCTATAGGCTCCATCTGAATTTTTATTTTCAACTGCCAGCAGCCTGGTTAGTAACGTTGGCAGCTCTCTGTTGAAGTGGTGGGCAGCTGGTAGATAAACTGCCAAAGCATACTAGCCTGACAGTCTTGGGGCAGGAAGAGATACAGTTTTAGGATAGTTGGGTGGGTCTTCACTGTTGGAAAATACTGCTAGACCTTTAGTACCAGATTTCCTGAAGAGCAAGTCTTAGACTCTTTACGCAAATGAACTGGGTTTTGCAGTTTTGTATTTGCAACACATCAGAAGTGGAAGTCTTGGTCTGTATGAATATTTTAAGTACCTGACCTTTGTTCATTTTTATCCACATAAGACTTCAATTATTTTGTGATTTCACTATCCCACACTAAAAAGTGCTGGGTTAGCATTGTCTGCCTTTACCAGTGATATGAACTACATTAGCTGCATTTTTTGGCAGCAAAAAGTACTGATCTAGCACATTTTGGGGTATTCTGATAGGCAACATAGAGTTCAGCTAATTTTGAACCTCTTTGCACAGCTTAGAACCATTTGGTTTATGTACTTGGAAACAAAATATATATATTGAGTATCATGCTGCCTTCAGTTCTGTAGGCACTGTGCACAGCATGATATTTTATTTTGTGATAACTGTATGCTGGTTTTTATATTTATGTCTATATTGTGTATAGTAAGTATAAAATCCTTTCATATGTCTATTATTATGTGGCACTGGAATGAATGAATTAAGAGCTGAAAGGCCAAAACACAGAACTCTTCCTCAACAATTAGTGCTTCTGCTCCAAAATTAATTTCCTGGTTGAGGATGACTTTGCAGGTAAAAAAGCCTCCATGTACAAAGTAACCTAGCAGTTGTAATTGTCCTAAGCTGTTAATTATACCCATGAGAGTAGTTTCCGGGACAAGCCAGAGGACTCAAGTCAGGTTTAAACCAGTGTAAGAGGCCATCCATCTATTACAATGGCTAAACTAATTTATTACGAATTAAGTGGTGCCAGTTCTTTGTGTAGGAAATTCTAAAATGACATTGTGTCCAGTGTGCAAACAAAGATTATGGAAAGGTTTCTGTACTTGAAATAGTTTTTGCTTCTCTTTCAGATGTTGATGACTATATCTGGAACATGAGGATGAGTCTAGATCCTATTATAGAATTAAAAAAAAGCCTACCCAGACAGAGAGACATGATTCCTATCTTGATATTCTTATAATTTAAGGTTCACATACTTTAACCTCTTTGTCAAATTAAGGATGCTATTGAAGCTAATGAACCTGTTTCCTTGAATTTGAATTTACTGGATCAGTACTCTTTTGAATAGCTAGATGTAATAAAAAAAATGATGGGATCAATGCAGTGACAAGCTTCCCGTAAGAAAGAAATTTGAAGGAGAGGTTCAGATTCATGTAAAAACAATTTGAATTCTCAAGTTCTTTGTATTGATGGTTTCCACTTTTTAAAGTTTTTACATAACAATTGCTGTAAATAGTATACTTTTCCCTGTAATGCACTAATAATCTACTGTAAGCTTTTATGTGGAATAGAGAGTTTTAGATGAAAAATATTAATATGTATACACACCTGTGATATCTTGGGTCACTTCTGCATCTACAGTTCTGGATTAATTTGGATGAAAAATGGAAAATGAAATCAGAAAATAATGCTCTTTCTACAGTGGGATTAATGAAACTCTTTTTCCTCTAGGGACATGACCTTCAGCTCTGTATCCCTGCCACAGTAGTAGCAGATCCCTATCCACACTTCTTACTCTTCCGAGTTCACAGCAGCCTGTTTCTGAAGTCATATTTCTGAAGTCATATTTCATTTGGATAAGTTATTTCTTTTTCTTTCGTTGTGGGTATTTCTGTGTGTCCTAGTAATGAAGCTGGCTCATGAAATCCTTACTTTTTCTGGATTTTCTTACAGATAGGCCTTTCATGGAGTATTTTAGGCCTTGTAATACTGTGGACCGAGACACATGGAGTAGGTTTGGGCATACAGGTGAAATGGACTGCACATGGGAGATACTGCAAGTGGCATTTGTAATCTGCTGGTTCATGTAAAACTCATGTTTGAGCCTAAATGAAAAATTACAGAAAAGTTGTGTATGATAGTACAATATGCACAGGATATCTATTATGAAAATACATCAGGGTAGTCATATACACATGATAAGCAGAAAGCAAAAAGTAAGGCAAAGATTGTAATTACAGCAGGATAAATTGCTTGTGATGTCTGTGAAAGTGAGGTTTAATAAAATTATGGTAACATTAGTAAGTATGCTCAAATGTTTAAAAAATTGTATTGTTCTTAGCACAATTTTTACATTAGAATCGAGACATTTATTTTTTCCCTTCCTCAACTGTACCATTATGTTGTAAAGCTCAATCCACTTGATTGGTCTGTAAGAGATTTTACCAATTAAAAAAAAAAAAAAAAATTAGTTATTCATGAGATTGGGAATGGAAATACTTCTTTCCCTTTCTTTTCCAAATCCCTCTCCTGCCCTGATTTGGACAGAAAAAGCTTCTGCAGAAGCTTTCTACAAAGTTATTTGTGTCCCAGATTTGTTGACTCTAAATACTGTATGATATCAGCTAGAAAATGGGTCCTGGTGTTCAGCAATCTGTATCCTTGATAGCCATCTGTGTCCATAATACTTTCATTAATAGGATGTACTATCATCATACCAGAATTTCATTATGTTGCAGAGGCAGAGCAGCTGAGTAAGCAGAGATAACTAGTAGCTCATAAGAGTTGCATTAAGAACAGTCATAGACATTTTGAGAAAAATAAGGCATAACTACCTTTGAAGGCCTTTCCTGTTTTCTGTAATATTTTCAATAGCTACTGAAACCAAATTTTTATGGGGTTTTTTATATATTTTATAAGGATTCCTTGTCTACCAAAGTATTTTAATCACTGATTTCAGTAGGGCACTACTGATATCTGTTTCAGGTGTAGATTGCATAGTTACCATTTTCTGGTAGACATTCAATAGTAAAGTTGCAGATGTAATCATAAGTAAGGATATTTTCTGAAAATGAAGCGCTGCTGGATACATCTGTATCAGTACTTCATCGACATAGGAAGAAAATAGCACTTTCCATACACTTACTCAAAAAAAAAAAAAAAAAAAAAGTTTGGTCTGTGTGATTGTTCCATAACCTATTTACACTGTTTTTCATAAATGCATGTTAGGAAGAATAATGATATATTGATAATTTAGTCTACCATTGTTATGTTCTTCCATCACCAAAAGTGTGCCACATCCTGTATAGCAAAATGAAACTGAGTTCAGGGCAAAGACTTTGACTTCTTAGGTGAGTCAAAATTATGGTTAGAGAAAAAAAAATGATACATTTATAAAAGCTGATTGGCAAGATTCTTATTGTTGCTCTTAGTTGCTGTGGTGGTTTACAAGGACAATCATAGTCTTTATTATGCTGAACACTGTAGAAACTCAAAATAATAGTTATTTCTCTTCCTGAAGAGTTAAATAAAAGTAAGATGGGAAAAGGGCCAGAACTTACCAGAGAAAATATGAGACCAAATATTCTTGTTCCAATTTTGTAGATTTATGTAGGGTTGTAAAGGAATTAGGTTGTGCTAAGAGATGGTAGAGCCAGATGACAACAATTTGTGATGAAGATTCTAAAGGGAAAAAGTTTGAAGGGGATACAACTGTGGAAAAGACCCTGGGAAGTGTGGGTATGCAGGCAACCGTGAATAAAAGAAGAAAATGTGAAGGACCAGAGCAAGTCAACACAGAACAAAGGAAGTCCTATTTTAACATTGGCATTTTAACAACATTTTTGAGTGTCTGAAGATCTTTTGTTTTGCTGTTCATATCTCTACTTATGTTTTAGTATATTATCCTAGACTATGGTGTTTTCATGATGTTCACTTTTTTGTTTGTTTGTTTGGTGTTTTTTGTGTGTGTGGGTTTTTTTGTTTGTTTGTTTTTTGCTTAGTAATGTTATTGGATGCTGGACTACTGGACTTCTATAAAAAGAAGCAGGAGTATAGAAGAACGAAGGAAGACATAGAGGGACATAGAGAATGAGGAGAGGGTGGAGTCAAGGACAAGAAGCTAAACATGGTGGCCTGGTTAAGCAAAATTAGAGGTGGCTAATGAGGTGAATCAAAAGGCAATACAGAGGAACTGAATAATTGTAGTGGTAATAGGATGCCTTTCCAGGAGAGTAAAAGCTGTAATTAGCTCAGAATCTAGCTGAAATAAAAAAAAAAACAGGTATAGATTCAACTGAAGATAGAAACAGAAGCCCATTTTGTTCTCATATTTGTGATAGATGGTAGAACCTGAACCAGGAAGGTGAAACAGGAGAAGTCAATATTGCTATATGTCGCTGAATATATGCTTACTTTTGCCCTCCATGGAGCTGTTTTTTAATTTTTTAATATTAAAAAAATAGTGTTTCTTTTTACCCATAATGCATGCCTCAATCAGCTGGATTACTTAATCTCCTAAAGGAAGACATTAGTAAACTAGTTAAATTAGTCATGTTGCTGCAGCTCCAGAGTTTCCTGATTTCTGACCATCTTTTGTAGAAGTCAGTTCTTCAGTCTTCAGCACTTTTCTCACACACCCATTAATAGATATTAATCAATTAATCATCCTCTTATGAAAAGAACTTAGAAATACTACCAGTTGTCTGAAACATAGGATAAATATGCCTGCTAACCAGAGTTCCTTTACATCCAAATTGGTGTGGGACTTGTATTTATATTTCTTTTCTCCTTGTGTTCGGTGAGAAAGAGTTTTCGAAATTTTGGTGAGGAAACCTTTTATTTTGCAAATAACTGTTGTGCAGAGGTTTCTTCAGCAACTTCTTTCTCCTGTTTGTCTTTGGTAGACTGTTCTGACCAGGCTGTCCTTCATCTTTTTTTCCCAAGTACTTAATAGATAATCATATTTCTTAAAATAATTTCAATTAAAATATGAATAAATCTGTTCCTCATTGCTTGGGCAGTAGGGCAAGAATGGTGTAGATAATGTTTTCATAGAGATACATCTTCTTGACCCTCTTTTATACCCTATTTATGCTATATATATATGTGTATAATATTTTTGTTTAAAAATGTGGGTAGGTCCTGAGCTTCGCGAAACAAGGTTACTGGACAGAGTGTTTAGGGAGGGGAAGACTGAAGTATGCTCAATGTCAGGATGGGAAAAATAGAAAATCTGATACTAGGTAACTCATATGGAGAGACAGGTAATTGAATAGAAAATTATATGCAGTTTTGCCATAATGAGAGAGGAGTAACATCTCACATCTGCTTCAGATTAAGTGTTTGCTTGCTGATAACTCTGGAATAGGTAATCAAATACTAAAATCCTTTATTACACATCCTTCTGCCCCTGTCATAATACCAGGGATCTTGTCAGGAGTTTGCAACTAAACTCACAAGTCTTACCAGTGATCCGTGAAGGGTGCGATGTGTCCAGTAAGGGTCATATTATACTGGATTACAAGGCAAAGTTAGAAGATGGCAGCTCTCTGTAGTCCATTATCCTATTGTGGTGGAGGGAAGAAAGCCAAAGAGGGAAGCAAGAATTTAGCAGTACTCCCTTAACATTGGTAGTCTCAAACAACTTACTGGTGAAGAGACTACATGTTCCATCTTCTGCTGGTCCTTCATAAAGTCTTCAGCCAGTTGGTTGTCTCTTCAGTCTTCAAAGTTTGTTGTGTCAGGAAATTGAAATTTTGTAATAAGTCCTTATTTCTTTTCTTGTGTGTTGTTGTAAGCAATGGTTCACTTTTCCTGTGGTGCTTATAATTGTGTATGTGCACATATATATTTATATATATATATTATATATGTCCTCATCAGGTGTTCCAGTGATTTGACCCTATTTTTCCTTTCTTTGAACCTTTCTAGTTCAACTGCATCTTTTCAGTTTTAAAACTGCCTAGGTAGATACTGTGGCTTTATGTAGCTTTGTGATGGTGGTTTTTTTTTTTCTGTTTTGTTCTCTGTTCTTTTCTTAGTAACTTGTATCATTCTGCTTCCATTTCTGACAGCTACCGAGTGCTAGCCTGATGTTTCCTTTGAAACATTTCTAGTTTGATTCCCAGATCTCTCTCTGAGATGATAATAGCTAATTTAGAGTACATTCCTGTGTATCTATAGCTAAGGCTAGGGTTTTTTCCATGTGCATTACTTTGTTTTTGTTGACATTGCATTTCAGCTGCCAGTTTATCATCTGATTTCACAGCACTCTAAGATCTCTTTGTAGCTTTCACAGTTTTCAGAATAATATATTGACATCAGCATATGCATCTCACAGTTCCAGCTCAGTAAAAACTGCAGCATCAGTTTCCTTGTTTTGGACATTCTTATTCCTTCATGTTCATCTATATTTTGTGCTGTTTTTTATGAGACTTAACATTAAAGAAGCTTTACAGTTGTGCTTTTTTCTCAGTGTAAGAAAGACTATTAGACTTCAGGTTATCCTTGGCTTTTTTAATTTACTTTTTCTCATCTCCATGTTCCTTTGTAGGGCAGGGATGTAAAAAGCAGATAGAACATGAGAACATACCTACGATACGTTAGTTCATTTAACGTAAAGAAATATCACCACATGCTGTTTGAAAACGGGCATTTCTGAGATGGGTCGGGAATTGTTGTCAGTATATTAGCCTTGAAGCTCCAGAATGACGTCTTTTTTCTAGTCTAGTGTCAGTAGTCAATTGCTGTTGGAAAATTTCTCTTTATTGTATTGACTTTGCTGACCAGCATTTAACTTAATTGCTTTCCACATTATGGGGTTTTTTTTGTTTGTTTTTTGTTTGTTTGTTTGTTTTTAATTTTCCTTGTCATTTTTTTCTGTAATGAAAGCTTAATTTACTGCAAGATGAAAACTTGTTATGACTATCAAGTGGTTGGAAATGTAGTTGAGGCTGCCTATAACATATAGTATTAGTTCATGCAAAATCACACAAAAAATATGCACTGCTTGTTTACAAGAATTCTTAACCCTTAATAAAAGTTTTTTACTTGGCAATTTGTTAGTTACAATATCAGCCCTAGCTGAAAATCTTAGAAGTCATGATTGTTTCTTTTCTATTAAATGTTAAATCAAAATACACTAAAACAGTAGGATATTTTGCCATCAGCAAAGTTATAAATAATCTCACAGTCTTTTAAATGCCTTTGTAAAATAATTGACGGTAAATCTGAGCTTCTAGCCAAAATTACTTCTGACCTTATATCTCTAATATCATAGAAGAATATTCTTTTAATTCTGTTAGCATAAATTGCAAGTTTCATAGTTGTATTATAGGTGTTTCATTCTTCATTATTAATGGATTTTTGCACTCCTTTCCCAGATTTTTAGATGCTAAGAGCTTTTATGTTCATTACTGAATTAGTGTTAGAACAAGTTGGTTTAGTTTTGTTTGAAGCTTTAAAAGACAATATGAAACCTATTACCTTTGAGGTATCTTCATTCACTCCTGCTGATTAGCCAAATTAATAGTATTTTAAATTGTAATTTAATTAGATCTGTGAAATAATTCAAACAGGAAATTAGTTCATATGTATGCAGTTAATGTAATTGAATGTCAAGCTCATTATAGGATATTAAAATTTTGCCACATTTAGGGCAACTTTAAGAAGAAATACTTGAAATAGTTGGGATTTACAGCACATATAGTGTCTCTGCCTTTAGGCATAGCCTGAGGCTCTGAACATTTTTAGCAAGTGGAACTCTATTAGAATCCATTTTCATAAATAAAAACAGAATTTAAGTTATTCTTCCCAGGGATTAGCTATCTGGGACTATTCAGGAATGTACTTATATTGGTGTTAATTTTCTTTGCATGCTAATTTGATTTTATTTCACATTTGTATGCTCGACTACAAACTCCTCCAGGACCATCCCTATGTCAATCAGCACATGCAAATACTTTCTTTTGGTTCTGTTTAAGCTACTCTTAAAATAAATTTAGAGAAGTAGATCTATGAAGTATTTCCAAGGGATTTTATTTCTCAACAGTTAGCTTTACAGCTGCTATCCGTTTTAACAAAGTAACATAATCACATATCCCTATAAGCTTATCTTAGTTTTACATATGAAGTTGGAAAATATGAGTCTCTGAAAGCATTACTATCATAGCTTACTTTTTATAGTAGATAAGAAATGTTAGTCCCATGAATTGTCTTCAAGCTATTGTGTCCTGATAGAAATCCCTTCACAATCCTATTTTTCCAGCAGTGAGGATGATTTGTACAGGATACAGTTAAGTTTCTGCCTGAACATTAGTCTGGATTTCAAACAACTCTTTGTTTAGCATATGTACTTCTTTTGTGTTTTTTTTTTTGTTTGTTTGTTTTTGGGGGTTTTTGTTTTGTTTGTTTTTGTTTGGAGTGTTTTGTTTGTTTGTTTTGTTTTTAATAAGTGACTAGTTTCTAGGTCCTGTATGAAACTTTGTATGAATAGACGATGAATGTCTGTTGAGGGAGGTATGAGAAAAGCAGTAAAAGTGGCAGAAGTAACTTTTACAAAAGACAAAAAGAGAAATGATAAAATATAAATAAAGGTTAAAAAGTAAAAAATTGCATTCAAAAAAATAACACGTAGTGAGTCACATATATACACTGGACTTGTTCTTTCTAGAGTATTTGTGTTAGTATTCCTCAGATGCACGTGAGCTCAATGAGTATGCAAATAAGACACGGACTGATGATGTATTAAAGCTAGAACCACAATAAGGTGAACACCCATATTCTGTTGCTGTGACCTGTAAAACATATGGATTTAAAGGTGTGATCAGGACTGGTAGTGCAGTTATTTTTTAAGATTTTTTTTAGTATTTTATAGTGCAATAACTTCTAGTACTTCTTGTTCTGCAACTAGACTCTATGTAAAGTTTCAAAATACCATCTTTGCTACATACAAGTCTCCTGTGTAGTTAGTCTTCTTCAAAGAGTTGTTTTCAGACCTCTTTTTCTGGCTTCTGTTCCAACCCTGTGTCCAACACCGAGACCCGTGTTCTGCACAGTTCCCTCTGAGTGTGCATCTGTAGGGATGTATGTATTGCAAATCCCATTTCCTGTGCAGTAGAACACATAAATCTTTTCTTATACTCATGGGATTTAAATTCGTATGTAGAAATAGTGGAGAGTTGTTTTCTGGTCACCACTTACTTTTTAAAGCAATTCCTGAAATTATTTGGGCTGTGGTTCAAATATCAGACTGGTGATTGTTGACTGCATTCTACAAGATTGCTTCTTTCCATTTTATGAAAAAATAGGCTAAAAATGCTATTAGAAATTGTAAATAATGCAGAAATATAGCATTTAAAGACTTGAGGCTTCTCTAAATTTTTCTCAGTTTTAGATTTTTCTGATTGAAGAGGCAGCTGTAATGTTTTTATATGAAGATGAATGGTGTGTTCTTTGAAAAATGGAAAGATCTGTATGGCTGTCAGCTGCAGGAATGTTATAATTTTCCCTTGAATCCCAACACAGAATAACTGTCTCAGATTGTGATTTGCTGATAATATTGATTACTGCATTCCCATTACAACACTTCACTGTTTGGGAGATCACAACAATCTGTCATTGACTTATAAGGATTCATCAGTCAAAACCATAGCTTTTAGTGGATAAAGTAATACTAGATTAATTTTAAAAGGTACAGTTACCTTAATGTTTTTCATATTTTATCTTTCTTTTACAGATTTAACATTTATGATTGTTTCTGTAACAAATTCGTTATGGTTCTCTCTGCAGTGCATATTGAAGTGTAACAAAAAACCAAGCTTAGCACCCTAATCAAGGACAATCACATCTAGTATTTGCTTCTGTGGGTACAGTAGCTATATTTGCCAACTTTTTGCTTGAGTCTTTTACATATAAATTAGATCTGTACATGCAGCACTTACAGCCTTTATTCATCCTGCTACATTATGAGTTAGAATTCAACATTTTAGAATTTGACAGTTTATAGGATGTGAGAGTACAGAACATGATAATTCCTTTTGCTGCTAGTTGCTTAGAACGGTTGAGATGACAGTAGTTGAGTTGAATGTGGGTGTCTTGTAGAAGACATCATCCTTCTAGGGTAACTAGTACTGGTATTACGATGCTGGAACAAAATATTTGACAACAGCAGATACCTCACTTCTGGAGCAGGACGTGGAATGAGCAGCAACTCAGAACACCTGGAAGGAGTCATATATTCTGTTTTCATTGCTCTAAAGAGTTATTTAAACAGGAGTGAAGGAATATTAACTATGTTTAGCAAATCTCAGTGTCAGTATAGAAGAACAAGATGAACACCTATCTGCAGTTAGTGTGTAGCACTGGTGCTCAACACTGCCAGAGTACATGCTCTGCCTGCACAATTTGGTTTTGTTACCCAAAAAATAGTAGGTGTATTTCATATCCTGCCATACTGTCCTTAGACTGCCGTAGACTCCTTAATGTCTAAATGGAGTATCAATACTTAGTGTGTGTTAGGAAACTAGTGGCAGTAAGGACAATGAATTTATTTTTTTTTTATTATTGTCACAGCTAGGCATGAGTGATTTTAAATATGTCCTTAGGTTTACTGCTTTTTCTTAGATGGCATAGGGAGAATTCTGTTAGTCAACCTCATCATTGGGTAGATTGAAATGTGACTCTGAAACCTTACTAATTTTCAGGAATGTTGCTGGTTAAGAAGAAATCAAGGGAGTATGGGGGAAGGAGCAAGTGAAGGTGCGGTAAATGCATAAGGAAGTCCCTTTGTACAACATGCTCTTGCCCCTCCTGGTATTGCCCAGACTAGCAGAGTGCACTCTGCTCTTGTACTACCACAGACTGTAATATGAGCATAGTTGGTGAGGCAGCTGAAGCCATTTAATCCAATTTGCATCTCATCCAGCCTTTGCCATAGGTGCCACATAAACAGAACAGAATTGGGAAGAATAATAAGAATGGCACAATCCTATTTAAACAATCTATTTCTGAAGTCTACAACAATTTTTAGACAGCACTGATGGTGCTAGCTACATGGAATGAATGTAAAAATTGCTGTGCTTCTAAGTGAGAGTAGGATTACTACAGATTACATGAAAAAACAGCAGTTTCATTGGACATGCACAGCATTATCTTTACTCATTTTAATATTGACTCTATTTAGTGTAGTGCTTATGCCTAAGATCTTTTTTTGATTGAAAACTAAAATATCTGAACATTTTTCTAACATAATACGATACTGATAATCTTACAGCTATTCATAGTCAGATACAACATTCAGTTAAAGTAGTCCTGTTATAAGAATAAAAAAATATTTCCTTCCATGTCCAATGCAATGTGAGACAGTTAATTTTCATTCACTGTGCTTATGGGAAAACAGATGAACTTTTTTTTTTTTTAATTAAATATTTATTTAGGGGTTTTTTTCACATATTGTCCAGTGAAGCAACTATATATACCATAGCACAACTGGTTTCTTAACCAGATTTTTGCAGACAAGTTGCAAAGAGACAAGTTTTATTATAATAATTTATTTTGAATTTCATGCTTTCAAAAAGGAATGAAGTATCCTCTTTGCATAATTTTATTACTATGTTCTCCATGGAATCACATTCCATGATGTGAACAGAAATTCAGTATCCAATTAAATAATTGCAATGTCGTCATAGCTGTGTGGTAAACTCAGACTTGCTTAAAGTATGCATTTAAGTATTGTTAACTTCAGCAAACCAGGTTAAACCAGTCTAAACCTTATTTAGCTTTTTGTTTTATGACTTTGTGAATGTGGAAGCAGTATTTTCTGAACAGCCTAATAATTTATGATTAGCTTGAGTAATTCTAAAGAAGTAAAACTAGAAATAAAATGGACAAGACAAGGGAAAAAACTCACATAGTAAATCCCCTTGCTAATGATATCTCAGAAATCACTTCCCATTAAAAGCCATTCTGTTATATCTAGGAGGTGAAAATAGCTAATATGAAAACTGGCTTAATTTGTCTACAATTCCCTGCCAGGGAAGAGTTGTAGCACACCGAGAATGATGAATCTTGCTGGATAACACCTAGTTCAACAGCTTGTGTCAACAAAAAGGATTTGGCTTTTATGACCATGAAATTCACTCTGAGGACTGAGCACTCCAGGGTAGAGACAGAATCCACCGGAGAAAGTGGGGCAAGAACATCCTTGTCAGGAGTCTGACATAGAAACAAGAGAGTTTTAAACTAGAGATTTGGGAAACAAGTAAGGAAGTGGTGATTGAGAGTAGAAAGCAAACATTTCCAAATTATGTGAAGAAGAGGGGCCACAGAAGTGACAAAAAATAGCAAATGGATACCAGCCTCGGGTGTATGTTCAGAAACGCTTGCAACCTGGTAAACAGGCAGGAGGAACCAGAGCACCAGGTGTGATCACAAATGAGGTGTCTGTGCACAATCTTATTAATGCCTTTATTAATTATCTGGAGGAGCCAATGTCACACAGTCAAGTTTGCAGATTGCCAGCAGTTTGAGAGGATCAGTGATAGAATCATACAATCATTTAAGTTGGAAAAGACCTCTAAGATCATGGAGTCCAACCATTCACCAACCACTGCTGAGTCCACTACTAAAGCATGTCCCCACACCACATCTACATGTGTTTTAAATAACCTCCATGGGTGGTGACTCCACCACTTCCCGGGGCAGTCTCTTCCAGTGCTTGGCAAGCCTTTTGGTGAAGAAATTTTGCCTAATATCTAATCTAAACCTGCCCTGGCACATCTTGAGGACATTTCCTCTTGTCCTGTTGTTTTTTACCTGGGTGAAAAGACAACCCCCACTGGTTTGAATTAAAACTTTTAAGTTACATTCTGAAAAAGAATTTTCCTGACCTATACTCTTTTATCTTATGAGGAAAGGGAGTGTAAAAGTCTGAGGTAATCTATTTAGAGCATTTTAAGATATTTTCCTTTTTTCTGTGAATACAGCTTTAAGTATTTGTAATGCAGAAGTATGAAGACAGATTTTTAATCTCTGATTTTTATATAGTTAAGTGACAAATGTTCTTTTGCTTTTAAATCTGAACCCTGGAGTTCTGAAAATGAAAAGAATATTATGAAGATTTTTATTTTGAGAGCATATAAGAAACATTTTTTTTAGTTTTTGTGATTATTTTTTATTTCCCTATTAAACCGTCTATAGATCTGTGAGAAATATCCTTTGTGCCTATATAAAGAAGGCATTAAAGTCTGTAGACATTGAATTACATAAATATATATATATTTTGTAGTAGTTATTTGTTGTTTTTTTTTAAAGTAATCACTAGCAAATATAAGATATAAATAGAAATGTAACTTCCCATTTTGCTTTTCATCTACATGCAGTTCCATTTTTCAGTTTTTGGTGGTTTAACCCAGTGAAAATCACTAAGACTTCAGTGGATGAGTGCTATAGACGTCTTTGAAATTATTTCTTACTAAGGAGATTATACCACTCACGCATATCTGTGATGGGAGCACTTCAGAGATGAAAACATTGATGGTACTGAGATTACTAACATTCTCTTATCAAAATCATTCCAAATTTAGACATATGTAAAAGATTACAGGTGTCTTACACAAAAAAGATGTGTCATTTGATGAAACAAATTGTCATAGAATTTAAAAGTAATAATTACTGAGAATCAGCTTGTCACCCAGGAAATGTCCTTGCTACATCCTTTTGGTCTATAATCCATCTTTGCACTTAGTTCAGTCCTGAAGAAAGGTTTTAGGTTCACAAGTAATGCTTAATATAAAACCATTATAACCATTCCATTATATGAACTAAGTAGGATAGCAGTTCCAAATGTGGTGGGTTAAGAAGTTGGTCTGTTTTCTGTCACTTTTTTCTTTACAGTTTACCTCTTGGGTTTTGACTAAATCATCCTCAGAAAACTCTCCTTCTTACTAGTTCCTCAAAATCTTCATCAGAGCAATTATACCATAGGACATGATTGCTCACTAGTACCCATATAGTGCATTTTTCACAAGGTGAGAAGCTTATTTAGATGGAGGAGTAAAACCATTTTCCTCTCTCTTTTTCCTCACATTTTGAATCTGATTTCAGGACATAAGAAAAATGAGTCTGTCTCTTTTGCGGACAGTAGTCCACACCATAAAACATCATGAATTATTCAGTTAAACTGGCTTTTGGCAAGACAGTCTAAATCCCAGCCAGCAGACAAGCTGATTTACTTCATGGGTTCATTCAGGACACCTGTGGAATTATGATATTAAGTGTACTGGAAAAGCTTATCCATTCTGATATGCAGAATAGAATATGGATAAATAAAAGATTCTGTTTCCAATATTCGTAGTTTTTTAACCTTCATTAGAACTAAATTCGTAAGCTCCTGGCAAGTTGCTGATCACTTTCTACTCAAGATTTAAAAATCATAAAGCAAAAAGGTTTATTTGAAACTTGTGTGAGGATTCCTGTTTTAATTGTTGTCTGTAATGAAGTAGTTCTACATATTATCCACTAAAAAAACATAAAAGTCTTAAGCATGCCTGAAAAGAGAATTCAAGGTTTTCTTTTTAGTAAAGCAGTCAACTGTCTTGTTTGTTTCCCATCTTCTATTTGTATTCACTCTGTCTTGCTAAAAGACCCTGCCTTCATCTGTCTTTATAAGGGATCTAGTTGTAAGAGGTTTGATCAAATCACCGCTCAACATGCCACAGTTAAGAAGAGATGAAAGAGAACACTGAAGTCCATAAAAGCATTAGAGCAATCATTTGGACACAAGAACATGTTTCTGTGTAAATCCCAAACAGCTTTGCTATTTTAAGATGTCACATTTAAGTCTTAAAATAGTATTTATAACTGATCAAATATTTATACTATTTCTATTTCTGTGGCCTATTCTGAAGTTCAGAAGTAAGGTAGAACAAAGAAATGAAAAGTAAATCAAAGTGAGATCTTACTGGTGAGATAGATTTTACCCAAGACAGACCTATCCCTGTAAAGTAGACTTGCCAGTGCAGGTTTACGCTAAACAAGCTAGTTTTATGGGTGACATTTGTTAAGTGTCAAAAATTATTTTTCTAGCAAACTTGCAGAAAACTTGCTCTACCAAGATGATTAGAGACATAAAGCATGACATAGGAATATTTTTCCTTCTTTCTTTTAATCTATAAGATGTTATTCATAATTGGAAAACTACTAAATAATTACAGAACCCAAATTTATTAGATCTCTTTAGAGAACTTCTAGGTTAAATGGGTTTAACTCTACAAACAGAATGCAATTAATAAGATGATTTATAATTAAAATAAACCATTCAACATTCTGTGGGGACTATAAAAAAGTAAAGGGTCTGGTGTGATATTTGTTCACTGGATGACAAGCCACTGCTGCTATCATTCTCCATAGGGCTGGCCTTAAAAGAATAGGGAGATCAGAGAGTCCAGAAAACAGATGGCTGGCTGTTGCACAGACATGCTCTAGAGAGATGGGCCATAATATGGATTACTTGCAACATCTGTCCACCAACTTCAGACCTATCAGATAGGTACAATATATTGTGTGCCAGAGAGAGTACATTTTATGAAATGCAGTTAGTAATAACATCTTGAACTGTAGATATATATGGTGAATAAATTCAAAGTTAAAATTGTCCTAGTAACACGCATGCAGAATGTGTCCAATGAAGTGCAGAGTAGTGGGAGTTTCATGTTTTTCCCCCATTTGTTTTGTAGTAAGTTTTGCATTGGTTTTGATTTTGTCAGTTTTTATTACACCCACAAAACCAAGAATTCAGTGTCAAAGGGTCCTCTCTTTCATATATCACTAACAAGAAGTATGATGCTCATCCAGAATAAGTCACAGTCTGCATCTAATTGTGTGACCTTTACTCTTTCTGAGACACACAGTAGCTGTCAGCACTGAGTTCAGGTGCTGGAAGTCAGTTAGCTGTGTCAGTGTGGGTCTAATTTATCCAAATAGTCTTCCTGAGAATCTTTATTCTTAGGGTTGCGTGGAAATACCCCGAGAATAACCATCCTTCACAGCTGGGATAGAATACTACATCTCACAGCACGGTCTTTGAAATAATTTCCCTAGTTTAAGAGTTGCTTGTGATTTTGTATATCCAGTTTGAGGAACTCTGAAGAAGCTTAGCATCCAAAATATCTTGAATATTAACTGTCTGAACAGACTTAAGGATCTGACAGTTGACCAGAGTAAGGTTCAAATTCTGAAACAGCATTTTATTTTTTCATCTACATGATCATAATGACTCTCACTGCCCTGGTAACACTGATTCAGGCACTGCAAAACACATGGGAATTATGAGTATATATCTTAAAAAAATTGTCCTCTAAAAGCACATGAGTTCTAATCCAAGGAATTTATTTCATTTTGACTTCCTCCCCCTCCCCACATGATAAAGAGTACACCTGGCAGAACTCCTTAGATCAATCTAACGTCTGTCTTTCTGGTAAAGTGCACCAATGTTCAGCTATGCCCTTGTATCCTGGAAGTAGTATGAAGAAAAAATGTCCTTCATGGAGTCTAGGACTTGACTTTTAAAGCATTTTAGGTTCCAAAGATGTTATAGTCTCTTTTTTTTATTTTTAAGAAAATACTAAGTTAGTAGTTAACTATTTCTATATCACATTAGAGGATGCAAGTTCCACTACAGGAAAGGGCAAAGGGCACATGTTCAGTTAAACAGAGCCTGATCTGTGCAAATTTGCTGCTTTTTCCTTTATACTATTAAAAATTGTTTTGACCTAAAGTGCTTTGAAACAGATGACTACTGCATGCAACATGGAAGTGATCCCCTGAGTAATTCTGGGATCATCTATACTTAATATTTTCAAGCCTTGTTTTAGATCTATCTCATACACATGGCTGTCTTGCCCTTGGATCTGGTGCACACCTCAGATTTCATTTGCTTTGGTAAGAGCCTTCATTAATTAGGAGGATCAGAAACAATACTGTTTCTTAATGCTCAGGTGATTTACCAGGTCTGATCATAGTCTGCTCTCAGAAATGAAACAATTTCACTTCACCAGAGTAATTTTCCTAGTTCTGCTAAAAAGGAGTGGTCCTATTTTCTACTTTTTTTTTTTTTTTTAAATTAAACTTCTCGTATTAATAGGATTGAGTCCTGAACTGTGAAGGCAGAATCCAAAAATCCAGCATGAGGGAGAGTTGACAATTATTATTATATAGTTCTACAAAAGCTGATGGAATTGCAGAATAAGTTTGTACCATTGGCTGATAATAACCATACATGTTGGTACACATTGGCACGTAAATCTGTACAGTAGATAAAAATGTTTTAACAGGAAATATTTATAAAATGGCTTCAGAGTCTAGGGCACAAACTGAATATTTAAATATTTACTAACAAAACGTGATTTCTGGTAATGTCTTTTCCAGTTAGTTTTCCTGTTCAATTTTTTTCCCCCCAATCTTTGCAACAAATAAGCTTTCAAAGCAGAGAGAGAGGAAAAAAATTGTGTTAAATGTGAGAATTCTGTTTAAAGGATATTGAGATGCAACAAGCTTGATCTATTTTACTTAATTCTCTGTTTTTCTACTGCATTTTTAGATAAAAAGTCTTTCCTAGAGAAAGAAAAATCTTCTAATGCTACAAAAAATGTGATTGTGACAAATTTTTTTGTATTTTATGAGGGATTTGGGAAGAAATAGTCTGAGAGCTTTTGGGGGGTATTATTTACTAGTGGGTTTATCAGGAGTATATTCCGTGTATAGAAAATATATTCAAAATAATTCAAAGTATTCTGCTCTTTTAGAATGTATTTTTCAAAGCTGCTAACTCCTTTACCCCCTGAATTTATAAAATTGAGGTGTGAAAGAGGAAGGTAGTTTATACACAGAGAAGTCAGATGTGAGTTCACAAATACTGTTTCATGCCTGGCCATTTCTGCCTCATGAGCAAATGTGTCTGAAGGTTTTCGTTATTGTTTTCAGTCAGTTAATATATTAAGCACTGGCTTTTTAAAATTACCTTAAGGTTATGATAGGAAAAAACCAGCACAGATTATTTGAGGATGTTTTGTGACGGAAAAACCTTGCTCTGCAACAGACCAAACAAAACATTTTCCAATTAGGTTCTCTTTCAATAAAACAGGTTATCTCAGCATTTAATTTCTGTAATATAATAGCTTGTTTCTCCCCATTTGGAAAAAAAAAATAAGGAAGACATGAACTCATTTATCTTTTTAAAATCTCAATTATCTTTCTGAGATCTTTCTGGAGGCCAATTCAGTATTTTTTAGGTTTCTTGTTTGAACTTTTTAGTGCTTGTCTTGAGTTTACTCAAAATAGGTTATAGCAGTAATTAATAAATAGCAACAATTAATGTAATACTCAGGAAAAAATAAAGCAAAATTCCCAATACTGTACTGTGTGAAATGGTCTTCTTCTTCACACACATGAGGTAGTCAACAACTGTGAAGCAATTGTGGATCAAGACGAAGCATTATGAGTGTGTTTAAAACAATAAATTGTCTAAACATTAATTGACATTCATCTATTTTGAATATGGCATACAATTATTAATAGCAGCTCCTCTTATAACAATTATATATATAATACTCACCTGAAGCAATGTAAAGAGGAAAGAAAATCAGTTTCTCAGATGCTCGTCCTTTATGGAGGGGAATTTTTCTCTTGCCCCTTTTTTTCTTTTTTTTTTTTTATTTTCCTATGTGTTGCTGATTTGTGTGTAGTTTCAAGAATTCCTCATATAGCATTGCAGTTTTTATTCACACTAATTAATGGATGTTTGTATTGTATGTTTGCTTTTTTCTCATTCTTATTCCATACAGTGGTGAATGGGGTAGTTCAAACCTCTCATAACAAATGGTGTCACTTTATTTTCAAACTTAAGTTACAGGAAACATATTTGTTTTATATTTTGAAAATTTCATTGCGTTATAGTTTTTAAAGGAGAATGTGTTGATTTTAGTTTTTAAATTAGTTCTGATACTCAGAAGTACAAGAATATAACTTAGATATGGTAATATATTTTTCTCTGTATAAATCTCTCTACTTGTCCTTGACCTTCCTTGTGTACTTTCACATCCTACCACAATTATAGTTGACAGTATTTTGAGATAAAATATTTGCAATTGCCAAGCTATTACCATTTATGCAATATTAAAGGATTTATCTAATATAGTCTTTCTTATCTTTTAGTCAACTTTAATCAATTTATTTGTGCAATGCCGTCTGCTTTATGAGGTAGTCTTGGTACCTTCATGAAAATGCAGATTGAAAAGAGGCAGTGAAAATGGATCATGAGGACAACTTCTGTCCTGTCTCATTGGCATGCTCAGAAAAGTAAGAGATACTTTTTTTAAGATATATCAGAGTTAAAGTATTGGTTTTGCAATATAATTATAACCACTGTCTCATAACATCCAATGAAAGACACACCCCTTAAGTCTTCTCATTTCCATCACCCAAAAGTGCTCACTAATGCAGCTGAGAAGTTCTTTTGGTTGAATCTTAGATATCTAGTATAGCTGGATATCACACTCACTGGAGTGCTTTAGCTTTTGGATGCTCCATTACTTTGATAGCTTTGTATATGAACTATTGAATTTTGACATTTCTGTTCTTGACTTTTTAAAATTTTTTAATTGTATGTAATAAGGCTGCTGTTCACCGCTTTAATTTTTACCTTAGCTACTGATGCAAAATTCATAATTTAAAGGATTAAACCCAAGAGTTTTGTGCACTAAAACTCATTTCATTATTTTGTGCAAATCAATGATGAATGTAAATTCCTTACTTCTGCAATAATCATCTTGCATTCTTTAATGTGAGCTTAAATGGTTTTCTTCTTTTGCGTAGTTATGAAGCCTCATTCTTTTCAAAGATTTTCCAGTCCTTAAAAAAGTCTTCCCCCAGATCTTTGTTTTGCTGCCAGATGAGATTGAATTTAGCATGTGATTTTACAGGCTGATTTTACACTATTTTAGGAACAGTGGTCTCACATGTCTGGAAAAATTACAGTTCCATTTTCCATTGTTTGTATGAGCATGTTGAAAAGGAAAGAATCATTGGGTTTGCTTCTGACTATATTTTTTTCTCCTCCCCCCCCTCCCTTTTTTTTTTTAAATTTATCTTATTTTTTGTGTCAAAGCTGCCACATCTCTCTCCTATTTAGTGGCACATCCAGCTACATGCTGGAGAGGAAATGAGGTTATTTATTCTCATGTGTCCAAGGGTCCCTTGGCAACAGAAGAATTGCAGGGCAGGGTTCAGAGTATTAGGTGACCTGTGAAGCAAGAAATGGGTTTTTTTCCTTTTGATTAGGTCATCTCATTTATTTTTTTTCTTTTTTTTGCTCCGTGATCAAAATATGCTCAGCATTGCTGTGTTTGCAACTGTTTCTAAGCTAATTTTAGTCTCAAAAATATAAATCTTTCCAACAAGACTATACTGCCAAATGGATGTCAGGCATGGTTGGGTTTTGGGGTTTTATTTATTTATGTTAAGTATATAATAGGCTATGTGTATTATGTGCACATCTTTTAGCATATTATTTAAGTTCTCTACCACAAAGATGGATCTCTGTTTTTAATTGTTTCTAACTTTACTAAACTTTCCCTTTTTGAACTGAAATTTTTCATTTCAGCTGCTTGCCTGAGGCTAAATATGGTTCATCTGTTTCCAGGAAAAGAGACTAGGGAAATAATGCATTCTGCTTTGTTAAGCATGAGCCTAGGAATGGGTAGGAAAGGGAAGATACTGGTAGAAGCCAATTGAGAGAAAATGGGAACTAAGCAAAAAGGGGCTACAATGAAGAGCGAGAAATTAATAAAACAGTTTAGTGTGATGTCAGTTGAAGAGAGTTAGACATTGATGGATGTTATTTGGACTTGATGATCCTTGTGGGTCCCTTCCAACTCGGCATATTCTGTGATTCTATGACATGGACTTAATTTGGAGAAAATAGGTAGAAGGTTGATCCAATATAAACATATTTATGATTTCCAGACTTCACTGTTCTTTCTTTGTTAGTCAACATCAGTGACAATTTCTCATCTACATCCAGCTCCTCTGTCCATCTCCCATCTCTGTGTCCTGCTGACTCTACAGCAGGGATCTTTATAAAAGTAAAGCAGGGCCAGAGCACCAACTCAAGCTCT
>JAWWLV010000045.1:16281585-16321772 GCA_035041135.1 Platyrinchus mystaceus
TTAGAGGAGGAGTTTGGGTCTTGACTCGTAACCCATCCTCAGCAATACCCTTGTGTCTCATTTAAACTGAGACAATTGCATTTTACTTTACACTGGGAAGAAGTCTGAAATAGAAGTTAGTGATACATAGGTAATGGAAGAATAAAACCCTTTTTGTGTGTATTCGAAAACACAAACATCCTTTTTTCTTTGCCTTTGGAATTTTCATTATTTGCAAGTCAGAAATTCAGAATAAAATAGTTTGATTTACTGAACACATCCTTGGGTCCTTCCAAACACTCTTTCAAAGAATGGCAGAAGGAACAAAGTGCTTGTTCTTCCTTTAGCACTGAAAAAAACCGGTTCAAATCACAATCATCAGCTGTGGTCATGGAAGTCAGATTCTTCTACCACTTGTCTTCAACAAGGCATGCTATATTGTGATATAATGATTCTAGAAGAAAAGTATTTAAAGGGAAAAATCCTGGTGGTACTATTTACTGTTTCCGCATGTAGTCCTTGATCTGGCCCCTTTTTTGCTTTTAATCCCTTTTAATCATTTCTCTATATTGCAGTCTTCAGTGATTCTGAGGGTAAATCAAGGTAAGTGAAATGAAGAGGATGCTTATGATGAAGTTCAGCTTGTATAGAAGTGAGTGTGCATATGAATCTGTAAATTAAATACTCATTATACAAGCAGAACATGCTGTTTTGGGTGGCTAGAAATAATCCTGAGGACTGGAAATATTATTCATTCCAGAACAGTTACAGTGATTTAGTGTACAGAAATACTGCATATTTTTCTTTTTTTGAGGAAATTGGAGATTTTCTGAGAGTGAGTACACCTACAGCTTTTAGTTCTAATACCTTTTACAGGCAAGCATTCTTGTGCTAAGTATAGTTTAGAGAAGACAGGTATTTAATTGATTCAGAAATCTGTTTTCAGGTTGTAGTGCAAGTGGGCTTCATAGGAAATAAGGAAGATTGTAGGAGCAACTTCTTTATGTTGTTTTTTTACAAACTAAATTGTTCCTTTGTAAGATTCTTTAAAAGCTTTCATCTTTTTTTAGCCCTATTAGAGGGCATCATGGCAGCCTTCCTTATAATATTTATCCTACCAAAACTGTTTGAAAAGCGGCAGAAAAAAAAGTGATGTCATATCTTTGCTTCTCCAGTACGTACCAAGTTCTGGTGAGAGGAAGAGTTGGTTATGCAGTGGTCATTAGGAAATTTTGGAGAACCTGATGCTAGACCAACTGCAAGGGCTCTACCAGTCTAATTCCATATCAATGAGTGCATATTAGGTTTGTCACAACATGCAGTTTGTTCTTAAAGGAAAAAACTGTTTAAATAACTGACTGTAATTGATACAAGGCACTTGATATTTTGTAGGGGTCCTGGCTAATTTATGCCTTGTGCAAGTCAAGGTTGGGTTTATCACAACTGTCCTTGCTCAGCTTTCACTGCTTATTTGCAAAATGTAACAATGATAACTGCAGAAATTGTGCCCATGCAATGAAAGCTGCACATAAAGCACCTGTGTAGGAAAGAGGTGCTTAGAATTTGTTTGTGGCTAATGTCCTAATGTTTACAAGTCAAATTCAGCTTTTTATCTTCTCTAACATACATTGGGAAAAGGACATTACAGCCATCGATAAGATGAAACAAAGTAAACAATACACTATTCAAAAATATGTGTAAATAACTTCTGACCTTAAGAATAGATATGAACAACACAGATGTTTTAATTTTCAGGCAGTTACTCTGATAGTGTTCTGAGTAGAACAGTAGCATATAGTATAGACTGAGAAAGTAGCTAATTTGAAAACAAACCAACCAAACCAAACAAAAAAAAAAGCCAAACAAAAACACAATTTCTTTAAAAGCAGTTAATTTTTGAGGTTGTCATTATAGTTGTCTAGTAAGAACTGGAACTTAAAGTCTGCCTTTGTTGGCCATTAATGCAACCTTATGCTAATAGGAGTTACATTTTCAACTTAGAAGGACAGTATGCACTATAAAAAGTAGTTTGAGAGCTGGATATCAAAGTGAATGAAAGGAAAACCAATATTTTATTCACTGGTAGCCTTTTCTTCATCTGTTGTTTGGTGATTTTATATGCACTGTTCAACTCATTTTTAAAGGACTAGATCATGGAAAGTACCAAAGGCAAAAAAAAAAAAAAAAAAAAAAAAAAAAAAAAAAAAAAAAAAGAAGTAAAACCAGTATCAGGTTTTAACATGGATCCACTAATACAATTGTTTTGCATAAAACACCATTTTCTGAGTCAACAGAATGTGTGGTTCAGTGTTACAGTCTTTGTTACTATACAAGTCAACCTTCTTTAGCTCGATTATTTCAATAACATTTAGATCCATTCTCCTAAAACTCTTAATACAAGTATTCACATATTCATCATTTGACTCTTCGTTTATGTTTAAAATAATAGAAGGCTTTAGATTCAGGGAGATCTCAAATCTGTGTATTTAATTTTAAAAACTGCAAACTTATTTTTTAACTGTATTTCTTTCTTAAGGAGGTGGTTATTTTAAAGATTTTGAGTTAATAACATAAACCACAGCTATGGTTTCTAAAATTTTGGAAAGGATGACAGTATTTTATATCAAATGGGACTCTGAAGACATCCATAAACTAAAAATTTTCTTTCAGTTCATAAGAACACTAGTTCAACATTAACTATCCTTCATTAATATAAAAAATTTATTCCATTATTGTACTTCTCAGGTATTCCAGCGTACAAAATGTAAACTTGAGGTTCGAGTTGAAATGTCTTTTCAAACTACTTTAATGACCTTGGACAGGTGGACTTGGATTCATCTCCTTTAACTTCAGATGACTGCATCTCAGCTAACCAACCTAAACTCCCTCTACTCATTGGAGAGAAATGGGTGCTACTGGACTTGATTCACCTGAATTGCTTTAGACAGCCACTTTTATCTGAGATAAATATCTGAAGTCACACAGGATATATTCCATTCCTTTTGTTGCATTGCCCTTCTGGGAAATGAAGAAAATGGTGCTGTTCTGCCGTACCAACATATAAGAAGGGGTAAATAATAGTAAGAGGTGATGAAACTGGATAGTCCATCAACCCCAAAGATCCTGATTTATCTGTCGCCATAAATGTGCAGTAGTGTGGACAATGAGTCAAACAAGAGGGAACATACAGAAATGAGATGAGTAATACATGACTGTAGACTATGAGATTGATCTGAAGTGCTGATGCACTCCATAAAGCATAGCAGGATAGGACAGCTGAAAACTAACAAAAGGCAGGATCATTTCACCAAATAAGAATTATTTTGAATTAAGAATATTTTTTTCATATATACTCCATGCAATATCTATAAGCTTATTGCTGTTGTCAATACTTAGTTAAACAAATGAGACCACAAAATTTTTGCTGTAGTGAAACTTTAGAGCAGCAAAAGTTTTCTTCACTCAAGTGAGACCTGACAAAGTGAGAAGAATGGAAAGAATAAGAACAGGTGAAATTGCGGTTTTCTTCTCCTTTTTCTCTATTGAAAAATAAAGGGAGTTCTTAGTTAAGGTTGATGAAACTGCCTTCATGACATTGATTGACTGACTTCATTGTAGTTGGTTGGTTATATTTCAAGATTAAAATTGAAACTTCTGTGGAAAGTATGAGAATTAGGTCTGTATAGGTAGTGAGCCAAAGATTAAAATTTAATATATATTTTATTCTTTCCCATGTATGTTTGTCAAGATGCACTTGTATATTGAAGATAAATGAATATTAAGAGGGTCTTTTTTGTTGCTGTTAGTAAATTCAGAAAGTGGTTTGTCAGGTCTTTTCTTCTCCAAGAGTGTGAGAGAATATTCAGTAACATGCAATCAAAGTGTCAGATTAGCAGAACTGGAAATGTGAATACCCTTGTTAACAACAACAACAAAGCCTAAAATCAAATAGTTGCTCAGCCTTTGCCAATGGGAAATTTCTCACTGACTCATGAAACAAAGCTTTTATATCTTGTTTTCTCACAGAATAAGCAATGTCAATATATTTCATTCATTGTCATATTCTACCGGAATTTGTTTTGAACTAGGTATCATTTGAACTAAGAATTGTTTTTTTTTTTCTGTCCAGCAACATTGTATTAATTACTTAATTTGAGTTTTTAAGTTTTGCATTGGTGACACTGGTCATACTACATGCATTTAAATAATCAGGTTCTGTGTCACTATTAGGGTTAAAATATTTTAAGTATTTTGTCAAGATACGAAATTCTTAGAAGTATTTAGAAAAGAGTATACCCATAAAATTCTTGACTGCTATACCACATCAAGATGTGATTTTTTATTTCCAACAAAATGCTATTTTTACTCTAAGAGGATATACAATACAATACTCTGATGGTTTTTCTGTTTTTTTATTATATCTAACAACCTTTTAGGATAATTTCATAAATTATACAGTTTCTACAGTAAGTGTGATTATTCACTTCTCATACTGTTCACCATTCACTGCAGCAAATAGCCTCTAGTCATCATTTTGAAAGTAGATGTGAAGAAGATTGCATTTCCATAATTAAAAATAAAAATCAAATCCCTCTTCTGTCTTCATTTTTAAATTGCTGCTGTCAAACTGTAAAAACCTACCAAAGAAAAATGATTGAAATACTTGGAAAAAATCATTCATAATACTTAGTCTTGGATGAATAATAAGAAAGGTAGAATGTTACAAGTTGTTATTTCCTCATTCAAATTAGATTAATAGATTATACAAATCCTTAATGCTTTATATGACCATGCTATGGTACGGCAATCATAAATCCCAGGCATTTTTACCCTTCTAAACATATGTAGGATAGCTAATAAGTAGGTCAACAATCAACGTAATCATGGAATTTAAACTTTAAAAGTAATATGTTTACATGGTAGCAACTTTAAAAAATAATAATAATCAAGATTATGCTCATTAAAATTAAACAAACTTCCAATATTTTTCTTGTCTTTTATTGTCCATATTTTAAGGTGGAACCTGCTTATTTGGTAATGTTTTCTTTCTTGGATCCAGTTGTTACTGTGTTGCAGATTGAGAATGCTTTTTCTTTGCATATTTTATTTCACTCGTGATATTTTCTTTGACTTCCAATTAACATTTATTCAACATTTCAGGGCTCACTGATATGTCCTTTTAAAACAATTGCAAGTTTAATAGGGCACAGAGCTGACATTTGTCTACAGATCAAACCGATTTCACAGGTTTTGGTTTCAGATTATATAGTCTGAATGCAGACATCTTGTCTGTCTCTACACTTCAGCTCTAAAAATTGTATTCTGGAAATAGGATAGTTCTGATACATGTGTGTGTTTGCATTATAGTTCATGCAGCTTTAGAAACTACATGTATTCCTGATCATGTATTCCTGAATAGAAAGGCGTCATGAATGATATCTCCAAAGAAATGTGTAATATAGAATCATAGAATCTATATATCAGCATAGATATGCTTAGGTTAGTGAAGATGTACCGATTTATGCCAGCTGCAATTCTGTCCATTAGGGATAACAAGCAATCTTTTCTTTTGTGCTTTATTGCTTAGTGCACTGTGAAGCATCCAGCACTAGGATTTAATGTTGACTATAGCAGCAGTGCAGCAGTGGCCTCATGACTGACAGATATGGTTACTACCACCCCCACAAATGCTGTTCTGTGCTTAGATAGACTTTCATCTGTTAGCATCTTCAGAATTGAAAACTGAGGTTTCAAGTATATACATTTCATATTAGAGTCCACAGTCCCTATTTTATTCCATCATAATTATCATAAAGACATTTCAGTTTTTTAATTTAACATGAAATGTTTATAAAATCCATTTTTTCTGTTTTTAAATAGGAGACACATCTGAAATTAATATTATAAGAATGAAAAAAATCAAGATTGCTTCAGTACATCTATAAGTATACCATTTAATTATCTTTATCTCTTTTAATTGTTTGTATAGTGTAATATAAATTTCCATGGAAAGGCTGTAATATATAGATAATGATGTACTCAAAGCCCAAATCCCACAAGCATTTGAAACGGTTAAAATTTTGTTTTAGGAGTCCAGTCTCAGAAATCCCTAACTGGGGATCCAGCTGTGACAGCTTTGCCCACTGAGTAGCCACTGAGATATCATGTGCTCTGAAGGAAGTTGTTTCAGTGGATTGAGTCCTCTGATTTCTTTCAAAGTAGGCAAGGTGACATTCAGGGTGTCTGTCTATGGGCATTTGCTTACTTGAGTCTTACATAAAACTTCTATGAATTGTACAAAACTAGTTCCTAACTGAATGGTGTAATTGGGCATTGCAGTGCTATTTCTGTGTAATCATGTAGGCAAAACCAGAAATAAGAGCACAGATGCAGGAAATAAGTAATAATGACCTAAGTATTTTAGTATATTGATATCAGTAAATTTGGTGGATATTCTCCTGACAAGGTTATGCTATTGATAAATGACCTTTGAGGTGAGAGATGTTTTTCAACCCAGAGCATTTAGATTCATTAGAAATATATGATCACCATTAAATTACTCTTGTTTTTAGGGACATATTTGAAAACACAGGAGGAGGAGACATGGCTGTGAATATATTCAAATTTACCATATCTTTCCTGTCTAAATTAATAAGCAATGATTAAAAAAAAAAAAAAAACAAACAACAAAACAAAAAACAACCAAGGAAAAAACCTTAAAGAAAAGAAAACAAACAACCCAACCCCTTAAAAAAAAATCACCTATAAATGAACCCTCAAAGAAATACAAAATAATCTTTGTCTGGCAAAACTAATGTTTACATGTAAGTATGGTACGATCAGTGTCACCTTTAGCATAAAGCTTCTGCCCCTTCCCAAAGGTGTATCCTGCCCCTCAGTAAAGTTCAAGCTGAACAAAAAATGTTTGAACAAATACGTATTGATTCTTTTACATCTATCTACCTGTATATTGGTTTATCTACGTATTTATACACACACTCATGAACACACATAAGCATTGTAGATGGGGCAGGTGAGAGAGAAGAAGAAAGGATTTTACTTTTTTAGCTAGACAGAGAACATATATTTCACTTCTGCAACTCCTTTAAACTTCCATTTTGATTTTTAGTTTTATTGTATCAACACAAGTTCTCTATCTCCAATTGTAAAGCCTACTGGTATTAAGTGGGAGCAGAGGACTTCCACAGATAAGCTCTTTTATGGCAACCATAATCCAGTGGAGTTTTCAGCTCAGGGGATTTCTCTCTCAGTCTGCTCACTGCTCTTCCCATTTGCAGATCCAGCTTGTTTCAAGGACAATGTGTATTCCAGAGGTGTTTGTACAGACACACAGGCACACAGAGGGGAACATGTACACTCATGCACACATCACATACTGTAAGGCACAGTCATCCACATTCAGACTTGGTATTTCTGATACCATTACCTAGGTAATCTTATATGGCATTACTTGATACTGCCTTGCAAGACTCTTCTGTCCACAAAGGACCCCTGGTTCGGCTTTTCAAATACACATGCAGCTTGGTTGTTCTCACATGAGTCCTCCTCATCACCACTCTGTGTCCCTTTTGTCACCTTCTCACATTGTTCTTTACTGGCTCTAACAATTTCTCGTGTTGTGTTCGGTAGTTTCTTGTGGCTGAGTTAGCTAAATCTCAGGCCAGGATACCTGTCTGCATGTCATAACATCCCGACTGTGTGTTTGTATATAGATCATATATGCACTCTCTTCTTCATTGACTTGGATGCCTTGGGGATTGCCCCTTTTCTTCTACATTGGGTCATTGCAGAGTGATGTATTACAGGTTATCCCATGCTTATTTCCATCATCAGTATTAGGATCCTGCTTTTTTACTGATTCATTTCATGTTTGATGCCAGAGCACTAATTTCTTTTCCTTTTCCCTTTTTAAGCAGTTTCTCTACTTTGCTTACCCTTGACTCCAATCATCTTGTAGCTTGTCCCAGCCAATTGACAACTGTCAGCAATTATGAAATCAGTGAGAATATGCTTGCCAAAGCTGAAATTTATCGAGGACACTCTGCACTCTTCCTGCAATATATGCTAACCTACCACCATCCCAAATTCCTCCTACACTGAAAATATCCAAAGGATTAGGACCACTTCTACAGTTTCCACACTGCTTATTTCCTGTCTCTTAAAGGGCAATGGTTAGGAAAAGGAGCCATTGCTGATGGTGGTTTTAGTCAGTTTGACACTTTGGCAAGCAGACATAAATGTTAACACCTTGAGTCCTTCATAATCTTTTTTGGTAGTCTAGCTCAATAAACAAATACTCTTAGAAAGGAGATGGATATGCAAAAAAGGCTTAAATTCACCTTTCTGTGAGCACACACATTTCAACTTCTGGGTCCAGTGCAGTAATTCCAGGCAGGTTTTGCTGAATTATATCTCTTTGTGTTGATGAAAAGCTTTATAATATTAAACATACATTTTAGCTCTTTCAGTCCCCCTGAGATAGTGCTACTTGAATTTGGAGCTAGAGGATATTTCAGATAAACCTTGTGCTTTTGTTATTCTGTCATTATAAAGTTCCTTACTTCTCTTTTCCAGGGCTGTAATAAAGTGAATTTAAGCAACTGTCATTTACATTGGTTAAGAACAGTATTACAGCTGTATACAGACTGCAGAATAAATACTTGTTACATTACTGTCTGCATGAAGACACTGTGGTACTTAGATTCAGAACAGCTTTCATTCTTTCAAAGCTCACTTTGTAAGATGTGGCCTGAGGGAGAACAGTAATGCCATAAACAAATTTTATGCAATCAAATATATATGCATTTCTGTCCTCATTTGACATGTTTGTAATTAATCCAAATTGCAGTTTAAATTGTTTTAAATAATTTCTTGCAGGCATTAAGCCCAGTGTAAGATTTCAGGGATTGAGAGAAAAGTTGAGAGCCTTTTTGGATCTTTTGAGATATTCCGTGAATAGGAGACAGGGTATTCTTTATCACAAAAATACTTCTGTGGAAAATAAGAAACTGAGGGATAACCTGACACTGCCAAAACATGTTGCATTTATTTATTCAAGAGCTCTGAAGGATGAAAAATACTGCCTAAGATGGTGTTTGCCCGAAGATACTGCTTCTAATACCTATCATGTTAACCCTAACACTGACATACCTTTTGTAACTCTTACTATGAAGAAACAAATAACCATCACCTTGAGCAAGTCAGCAAAAGGAAGTTTGTGTTCACCTCCAGTGTTACCTTCCAGGTTACCTGGTTGGAAAAGTAACACATCATAACATAAAAGTTGTTTTTGCCATCCATATGTTCAGATAGTTTCAAAACACTGACAAAATTAAAATAGCTACTGAATAGCTACATAAACATCTGGCTTGTTATGGACATTTGGCAAGGTGAAGGAGAATGGCTGAAATAAAACCTCTTTGTTAAGTCTTATTATAAACATACAAATGCTCTCATAGTGGCCTTACAGATTCAGAACGGATCATGGGAGGTGGTCACAGTTTGAAATCCCACATCACTCTCTCTCTGAAAAATGTTTACATTTTCAGCTAAGTGATTCTTTGTGGTGAAAAACATCTTTACATGTGTCTGTACTTTAAACAACAGTTTCATATGTATTTATATTTTATGTATGTACATATGTATAATAAATGACCAAAAAAGCACATGGCAAGTGGGAAAGCGACAGCCCAACAGAAATTATTTTAATCAGCTTTCTTTTCTGCCTATTAACAATTGCTTTTTCAAGTCGCTATTGCATTCATAGTCAGATCTCCATCTTTATTATACCTTCATTAACCTTTTAAGTCTCCCGTCTGTGTACAGGAGCCTTTCTTTTGTTTAATTATCTGTTTAAAATTCACAAATGGTAGCTGCTGCCATTTTGGCTTTTTGACATTTTTCACCTGCAGACTGTAAGAAACAGATTTAAGAGTCTTGTTCTGCTGGTTTATGTTACATCCTGATTTTAGCTGAAATACTGAAGCTGAAATTCAGTCATTCATTGTCATTCAGGAGTTGTTCGAGTTGGGCTTTTGTGCTTTGTGGGATCAGCAGACCTCAGCTGAATTACAGTCTTGAATTTTGTTTTGCAACCATGTGTTATTTTCGTTGTCCTGTCACTTTCTTCCTTTTTAGTTTGGTCATTCTTTGTGGGGATTCCATTTCTTTTGCTTATAGGTGGGATCACTTGGTTTGCAAGTCAGTCCATTCTCCTATATGACAGTTGATCCATACCTTTTAGGGCACTCTGCTATCTATCACACTGCTATGTCCTGGCAAATATGAGATAGGAGTATTTATTACACCATGAATTATTTGATGTACTTCATTCATTTTTTCTTCATGGTCATCAACAGTGTTTTTGGTTACATTTCCTAGAACATCAGGTGTAAAGATATGCACCCTAATCAGGGCTGGAGTAAAATGTTTCTGTTATTTTTTAGTCATTCTAGCACTTCTTTCTTTTCTCCTAATCATATTATTAGCACTTAATAGCAGTTGCTATGGGAGCTGCAGAACCAAACAGTGGCCAAGGCTCAGTGGCAATACATCTATGTTAAAGGTAACATCTGGTCTTTGCTCCCTTGAAGGTAAGAGATGTGGTGAGAGGAATTTTAAATACTCCTTCACACACTAACTTGTCCCTCAGTACACAATACAATTCACTGCTAGGGAAGGAGGGGTGTTACCAAACTTCTGTAATCACATATAAGGATTAGAAAGATAGGAAGCAGACTGAGTTTCTGTCATGACTTCTGTCTAAAGTGAGATGGTGAAAAGAACACATGGTACCTTTCCTGCCTGTCTGGTTTATTCATTAATGTTACCATTCTTTGGCTCATAACCTGCCTTCTTCAAACACAATTTCTGTTATAAGAAACTCAGCCGGACTGAAAAAGTCCTTGTCAAAATCAACCCTTCATCATCTTTGTCGACTTTCTGTGTATTCCCAGCATGCTGCTTTTCTCATAGTCAGATAGTCAGTCCTTATTATAACACATAGGAACACTGCTTGCCAGAATTCCCATGAGATAAAACCTTAGCCTTCTTTTACAGGTATCAAATATCTGTTTAATATTCTCCTGTAATTCTGATAGTACATCTCTCTGGGTGCAGTTCCTTGAAACTCATGCTTTAATAGTTTTGAATGTCTGTTAAAGAACTCTGAAGTTTGATTCCTGTAATATCCATCAAAAACTCTAGCAGAGGAGTAGTATCTTTTAACTGTCAAGCTGGCAGAGATTTCTCAGAGGTGCGTTTGTTTCTTTGTCCCTTGTACTTTCTTTTTGTGTGTCTGTGTAATAATAATACTTAAATATGTATAAATGTGAACTACACTAGCTAAAATAACTCTTTGTTGTCATGCTATGTTCTTTGAGCCACAATTTCTGCAGTACGTGGTGTCAATTGACAACCTCATCATTATAAGCAAGCTTTTATGTTATAATTAAAAGTTTTCAATCTTGTTGTCATACCAATTATTTTTACGTGGACAAAAGGGTCTAATTGTATAGGAAAATATCTGGCAGATTAATAATATTTCCACAGTCCCATTCTAAGCATTGCTCAATACTTTACACACATTAATGAATTAAATTTTCCAGTAACCTTATGAGGAACTGTTGTTATTATTATACAGACATGGAAACAGTGGCATAGAGAAGGTAAAAATAAATAAGTTCAGGCAGCATATTTGGAGCAAGAAAGGGAACAAATCCCACAATCCTATTTAGTCCACTAGGTCATGACTTTTGATCAAAGACAGGAAGCTTAACCCCTTTCCTCTGTCATTTTGGCTTAGGTAAACTATGGTTTCTCCTACCCTTCCCATTCCATAATTAAGGGAAGGTTTATCCTTCTCTAGTAATCTATATTCCTGCCCCTACTCAACTGGGTAAGGAATAAGTCAACAAAAAAAGGGAATGGATGAAAGGAAGACTTGAAAAATGTTTGGTGCTGAAATCCTGTAAAATAGATGCATGTCTGTCTGTCTTTCTCTCTTTCTTCCTTTCTCTATCCCTTTCTTTCTTCCTTCCAGTCTTCTAAATCCTACTTAAATGAATAGGTTGAACAGGCAGCCTTTCAGAACTGGAAGACTTAAGGTACTTGTAGTGTGCTATGAACTCTTTTAGACTGATTGGACAACCTGTATGAAATTTCCTCAGATGACTGTTCATGCCATGGCTGCATGCAGCCCCTTTACTATGTCAGCAGTGCTTAGGGACAAAGTTGTTCCCACCAAGCTTCAGGTTTTCCAAGTCCCCAGTGTTAAGATCTTAGTCTCTTTAAACACCCTTTATCGTCAGTGGAGAGAAGTAAGGACCTACAAAGAAAAGTTTTCAGTTGTGCTGAGTTACTTTCTGTAGAGAAAAGGGTCTCTCTCCACACGTGACAAAGGAAACTTTGTTAACCATGCTCCTTATTTAGGGTAATTAGTGAAATGTGTAAAATTAGAGAGACTGCAGCCGAGATTCAGTGCCGAGAACTGAATGCAAAACTTTATAGTACATGCAATGAAGAATAAGACTGAGCTGATCTTTTGACAATGGAAATAAATCTGTCAGTACGTCAGTGCAGGTATGTAGTACCCTCCTGCTATGAACCCATGTATTTCATGAACACATGTGTAAAGGGATAGAAGTTTTTCCTACATAGGCAAGTTAACTTTGTGGGAGGGAGTGACTAGCTGAATTACATCAGGCACTTAAGTTTTCTTTTTAAAGTCTGATGCATAGGATGAAGCAAAAACAGCATTGCGGAAGAGCGGGAAGATGTGCAGAAATCAACAGATGAGTAAATCACGAAGTGAGAAAAATCATGGGGTAACACTTCTGTAAAACTGCTAAAACACTGGTAAATAAGATTTTTGGGTTACATTAGTGACTCAAAGAAAATGTAGGAACACTGTTGTTTACCTACATTCTGAGCATTAATATTTTTAGAATACTTTTCAGGATAGAAGATGTTTCCTGTGTATATTTTACTCTAAATTTAATTCTCCTAGGGTTGTGCAATCAAAAGTACTTAGATTACTACTAGAAGCATTTTCTCCTAGCTATCATCCCTGAAAATTTAGTATGGAATCTCAGTAGACAAATTCAGTATTTTACACCTTATTAAAAAAAAAAAAGTTAAAAAACCCAGAGTATGCCTTCCATTCAGTGCTCTATCCAGGCCTTTATACTGATAACTCTTTGCTCTTCCTGCTGCCTGCAGTAGATTTGCAGGTATGTCATTGATTGGATCACCACAGGTATGTCAGTACAGGACAAGGTGCAATGGAATGTGCTTGTTTGTTTAGTCAAAGCTCTTCACTTCCCTTTGCTACAGACAGCTGACAACTGATGAAATTCAGTCAGAAGAAGGAAGGAGAGACTAAACAGATATGGGGCAGGAGAGCTATGCTAATTTTATAACTTTAAAACAGATAAAACAGGATCCCTTTCCTAGAGATCCTAGTTAGAGGCAATTAGAAATTATATTAAACCAAAGTTTTACTTTTTGAATACTGTCAATCTTCAGTGATAAGAAATTTAATTATTTTTTCATTTGTGTTGAAACACAGTTGCTTAGTGCATCTCATAATTGCAATTCTTACTGTTGTCAATCTTATTCTTTAACATAATGTAAGTATTTGCACTTGGTCTGATTTTTAATGATGTAATTTATGATTCTGAGAGGCAAGTGGAATTTGAATTAGAAGAATATTTGAAACATTCTGGTCTTTTATAAAAACACATTTGTTTTTCTGAAAGTTAGCGTTAATGTAAATTATACGATGAACAGTCATCACAGTCAGAAACTGCTAATGTCTTGGAAATGTTGCTGAAAACTGTCCAAGAATGTATCTTAAAAAAAGAACATTTCATGCAAGTCAAGAAAAAATTTCTTGACTCTAGAATCCAAGTGAATCGTGATTATCTAGTAATTGTATGTATGTGCTTATGCCAAAAGGAAACTTCAAGGCAGTATGTGGCAAAACATGATATCGATCTTCTTATGCCCTAACAAGGATATCAGAGAATTAGGTCATTATATTTGACATAGAGAAGAAACTGCAAATAGAAACAGTATAAGAATGTAGACTTTTATTTCTGAGAGCTAGAATAGACTCTGGATTGTAGAATTTCAGTAAGTGAGCACATGGAGTTAAAGCAGATTTTCAGAATTGTATTTATTTATTTTTCCCGTTTTGACATTTTTTCATTTTGCTAAGCCCTCCTACAATAGTGTTAAGTGTTTATTTGTTATTTTTATGAGACAATAATCTGCACAAACTCTGTACTGAGAAGTAAGACAACAGGAACTTTCTGTTCAATGTGTGGGTTCCTTTTTTCTCACAGAAAAGGAGGCGTATTTAGTTACATCTTGGGATGAAACGGAATACAGCAAAATTTGTTGTTTGTTTTTTTTTTCATTTATAGAAAAGAAAAAAATTAGATTAACAATTTAATGTAATCAATTAAAAGGAATTTAAGTTGTAGTGCCTAATACTCTTACAGATTTCTGTGTATAAGATACACCTGCAGGAGAGGAATAACAGTTTCTCTAAAGGACATCAGTAGCCACAGAGTTTCCTCATGTGCACTAAGCTGCAGGGATGCTGCACAGCCGATTCCTATGCATTCTTCTGTTTTAGTTACCCTATAATTTCACTCTCTTAACTGCTTTTATTACTCTTTTTTTCCCCAAATAAAGTTGGGTTGAAGTAGGCAGCATGAATTAGTCTTGGCGTTCATATCAGTGATAAATTTGCTAATACTTCACTATAAAGGAGAAGCAATAATGAACATGTAGTATGTTTGCTCTCTCATGATGTTGGATGTTTCTAGAAATTTACTTAAAATAGGTTGTTAAGTAGTTGCAAATCTGTATTCAAAGCATCCAGGTAATTTCCAGTTTTACTGCTTTAAATGGGGTTTTTACTCCATTCTAGACCCTACTTGCCATGACACGTTTCAGGCTGGGATCAAAGTGATTTTATAGTCAATTCTCTGTTTTTGTTATGCAGCCAATAACTTCATTGTCAGTGTGTGGCAATGGGGGCTGGAGCCTTGGCCAGTCAAAGATGACAGAAAATTCTTTATCCTTAGTAGTCAGGAGTTTCTGAAACTCTTCCTGTTGTCACACCACCTCCAGGCCAATAATTTAGTTTGATTGTAAAAACTAGATAGCAAATAACAGCAAAAAAGTTTGCAGCTTTTTTGTGCCTTTCACAAAACAACACCAGGCATGAACAGAGAAAATTATTTGAGGGATCAGGTAGGAAGAAGATGAGAAGGAAATAGCCTTATGTGATAAATAGGTAGCAGGTAGGAGAGTCTTGAAGAGATGGTGTCTTGATTAAGGTTTGTTAGAAAATGAAGTCCAAGGAACAGTATGAGGTGTTGGAAGTAATAGGAAAGAGATCTTCAATAGAGATTTTGAGGTTAATGAGGAAAAGAAAGGGGATGAGGAAAAAAACAGAAAAAAAAAAAAAAAAGATAAATGGCCTCAATTATCTCTTTTAAAAATTTTCTCAGATTCTTGACAGAGATGGAAAGAAAAGCTAAAAGTGCAGAACAGCTCTTACAGATCTGTGTCTCCAAAAGAGAAAAGCTTTAATAGCTGTAAGTAACATTTATTATCTCAATTTTTAGTGGTGTGCTTGACATACAGTCAAGCTTGATACCACAGTTATATCAGGTTGGCCTAACAGTCAATGGTGTACATGAAAGGTGAGTGCTCATTACTCTGCTTTTTAAAAAATCTTTCCAAGTGAGCTGCTTTTGATCAAAGACACATAATTAAAGAATTAGGACGTTTACATCTAATAGACTGCCTGCAGTTCTCCATTGCATTTTTACCAAGCGATAGTCTACTTTACATGATTGTCTATTATACTCATTAGCAAACTAAGCAAGCTGATTGTGTTTCTCTGAGAGGAAAGTAAATGAAAGCTAGAAGAGGTGTGTAATGCTTTAATGAGATAAGTGTGGTGCATGCTCACAGCCTGCTTGTTTTCATTTAGCACATGCATCAACCTGTAAATTATCTTCAGCTTTCATATGGCGTAATGATCGTTTGCCACTTTGGTTGTGCTACACTCAGTGGTTGGCCGGTCATGAAGATGTCTAGTGTTCTGAAAGAGGCTTCATTCTCCCTGACAACAAAAGTAACAGTGATTAGTTCAGCTTCTTAGTTGGGGCTCTATGCTATAACCCAGCTTGACATCATAAAGGCAACAGTTTTTTCTGGTTTTGGTTCTCCCCCTCCCCCCCCACCCCTTCTTCTATCTCTCTCCCCTCTGTTTCTTCTGGAATGCTTTCTGAGCAAATTCTTTGCTTGAGGAGGAATGTGACATTCTCTTGCACTGGTTGATAAATATTTATGCCTGAGAACAGCATAAAGCTCTCTTTTGGATGCTTTCCCATTTTACACTGTGCTGGCTTTTGGCCTGATCTCTGTATTTAGAAAACACTGTATACCTGCATGCTTTCTTGACTCAATTTCCTGTTCCTAATGGGTCTACAGCCAGTACTGCATGAGAACTGTATTGCAATACTTTCCATGCATTATCAGGATACTTGAATAAAGCAAAATGAAAAATAGATGGCTTCTTTTCTAGGTCTATAAGCACATTTTAAGGAGAACTTTATAGATATGCCTGGAAAGGATACCATACAAAAAACATGAAAACATTTTTAAGCACTTCAATACTCTGATAAAACTGAACAGCTATGCATGGAATTAGAAACAGAAAAACATTAGAACTCCTATGTCCTTGTTAATAAAATCCCATTTCACAATCACGTTTTTTTTCCCTACCCCCTTTCAAACAAACTCTGTGTACATCCAATGAAAAATATTTTCATTATTAAAGAAATTGTTCTACTAAAGAATGCTGATGCTTTTTAAAAGCATTGGTTATAAAAGCTAATTTCCTTTTTTCTCTTTAGAAGGAATAACAGTCTATTCCAGCTATAGTGGGTGTTCCCCATCCTCAGTAAGGGACCTCTGTCAGGTGGTTCCATGGGAGAAATGAATACCCTCATGCCGCATACATACATGGTATGCCCTGGGGTGGATGTGCACTTGTGAGAAAGACAAAGATGGCTGGTTTCTATGCTGCACATGCCTCAGAACTGAGTATACCTCTCCTTGAAACTTTTATGATACCAATAGGTCATGTCCAATCATGTCTCCACTTGTGTGTATTATATTTGCTTTTGATGTATTTGTATGTGACCAGAAAGATTGTCTATGTTCTTTTCTAGGAGGGTACTGGTGTTTTTTGTTGCTAGGGCAAAGAGCGTTTGTAGATCTCCTGAGCTCAGGCCATGTCTATGAGTCAGCATGGATTGGCAGAGCTGGTGAGTGATCTCCCCAAGTGTCAGACCAATGTTTGATGTCAACCAGCTCAGTTGTGGGGTGGATTAGCCTGGGCAGCCTTAGTGGCTGCATTAACCACATTTCAACATCTCCACGTGGGCAGGATTCAGACCTGAGTGCTGTGTGCTTAGTGGGGCTGCTTTGAGGGGTTATTCTGAAAGCAGCTCTTAAGTGAGCTGTTAAAATGTCCCAAATGTCTGCTGAGCTGTGGGGTTGGACTGTGTTGGGTGTCTGGCTCTGTACTGGGGTGGACTGCAGTGTTGTTCGCACAACCTGCTTCTCTTTCTCTGACAGAGAATTTGGATTAACCCAAAATCTTCATGTCAACAGACTGGCCACATACTGCTGTCCCAGCATGAGAACCAGATGTGAATTGCTTGTGAACTGTATGTGGCTACCAGTTTTTCATCTTGAGATAGTGCTGATAACAGACAGTGCTGTGAAAACTGTCATTATGTACCCAGTGGGCAGTGTGATCTCTATATGGGTGTATAAACACAAATGTACATATATACTCCTAAAAATACCTTACAGAATTCAGACCTTAGTTAAAGATCAAAAACTTTCACTTTGATGTAGGTTCTACAGTGTGACCACTTGGGCAGGAGTCTTCATGTCAGCATTTAGATTTAAAGAAAATATTAGCTGAACATTTATTTTAATGTAATTGTTTTTATATTTTTATTTTCTTTGTTATTTTCAAATAAGAGTGAATGGAAATCATTTTGCCTATTTTAGAATTCAGTTACCACAGAATCGCAGAATGACAGAATGGTTGGGTTTGGAAAGGAGTTATGGAGATCATCTAGTCTAACCCTCCCTACTAAAGCAGGTTCACCTAGGGCAGGTTGCACAGGATCATGTCCAAGCAGGTTTTGAATATCTCTAATGAAGGAGACTCAGCAACCTCTCTGGACAGCCTGTTCCAGTGCTCTGTCACCCTCAATGGAAAAACAGTTTCTTCTCGTGTTCAGATGGAACTTTGTGTGTTTCAGTTTGTGCCCTCTGTGCCTTGTCCTGTCACTGGGCACCACTGAGAAGAGCCCAGCCCCATCTTCTTGACACCTGCACTTAACATATTTGTGTGCATCTGTCATCTCTTCTTCAGGATAAACACGCTCAACTCGCTCAGCCTTTCCTCAAAAGAGAGATACTTCAGTCCCTAAATCATCTTTGTGGCCCTCCACTGGGTCCTCTCCAGTAGTTTCTTGTCTTTCTTGAAATGGATAGCCCAGAACTGGACACAGCACTCCAGATGAGGTCTCACCAGGGCTGAGGAGAGGGATAGGATCACCTCCCTCAACTTGCTGGGAATGCTCTTCCTAATGCAGCCCATGATGCCACTGGCCTTCCTTCATGGACAACTTGTTGTTCACCAGGACTCACAGGTCTTCACAGAGCTACTTTCCAGCAGATTAACCATTAACCTGTACTGGTACATGGGGGTTTTCTTCCCTGCATGCAGGATCCTGCACTCGCCTTTGTTGAACTCCCGTAGGTTCCTCTCCACCAAACTCTCTATCCTGTCCAGGTCTCACTGAATGGGACAGGTAACCATCCTTAACTGGGGATGAAATTGTCATTTTACTGAGAGAACTTACTGGAGTTGAGGTGAAATTTCAACTTTTTTACTAATGCTGTTATTTGCTGGATAACTTGATTGCTAAGATTCGTTCACTTTAGAAGAATCACAGACAATGCCAAGTTGGAAGGGACCCATCAGGATCATTGAGTCCAGCTCCTGCCCCCTTGCAGGACACCCAGAGAGTCACACCGTATGCCTGAGAGTGTTATCCAAACACTTCTTGAACTCTGTCAGACTTGGTGCTGAAACCTCTTCCCTGGGGAGCCTATTCCAGCTTTCAGCCACTCTCTGGGTGAAACACTTTTTCCTGATATTCAACACAAACCTCCTCCAACTTCGCTTCATACTATTTCCTCAAGTCCTGTCAATGGATACAAGAGTGAAGAGATCAGTACTTGCCCCTCTGCTTCCCCTCATGAGGATGTTGAAGACTGCAGTGAGGTCTCCCCTCAGAGCAGTTTAATAGGGCAAGATGCATGTCTGTGTATGCTATAATAAAAATATGGTTGCAGGAGGAAAAAAAAAGGATTAATTTAGAAACAGGAGAGGAAGAGAGAAAGTTAAAATGTGTAAAACAACAAAGATTGGAAATATTTTAACATTGCTAGATGAATTATTATTTACTCGGAGTTGTATTTTTCTCTGTGTCTGATGCAAAAGCAGAATTGGTCTGTTTGGTTTTTGCAGACCATGGCTCTGTGTTTCAGTGACTCAATTAAAATTTGCCTCATGCAAATTTTTTCAGGAGCAGATGCGCCTGCCAAGCTGGGCAGAGAAAATGTGCAGTGAGGTCGCAAAGAAGATGGTTCTTCATTATGCTCTGCCAAAATCTTAGCAGATCATCACTGAGCATGTCCAGATGTAAAATTTCAGTCACTGTCTGTTTTATTTTTGCACTGTATTTTTCATTTCCTGCATTCTAGTCTCTACTGATGGGTGAAATAAGTTCTTCCTTGTCAGCCAAGCAGAGTATCAAGTTGCAGTCCCTTGTTTATTTCAATTTTTATTTTTTTATTTATTTTCTTGAGAGAAAATAGGGTAGATGCATTGTGTATATATTTTTAAATCAAGACAGTGTCTCCTATTAGCCAGGCTAATACTGAGGGGTTGAGGGAGACAGTATAGTGTAATTTGCACATAATGTGCTGTGGTTGCTTCATTATAAAGCTCTGCTAATTATGTGTTTCTAACCCTCCCAATCACTGTCTCTTGTCATGTCAAATTAGTGAGTGTCAGGAAGACATTTCTGATTTTTGTTTAAATTATTTTTGGGCTGAGAATGAGCTTTGACAGTTTAAACTGAAACAGAATTTTTTAAAATCATTAAAATCTGGAAACAAGGGGAAACCTTTTAGCAATTTTAAAGGGTCAGTGATAGCTTAAAAAAGTCACTTCTGCCTGAGAAATAAATAACTAAAGATCAAAACTAAAGATTATAGTGACTGCAGAAGATCTGAGGGAAAAAAAACCACTTTTCAGTTTCTTGTCTTTCAGAACCTGGTGGTATATCATATAAAAGGCTTTCCCTGCTTTGTTAGGGGTCTAGTCTTCAGGCAAAACCAACCAACCAACCAAACAAACAAACAAAACCCCAAAACCAAACCAAAATAAAACCAAGCAAACAAAAAAAAAAAACCCACCAACTCATAAAAAAGCAACAACAACAGAGAAAACCACAAACTGAAAAAACAGATATCATGTGCTGGCAGAGTTGGTAGAAACAATGAGCATCCACTCTAATTTTAAGCCGTTTTTTAGTTGCTCACTTCAAATAAGAATTCTTGTGGCTAAATAATTGCAAAATGGAGATTTTATCTTTACTTCGTGACTTTAAATCTTACTCCTAGAAACACTTCATTCTAGTATACCTAGTCTTTCAGGCAGGCCTGAGGTTTTTTTTTTATGTGCTGTAACATATCTAAGAGAAAAATAAATGGTATCTGAGACATTGAAAATCCTGCCTGCTTGTGTTCGGAAATACATTTTTCATCTTCAAATTTTATGCACATGAGCTAATTATGACTGTAATATGAAATAAATTCATGGCAGTGCAGATGTTTTAGTTGCAAGAGCGATAGCTTGAGTGATTTCCTGTAGGTTTTTAGAAGAATAAATGTGAATCTCAGGCATTGGTCATGAACTCATTTATACTGGATAATATGTTACCAGAGGAAAAAATGCAAATAAGTGGAGAAACAAACCTATACACTTCCTGTCTTTCTTTTATTTTATTGTTCACTTGTTTTTTTTCAGATCACTTAAGATTGATAAATTTTAGCTCCATTCTCATTTGAAATGCATTTTATATTGATTGAATGACTATCCATTGAATAAAAGAAATATCGTTGGCATTATTTCTTGCTAGGTATCTCGCTGTTGATCAGGAGACAAGGCTGCTTGTATCTGTCAGATAAAGAAAAAGACTCTGTGTTTTCAATATAGCTTTATGCTGGACTATTATTTCTTCATTAACTTGTTAAAAGAGAAAAAGCATCTAAGAGGGTTTTTTTTTTTTCTCTTCAGGCATCCATGCACAAAATGAGTATGAGCCAAAAGGGAAAAGAGGAGTAGTGAAGGGAAGAAAAAGAACAAGTGATCAGGGAAATTAGTAAATCATAAAATTCAGACAAAGAATATCAGTCTTTTTTCTATTTCATCCATGGTTTCAAAATCAGGAATGACCTTTCTGAAAGATGAAATGAGTAGACATCTTCAGCAAGGTTCATTTGAGGAAAAAATGGGCAGTTAACAAAACAGAGTAGCAGTGACTATGCAATAGCTCCTGAGGGACTTCTGATGAAGTCAAGCAAGATAATTTTATATTATATAAAGAATATTAGATCAAATCTTTTGGGTCAAATATCTTAAGACTCTTATTAAGTATTTTTTCCCCTGTATGATTGTGGGATGCGTGACTGATCACCTTTCTTATAGCAGCCTAGAACTCAGATGGTTTTTAGAAAAGCCTTAGGGCTATGGGGCTGTTTCTGTTTGACAGTCATGGGCTGGATTCCCTCATTTATATTTAACTGTAATCATCAGCTTTGAGAAGAGTTTCTAATTTTAAACACATGGTACTTCCCCCACCCCCTCCTTTTGTCCTCAGGAAAGCTATAATTTGCTTGGGTGCATCTCTACTTAACTACCAACACATTTGAGCCCCACAGTGGGCTTCACATGTGAAAACTTTGCTGCCAAAAACTGACTGTCCTTGTGATTGTTTGTGACTGCTTCTTTTTTCTTCCACTTTTTAAAAATTACTTCTTCCTGGATCTTGAGTGTCATCCAAGCCAGTTTGTACTCTTGTCATTAATTGCTTTGATAATATCATCACTTTAGTATGGGTATTATGATACCTAATATCTTTCTTACAAATTTGTCTCAAAGTTGGACTAATAATTTTTTAAACAACAAATTAGAAATGCAATGAATTGTCATTTCTTGAACTGATAGAGATCCAAGGAGATGTTCTTCTTGAGCTATATATGAAATGGAGGAATTAAAAGAAAAAAAATTTAAAAACCGCCTCAACATGTATATTTGCTCTAGCAATGTTTTATCCAAACTTGTCAGACACCCACTTCTTCATTAATTGACCACATATCAGCAAAATGTTTGTATAATATATTTGTATAATATATTATGTATAAATAAAACTTTACTGCAAAATTATAGCATTTGCTTAGATGTCTATGTATTTAAACAGCAAAAAGCTTTGTAAACTGTCTGCCTTTACTCTTAGCACAGCTAACCCCAGAGGGAGGGAAGAATGAAGGACAACAGGGTTTGTTTGTGTTTGTACAGAATGTTATCCTTTTAACAAAGACCAACACAAAACATACAAATCCATATGTTTGGATTGTTGCTGCCACATTAATTATACATGTGCTCACAGTGTGACACAGTGGGAAATATCTAAAATGATATAAAAAAGGAATTTCAGGACTGGCATCTTTTTCTTTGGTTAGAAATCCCAAATCCTAAGCTGATTTTTATGAGAGTATCTTTTGCTTAATAGTTGGTGAGAAAGACCATTTAGAAAAAACTTCCCTGTTATTAATTTCACCAGTGTCTCTAAGAGTTTATGTCAGCCACAGAATTGCAAACCAGAAGTGAGATTTTCTAGCTTTGTGAAACAAGTTCATTTATTTGATTTTTTTTTGGCAGCCATTTTGCAGTGAGGCAGATAATTTCATGGATAAATCTGCCACAGAACCTAAATCTTGCAACATTCAGAATTCTGAAAAAACTGTCTAAGTTTTGGTATCTTAATGCCTAGTCTGTAGTCGACAAACTCTAGAGAGCCATTCACCGTAATATAAATGCCTTCATTTAGTCAGGTGAATAACTCTCTAGACTCTTTGTACTGCATGGACAAAAGGTTCAGCTCAGTTACCTCCCAGTAGGCACCTAACACACCTGAGTTACAATGTCAAAAGCATCAACCTGAGGCCTGCAGTTTTGAGAGAAGACTTGACAGCTGGAGGTCAGGCAACCTGAGGGCACTTCAGAAAGCAGTAGGACTGAATAGGAGTCTGGACTCAGATATCTAAATTTAGTCTGGAGTTTAATTCAACCTAAATCTGCCCCAAATATGGATGGTAGTGAGGTGTCTAATTCTACTATGCTTGTTGTTGGAATCCTTGATGTCTGGGTTTTTTTAAGACAGTCCAGTCCTTAGTCTTGCCAATTTGAAAATAAGCCACCATTCCCTCACCTGTGTAATATATTGAAGCCCTGTGCTTACTTTAGTCACCCACTGATGGCCAAACATATGTTTCATAATATTGTTCTGCCTGTGTTAAAGCAACATTGCAAACCTACATCTCTGAGGCTTCAGGGAATTTCTCAGTTTTCAGAAAGGATTTGTTGTGGAGTAGGCCTGTCCCAGTCCTTTCTGCTTCAGATGTTCCACTTGGTAATAATTTTTTTTTACTAGTAATTTGATTAAAGAAAGCTACAGAGATGACGTGTGTCTTACAGCTTGAACGCTAAGGCACTTACAGTCTAGATCCAGGCTCTGCTTCATGTTAGCACGTGAACTAGAAAACAGGGATCCTACTTCTTTTTTGACTCTTCCTCTCATAGAGTCATTGGGTGTTGTGTATGTGCTAACGAACAAGTTCACAGGTGGTCTGTTCCTGCTGCCAAACCTATTCCAGCATATATGTTTTACATACACCTGTTTGAATGTGATAACTTTGGACATGCAAAACAAATGAACTGGTTGATCTGCTGGTGTTTGATCACCAGATGTCTTTGGCATATCAAGACTTTGTTTCATGATTGTTATTCAGCAAAAATGTGACTTCTCTGGGGCTTCAGATCATTATGAGATTAGGGAATAATTTAACAGGACTTCTGAGCTTCTCATTGGCATCTTCTTGCTATGGATTTAGACTTAACTGCAAAAGTCAGTACATGCACAAATTATACCTTCTATTTCTGCTTCAGCTTCAAATCCCACTATACATAAGTAAATACATAAAAGATACATGTTTGACTGTCTTTGCAGACTTGGTCTTTGCAGACCCTGATAAATTGCACTCAGATGTAAGACTTCTGAAAAATAATCAATTAACTTGAAAAGTGTGGGTTCTCAAAAAAATTGGGGCACTTAAAACAAGTATAGTGCCGCATTATATAATTAACTGATTACCTTTATTTTGTCCCACTTCTAAAACATTATCCTGAAAGACTCCTTTTCTTGGTTTCCCCATTGGTAAAAATAACATGCTGTTTTGCTGTCCTTCAGGAATATTTAACTCAGTTGGTCTTTTACAGAGGTGTATAATGGTATAACTGAATACAGTAACAAAATGCCTGTCTACAGAGATGTTCAGGAAACTTTAAATGGCTGTACCAAATGTCCTTGAGGTCTTTCCACTGATCAAAGTGTTACTTGTATTTGTTAGTGGAGAGAATTCACAACATACATCATTAAATCTCATCATCTGTCTAACCAAAGAAACCATTTAAGCAGACAGAAAGTGTTCAGCTTCTTCATTGTAAGTAGGGGTAATTTTTATTGGAATCATCATAGGGTATCCACATGCCTGCAAAATTCATTTTGCTGTCAAACACCATGTGTAAGTGAAGTAGAATTTTCTTGTAAAGATTACTGCAAATTGATATAAATTAGGGTCTGCTTTCTGAGAAGAACAAAGTTAATCGAAGTGGGATTAAAGCTATAGGTTCCTTTCATTTAGTAGAGGTGCTTCACTGATTTGTTAAGTAATGGGTTATTTGATGTAGTGTGGGGAGAGTGATGTAGGTCACTTTCAGCATGCAGTGCTGCAGATTTAAAGAAAAAAAATGGGAAAATACCAGTGCTTTCTAGTTTCCCAAATACCATGTAGGAATATTTGTGACGAACACATCCATTCCACCCCGTCCTTCCCAACTTTTTGCATTATTTCATGGCAGGAGTTTCTTTTTATACTTTTCTTATATCACAGCCTTAACATTCAGTTAGAAAAGCCTCTCAGGAAGATGGCTTTCACTTTGTTTCTTATCAGAAATTATGTTATCACCATCTCATTTGACAGGCAGATTTGTTTTCGGTAAGTATGAGCCTCAATTTTTTTTTATATGATACTGAATTATATTTCTGTTGATAGATTCAGAATATTTAAAGTGATACTGTCCTTCCACGTGTGTTTTGGTTTATGTTTTTATGCTTGCAGGTTCCATGCATTTCTGTGGAATTTTTTTGCTCTTGGAAAAGATCCTTCAATGCTTTTTAAAAGCAGCATAATGCCTAAAGTCTCTGACTTTAAAAGATTATTACCACTCAGGGGCTTTTTGTAAGTCATCAACTTCAAGTCATCAAGTCATCAAGTTCAAATCCAAGTTATCATGTGTAAGTCTCAAAGCGCACCCATCTGAACTGACATGAAAGAATGAAAGGTCAGTTCAATGGCTAAGAAAAAATAAGGGTAGGTCCAAGCTCTCAGATGAAAAAGGTCTGTACTAGGGTATTTAAATTCAAGTATCTACATGTCAATAGGAGTCCAACTTCCCATTATCATTGATGGAGCTCTAGTGTTTGATTTAGTTGTCCACTCATGGGCATTTCTTGCCAGGATACACAAGTGTTCAAAACAGTGGGGTTGGTCTGACTGAAATGAGATAAAATGTGCAAGACTTGTGTCCTTTGAGAGTGTCAGAGGGCAAGCAGAACTCCCTGTACCATTTCAGAAAGGATAGGATATCTTTGTGTGAAAAACGAAGCAAACCTTATCCTAGTCACTGGAGCCCAAGGAGAAATTTTTACCTAATAGTAAGTATCTACTTTAGGGTGAGCTGAACTGCCTTGAACTATCTGGCTGTATGGATTACATTTCCATTGATTATACTGGGGACACTGGATCCCACACTACAAGGCATCACAAGACATTACTATTAATGCAAATTTGAACTTCTGTTGACTGTTTCAGCAGAGAGGCAAAGGCTGGCTATAGAGTTTTAGCATAGAGGCAACAGATGATACTGAAAACAAAATCTCCCTCTTAGAAGGATGTCTGATTGCATTCAGATAAATGTTTAAGCTACATTAGAAAATGTTATAAAGGAGTTTGTCAGTGGCCTCATCTCCTTTGTTGGGTAAAGAATCTAATTCACACAGGAATAGTTTATAGAACAGAACCATAGAATCATTTCAGTTGGAAAAGACTTTTTAGATCACCAAGTCCAGCGTTAACCCAACACAGCCAAGTCCACCACTAATCCATGTCCCGAAGTGCCACACCTACACATCTTGTAAATACCTCTCCACTGAGAGTCTGAATCACCGTCACTCCGGGAACGTGCCTTAGCTCAGTTTTAAAGTATGTAATGTAAAAACTTTTTGTGTTTACTGGACTGATTTTTCTGACTAAGTAATTTATTTACCATGAGATAGTAGGAATTTTCTTTTACAATCAAGCAGTTCATGTTTGAAATCAGTCATTTGCTTATGCAATTCTTACTGTAAATATTACCAGTGGAATTTTTTTTCCTGAGAATATGCTACAAATTAGCAATAAAAGTGAAAAGAAGCAATATTTGTCCACACATGATTAAAAATAATAATAATAATAATAAGTAACTACTTTAGTAAAAATAAATAATTGAATTACAGATGCCTGTTTAAATAATTTTTTTCAATTAATTATAGACTGGTTTATGTTAAAATATTTCTAATCTAGACCAGTATTCACTGTCAAAATTTTTCTTATATCAGTGTAATGAGAAGTTGATAAACTGCAGCTTGGTATTTTAATTTAATTTTATAATATGAAACATAATGGATCTTTATTACATATAAGATCTTAGTGAATAACAATTGCCTGAGAAGCTGCTCTACCTTAAGTATGTAGTTATGCTTACTCATAACAGATGGTATACGGATTACACAGCATTCCTATCTTTTACAGGGAGATTGTAGAGATTAATTTCTTATACTAACAATTTATATCAGGGTTTATAAAAATAATTCAATTTGCCTTTAAAAAAAAAGTTTCAAATGGCTATATCTAAAGCTGTGCACAGTGCATTTCCTTTCCTTACTCTTTAAAAACATTCTTTTTCAAAATCCCAGATAATTATTTCAGTTTTGGATGCAGGCTGATTAGCACTTGGTATTTTATGGCAAAAGACTCAAAATCAGGCCTATCTAAATAAACCTGCTTTTTCATTAAATTGTTTCTGGAAACCACAGCCTAATGAGTAGACCACCCTTGTAGCTGGTTTCAGGCAAAGTGATAGTGACTGTAAATGGCCATTTTAATCTAGGAATTGGGAAAGCTAGCATGCTTTGAAAACAAAATTAATTTCATCAGCTAAGAAGTTGCTTGCAGAATGCACATGGAGAAATTAGTAATCAGAAAAAATGTGGCAGTGTCACTCAGTTTGTGGCAGCTGAATGGTTGTCTCGAGCCTTGTGAGAGAACAGGCATTTCTCATTTCCCTTTTTACTAAGGGGTGAATTGTATCTTCCTCAGTGATGAGGGTCAACACCTGAAAGGATTACTGTTACTAATGGGAATTTCTGTCTGGCTTTGGTCAAGGTTTGAGGTGATAACAAGATATAATAAAAAGTGAGTTTAGTGCTCATTATGAAACAAAGTGCATTTTGGAAAAAGACTCCATACTTATTTCAGGAGTGGATAGTCTTCCCTTTATTCACAGAAGCAGAGTCTTATGTGCTTTTCCATTGCCACATTGTGACAAAGTGTTAGGATTCACAGTATGTGCCCTAGTTTTCTATCCCTCTGAAATTGTGTAGTGATAGTTACGGTTCACAATAGCTACATCATCTCATTTCATCCATTGAAAAGTCTCATGTCCCTGAGATGATGGACAAAACCTTCCAATTCAGATAAATATAGAGAAGAATTAATCACCTGATTGGAGTCGACAAAAAGTTAAGCTTTTTTTTTTTTTTTTTTTTTTTTAGTTGGTTGCAATGATTCTCCTTCAAATTTCACATGTATTAAAATTCAGAAACTAGGGCAGAGTTAGTATCTTTCCGTATTTCCATGTAGATATGAAGATACTCTGTCTTAGTGGATGTGAATGAATGTGAACTTTGTGTTACAATCTGAGAATTCTACCATGTTTAATGTGTATATTTGTATATTCATAATCTGGTCAGAGACTGAGTTGTCAATTCACCTAATAACCAGTAATTTTAATCACACACTTTCTGGTTTGTGAAAGCAAAACACTTCTTTTTATGTAGAGAATTCAGTAGGGTTATAAAATGTAGTCTTCATCTTACTGAAATTATTTACTTAACAAAGTCGAATCTTTGACTTGCTCTTTAGTTTTGTATGCAAAAGAAGCAGTTTAGTTTGACTCGCCCAGGACAGATAAGGACAATTGAAAATGGGCAGATCTTTACTCCCTCTTTGATTGCTCTCAGGGTACTTCTTCATCTGTAATATTAAGGTGCTAGGTACTTTATAGCTCTGCCTTACCACGAGGGTATAAGGTGCCCTCTGCTTTCTTCCTTGAATTCTCTTATCACGAACCTCTGGCGCAGTGAGAAGTGTTGTTCTGCCTCCCTTGAGTCAGTCATACATGAATTTGAAGATAAGGATGTCCACTTATCACTGTACACTTATCACTGAAGATAAGGATGTCCACTGGTCACTTCCCAGCAGCCACAGCTCTTATTTTTCTCTTGTTTCCTTAGTATTTCTTGCTTCTCTCCACCTTCTTCTTTGGTGACTCTCTCCAAGTCCTCTGCACGTGATCTGAAGCTTGCCTCTACCTTTAATTTTTCACTCTCTGATTTTTTGAAGGGCATGAGGAGAGAAAATGCCTGTCCTACCAAAGTTGCACTTACTTTATAATGGTCCAAGAGAAAGCTCTTAGAAGACAGGTCCTGTGCTTATTTTCTGCTCATGTTGGTCAGTAATAACCACTGATTTCCTGGCTTCCAGTGCAGGTGGTCACTTGGTCATCAGCTTTGGAGAAACCCTTGTAGTTGTGTGTGCCTGGAGGTGAACTGCTCCTTTTTGTGGCTGCTAATTCAGTGTGGAGGGATGTGTTCATGTTAGAGACATGATGTTGATGTCTTCCTAAGGTATTGGAAATGGCCTGCATGAGTCTACTGGCAAGCATACTCACTCAGGCAGATCTTTCCATCATTTCTAAGCATCATCATCCACAATTGCTGTTTTGCTATTGAGGTGAAAAACATGCCTTATTCTTAGATGAATGAATGTATTTTTAAATCAGAATGAAAGTAGGTTATAGCTATACTCTGAGTGAAAGCCACAGGTGAGTCAGTTTAATTAAGATGATAGCCATATTTGGGAAAACTTGCAAAAGCTGGAGAAAAACAATGGGTGATTTTTTTTCTTTTCCTAAGAATCTTCCATTCTGAATCAAGGTAAACTACTAAAAATGCCCAAATCTTGTTTTCATTAGTAATTTAGTGAGTCACCAAAACGACATCAAATGCCAGGATTGTGAATCAAATATTCTAATGCCAGGAAAGGTATTATGTCCTTTCAGTGATGATGTCTGCCATTTTGCACATTACCTTTCCCCCAGTACCTCTTCCCTGCTCTCTGTCAAAAGAAGAACACGGTCTTCACATGAATTAAAAATTATGGAAGAACCCATAGGGTCTATACCACAGTTTTACTTGGTTAGGAAGGATTTGATAAAATGCACAGGATTTCAGACGGGTGGGGTGGGGGAAGAGTAACCTCAAGGCAAATGCTCTGAAAAGGGATACTGGATGATCTTTCTGCTACAGCTACAACTTTCCTGGATATTGCAAATCATTTAATCAAGCTTTTCTACAAAGTGACTGGTGACAGTCTTAGGTTATTTGTACCAGCCCCAAGAAATACATGACATATTTTTCAGTTGTTTCAGGTTATGTGCTGGAAGGATTCTGGAGTTTTATAAGGCAATAACTGCTGTGGTTACATATCTGCCTAGTCTCTGTTGCCCATCTCAGTCCTTCCTTGTGCTGAGTTATTCCACTACCTTGTGCCAGTTTCTCTCTTTTAGATTTCAGTAACAAGAACAGCAAATTGTGAGGAAAATCCTTCTTTGGAATGTTGCTGCTATCTTATGCCATGAAAGAGCTAAACTCAGAGATCATTAATATGTAGGCAGATCCTGAAGAAAGGGAGCATGTTCAGTAAATTTAGAGAATTTAGCTTTTTTCTCCCGCAGAACATCTCAGCCAGTTATAACAACTTAACACACTATCAACTGGCTGTTGAGGAGCATCGAACTATTAGAAATCACCAGTGAACCAAACCCAGAACATTTTTCTTTCTTAATACAGACACCATTTTTTTTTCTTTTCCTAATTTCACTCTTAGATACACTTGAAACAATGTTTTAAGACCCCATCACCCCTAGGCAGTTAACTGTTAAGGAAATCTCAGGTTGAATATTTTTTTGTTTAGGTGTTATAATAAAATATTCTATCAAGATAGTAGATTATGGAATACTTCATAAATATTCAGAGCTTTTACACTAGGTCATCATAATTTGAGATATTTAAATTTGCTTCACATTGCAGAGTATCTTTTTCTGGACCAATTTGACTATCCATTTATTAATACTACCAGAACCAACAAAGAGAATAGAAGTAGGACTTTTTTGAAGAGAGAGGAAATTAGTTCTTCAGGCAGAAAGATTTCTCAGATAGCTCAGATATTCTCAGATAATATCTCAGACAGAATTCCACACTGAGGGAAGAAAGCTTGGGGAGGAGGCTAGCACAAGCTGAGGTTTGTTTAGCTTTTTTAAGTCAAGATATGGAGGAAAATTTGGAATGTATCCTATGTATATATGTCAGTTCAGTGCTGGTTGGAATTACCAATTGCTTAGAGAGGAATTTTACCTTGCCGTTTGAAAAACTCCTCATTTTTCTTATTTTTCTGAATTCTATAATCAGATAAAGGGCTTAGGATATATTGTGAGGCTGGAAAGTCTAGATTATCACTGTAACTAATGCTGCCTCTACTGCAGACACCTCCTGCTGCTAGCTCTTTACTTCCTCAGTTGTCTGTTCTTGAACTATTAGTAGTTTCTTCACTATTATAGTTAGACACAGTGAGATGCCAGAATAATTCAGCTGATTCGCTGGTTTTCAATTTGCATTCAAAATTAAAATGGATTCTTTTTTCTCCCTCCCTCCCTTTTTTTTTTTTTTTCCCCTCTGGGACCGTATATTGCATATATTGTTATTTGTAAACCTTTGTGTAATGTTAAACAAGTAGAAATAAGTCCAAGTGTACTTGTGATTTTCCAGTATAATTGAGTTAGTTGGGGATACACTTTCTATTTTTCAACTGACACTGCAGGTAAAGTTGTATATACATGTCTGGTTTTTACTGATAGAATTTATGCCAGTCAGAGGACCCTCTAGCTTGTAGTGGATGCTAAATGAGTAAAAGTATTCTATAACAGGAACACCAACTAAAAGATTGATTAACTTCAATATACAAATATATTTATTAGAAGAAAATGCCTTCTGTTATAGGCAGGGATCAAGTCTCTACTTTTGAAAACATTAATGAAACTACCAGGATAGACAAAGATAAGCTTTTGTAGGATGGAAGCTCAGGTGAAAATGTTTGTTACTTGTATGTAAATACAGTTAAAACTCTCCTTGTTACTGTTGTCTATCTGATATTAGAGACAATTATCTTTTACTTCCTCATTCTTATCACGTTCCAATAGAAGTCCTGGAACACAAAGACATGGGCCTAATTCGTTTTTGTAGAAACTACCCTAGAGCAGTGTTTCCAGGGAATGTGACCCATTAAGTTTTCACATTATTACAGTTTCTTTGAACTTCTTTCCTTTAATGTTTGTGGTTTCAGAGGTTGAATTATTTTTTTTCCTTTATTCTTAAGGATACATTGTCCAAATGAGGTAACAGACAATAGCTTGAACTAGGAGTTTGTTGTATCCAGTAACAATAGTATACTTTCTTATTGGAGATTGGGATCAGACAGCAGTTACTCTCATTTGAAATGTGAAATTTTAAGACGGTGTGGATTCATTTGTTATTTACTTTCTGGGTAAAATCATTTACCCATTTAAGTAAACAGACATTTTGGTGTTGTCTTGGAAGGGATTAGGCTCTTTATCAAAACAGATAAAAGAAAGTTAAAAGGAATACTTTTGCTTGCTGCTTTGGAAAATGTTCATAAATTCTAGGAAAGAAGCATTAAAGTATGTTTGTGATGGATCCTTATAACATTAATAGTAAGATTGGCATCCCATTATGTTTTTACAATCATTTAATTAAATATTTGGTGATTATGAACTCTTTTTTGTAAATAAACATCACAAAAAACTAAAGTAAATGTCTTTGTAGATTTGTCTATTATCCACACTAGAATAACTTCATTTTCAGATAAAAGTGTGCCTGGTTTTCACAGAAGATCATAAATTATCCAGTGACCTCAGCTCTGTGTAGAAGCATTCTTCCAACTTTCAAGTAAATTATCTTTGAAAAACTATTGAGGCTGTATTATCTATTTACCTTTGATATGATACCATCTTAGTTATTCTTTAAGATGTTACAAATAGAATTAAGGTGCAAACACACATTTTGAAAAATTGCAAAAAGCAATTGTTGGTAAGGACATTCTAAGTACTGTAATCAAGCATAATCAAATCCTAATCAAACAATATAAGTCCATACAATAGCCAGGATAAACAGAAATTCATTTCCAATAGGAAAGCATCATCTCTTTCAGAATGACCTTACTGTCATATAAATTTGTACTGAAAATTTCTCACTGCTTTAATTTAACTTAAATGATAACATAAACACTTAAATACTGTGATTTTGGTGAATGAAAATGGTTCAGAATATTTTTTTTTATCAAAAATGTCTGCTACCTATTTATTTTATTTTAGTGTTTATAAAAAATCAGATGCATGTATTTGGTGGATTTCTTAGAACTACTGTGGGACATCACTAAATGCCACTTCTTTGGAATAGTCCTATCTATTCTATCTTTTGTTATTTCAATAGAAAATAACATGATAGGTTTTGGGATTTTTTTACCCTAAATTATTGCTTTGATTAGAAGGCTATGCCGATTTAAAGGCAAACCAGCAGGAGAAATTAACCCAACTCAAAAGAGATTATAAATCAAAATTGCAATTTAATAAAAATAATACAATAAATACAATTATACAGATGAAAAATTGGTTTTAACCCACAAAAAACAGATGTATAACCCAGCACCCTGGGGCACAAACAGAATGGTGTTCCTTGGCCTCCCGTGCTGAGCCCCACGTGGGCCCCCTGAGTTCAAAAATAAAAGGAGAGGAAGAACCTTTTGGTGTGAGTGATGGTCCCAGTCTGGTCGAGAGTGGTGGTTCCAGTCTGGTTGAGAGTTCTGGTCCTCCTCTTAATCCCACGAGTGGTACCAGAAGTCCCAGGACCCCAAGATTATATACACTCAGGTTCAGACAGGAATGCCCAGTAGCTCCCCCAGGGCAGGGAGTTCCACTAATTGTGAGTTGTGGATGTGAGGACAGAAACATCCTCCTATCTCACAGGCCTCTTAACACCCAGCTTATAGCCTGAGGGGTCAGGTGTGCTCTGGGCAGCTGCTGCAAATGGTCTATTGTTAACAGTTTCTGGGAAATGACATAGAGGGTTTAGAATACACAGTTTGGGTTACACCCACACAGTGATGAACTGGTCCCGCCTACTCTAACTAGGACAAAGGCTTATAATGACCAATGGGCAGTATTCTAGTTTTTCTAGGAAACGTAAGGAGTAAGTCATTATTTATTCTAGTGCCACATAGAATTCTATCACATAATGAATGAAGATTAAAGGAACAAAATCTTCTTTAGTTAGTCTAGGGAAAGAAAAAAGCAAAACAAACAACTCACTGGCTTGTAGTCTGTTAAATCACCACTTTGATTATAATGATTTGTCTCTTTAGGTAGAGCAAACTAGGATTGATTTATTTTTGGCCATTTGCTAAGACAAGCTGATGTAGCACTCAATCATAGGTACGAAAAGCTTTCCTCTTTCTCTCACAGTTAGTGGTGAAACTGTACCAACAAATTAGAAACCATTTTAGGGGACTTTTAGTGGGAAAAGATATGGATACAACTAATGAGCCAACAGTAGAAAAGAAATAAATCATTGTTGGTGATGTAGAGCTACAACATTCTCTAACTACACAAGAAGAACTGGTGATTCTTCTTCAGCCTATCTTTTTCAGGAATCTTTCTTTGAATAAAAAGAGGGTGCACCTGGTGGAACAGCAACAAATCTCTTCAAAATATGTGCAGAACTAAAACTACATTATGGTACAAATCAAGAATAGAGTTGGGTTGTTATATAACAAAACAAATAAAATTATGCCTGACGAACTCAAGAAAAACTAACTGCAGACTGAAATTATAAGATATTAAGGTCAATGCTTACTATGACCATACCTTCTCTCAATCACATACCTGTCTTGTTTTTATTCGACACTTCCCCAAAGCTTTTTTGTTTTCACCGAGGAAATTAAAAAATGTTATCTGTTTGATGAAAACAATAATACTGGATGGTTCTTTCTAGTATATATTTACGAAGAAACCCTATAGTTAAATTACTAACTGTTGGAGGTGAGAACCAGGGTCTGTACGTCAAGCATCTGTATTCAGTTATTGTAGAATAAAATTGATATATCTTCTTTAAAGCCAGCAAGGAGAGATACATTGAAGGTCTTTAGACAGTGGTCTTGTCTAGGCAGTTAGACACTACAGTATGAAAAACCAGTGACAGAAGTTTCAGTCATGTTGCAATCTCATCTCAATACTGAACGAAGGCCCAAAATATCAGGATTACAAAATAAGGTAATGGCAGTCCTCACCCACCTTTCATGTAATAGTAATTGCAGTACTGGTCTAAGTAGGACAGATTCAGCCTGTTAAGTTTTGAATTGACGTCAAAAGAGAAGGCACCGTTCCCCAGTTTCTAGGACACTGTGGTATAGTAAAAACATATACCATTTGTACCCTATGAAACTCAGCTACCTTGCTGTCAAAAATGCCAGAAGGGGAGCAGGCAGAGATAGGTGAAGGCTGTAATTCTCACCCATTAGAATAAAAAGGCATTTAAAAGACTTTCAGTGAGTCTAGAGACTTACACTTCCCATGGATCATTCCTCCTATCATTGAATACAAGCAAGGGCCATAGGATCAAGATATTCCTTAGGTATTTGCATCCAGAACAGTCACGGATTAGATGCATAGTAGATTAAAGCATTTTCAGAGCAAATCTCCCAGCCATCCCCATTTTCACCATGTTTTACATAACGTTGCAGAGCTGTCTGAGAGCTTGCAAGCTAAATTCTTTTTGGATGAAACTCAGCTGGAAGATGTGTTCTATGATTGCATCTAATGTAATCGTTACGAGTGGACGCTCAGTGTGTTGAGCCAGGATAGATCTAGTCTAGGGTAAACCCCACAAATCCATGTGTGGTTAAGAGTGGGTTCTCAACACCAACTGTCTTACTCTACAGCCTTGATCCCTCAAGTTTCTCTGCCTTTTTTATATAGGCAGAACCCCTATATGCTGCGTTAGCTGAACTGAAATACTTTTATCAGGGGAGTTTGAACTGCTAGTCTTGGCAAAAATCACCTAGGCACAAATATTGCCATGAAACACAAAACAGAAAATTTGTAGTGCCCTTCATTCATTGTTTTCTAACAAATATATATTTCCTTATTTCAAAATAATTTTTGTAGCAGGCATAAATTTGAAAATGGTAAAATTTCTGTGGCCTGTTTTGTATGTTTTCTATCCCAGAAGTTGAGAATGCTTCAAACTGAATAATAATTTAATAAAATATGTCCTTATGAACCCTGCTATTAGCACTTGACTAGTGGTAGTTTTTAATCCAGGAAAGCCTTATCTGAAATTTCCTCATAAGATAAATAAAATCCTAACTGCAGCTGTAGTATCTTTGTTTTGTTAAGTCAAGAAAATAATGTCAACAGTGCATGAATAAAATTATAAACGTGCATCTTGAGGTCTGCCTTCTGTTCATTAAAATAAAAAGCATTTTTAAGGATTGCAACCAAAACACTTGCAATCTTTTTAAAATATTAATTTAAAAGATTAGAGTCCAGCTTTGATGTGCCATATTATATTGATGGATTGCAGGGGATAAAAAGCTAGTGAAATGACATCTAAAATGCAGGTTTGAAGCATTTGCTTTAGCAAGTTGCTTGTAAGCCAAGATTCTTTTCCCCCTTAGTCCTTATGTTTTTGCTTAAATTGACAGCTACCAGATGAAATCCATGGCCTGCCCCTCACTGGAAGAAATGTCTGTTATTGCTGAGCAATGAGTGTATTGTATTTTATTATGCAGCTCTTTTGTATCACTGTGAAATACATTTTCTCAAAATTCTCTAAAACTTTATGCTGTATTATTATATAAAACCTATAAAAACAGGTAAAAGGAAAAGTGTTGGCTTCTGAAAGTCTAAGAATTAACTGTCCTTTGGTGCTTTGCTTTCAAGTTCTTGATATCACAGGTGGTCTTGATTTGAAATCGATCCTTCGAGAAAAAGAAAACCCTGAGTTTTATTTGCACTGCAGCTCTTCTGCAGCTGCCACAGTATGAAGCTACTGCAAGACTGCATGAACTGCATTCCAAGGCTGCTAACTCTTAGCAGATTGGTACAATGAAGTTATACTGTATATCCAAGTTGAATTCAAATAAGTATTTTTTGTGGTTCTGTATGGTCCCTAAGAAAAGGTTTTGTGTCTACTAACTTATCTAGATAAGTTTGATCAGTATGGCTAATAGAATACATTGCTTCTCACTACCAAGCTTGCTTTGTTTAGGTGTTATGTGGCATTCCAGGCAGCCTGCTTTGTCTTTAAGCAGTGAAGTGGTTCCTGAGTGGTGAAAACGTAGTTCAGAGAAACTGAAGAGCTCAGGAATGCAGAAAAAAAGGTCAGAAGGAAAAAGAAAGTTAAATCTGTGTATTTCATTGGAATGTAGTGAATAGTTAAACAGGAATGTTTCATAGAAATTGTCCAATTTGGCCAAAATATCAATAACAAAATATACTGGCAAATTGCCAATACAGCTTCTTAGCTGCAGGAAATCTGAGCTTTGTGGAACTGCAGCCCTTCAGGAGCTGACCTTGGAACTTGGGACTTCTATGCAAACTGCTCCAGGGCTTTAACAGCCAATAAATGTGTGTCCCTTTTAAGTGAGCATTTCAGTATTTGAATTTTGTTCTTAATCAGACTGAAATTAGATTTTGGAATACTAGATACCCCCATGAAATGGACTGACCTTCTTCTGCATAGATAAAAGGGGGAATAATCTTGTAATACAAGAGAACATTGTAATTTCCAGCAGCTGTTAGACTTTTCAAAAGTGTCTCCTTTCATTGCTGGCTTATTTATACAGGGGCTGATGGGGTTCCCCATGAGCCTGTGAAGTAGTTAAGCATGTGCTGTTAAGTAGTTAGGCTGCTGAAAGCCAAGTCCGTATTTCACAAAATATTATACCTGTGGTATGAAAGCAGGCAAATCATGATTTTCAGGTAGCTTTATCACATTTTTTTAGGTGACTGTATTGTCCACAATGTTGACAGTATCAACAATTAAACATCATAAAATTCAAGTCAGGTTTTATTCTTCTGCTGTTTGGTATTCTTCTGCAGAGTAAGAATAGTGGCAGAGGCACTAGAGTTGACTTGTGAGCATTACGGAGTCCCAGATATATCTATTCACACTTGGTTCACATTTGGGTGGCTGATGCTACCAAAGAGGCCCAGAATGTTTGTTTGTTTTTCAAATGAAAAGGAGATCCTGCAGAATTTGTACTAGACTAAGAAAGAAGTTGCTGTAAATAGCCTGCAGGTGAGCGGATAGTTCATGCCATATCCTGATGCCATTTTGTGTCATTGTTTTGTTTACATGTTCAGTTACAGTATCATAGCTCAAACAGAATGAATTCTAAGAATTTCAGCAGTTTCCTAGACTTGCATGCATGTTTGAATATCAGTGATATACCTGCTAGTGAATGAAAAGGGGGAAGAAGATGCAAGAGAGACTATAAGTAGTCTGTTAATTACTTCTGACTGTAAATGTGAAAAAGCCAGTGAGAAAACCTGCAAATATCTTTTATACCCAAATCCAGAGACCATTGAAACTGCTATCCTTTTTTATGCTGTCTCAGTTTTCTCTCTCCTTTGTTAGAGAGAAGTCCGGGGGTGATGCTGTACATTTGTGCAATACCCATGTCCCGGACAATGTAAAGTGAGCATTCCGTACTGACTTCCTCACTTTTTCTGAGGAAAAAAAATAACAAGGTGACTTCATAGGCTCTACTGTTTGGCAAAGTTAGAGGAAATGTTTGTACTTTTGAACATTTTAACAATGTGTGCAATTTTTCCATACTTTTCAGAAAAATACTGGCAGTTTTGCATTTATGGCATATATGAATTTAAGACTGTGCAATGGTATGTGCAGGACTTCAGTGAAGTCTCACAGGTCTTGTAGGTAACTCATCTTTTCCAGCCATTGGTTAAAATAAGCAGATTTATATGTTAACAGAAAGCAAGAAACAATGAACTCCAAGGGGATAAGTTAAATTTTCATAGCACAATAAAATATAGTTTTGCTTTGAAATGCATAAATTTTCCAGTTAAGAAATATTTATGTCTATACTGTATTTACAACATGTTTGTTTAATGCACTTGTTTCTTTTGTTACATTGCATTGTGGTAATTTTAAAGAGCAGAAAAAGGTATGGCTCCTATGTAAACAGAGAACTGAGGAGAAAGACAGCTGCACCTGTGGCCTGGGATGCAGGAATGTGTACCACTGCAGACAGTAAAAGTAGCCAGGTGGGGAAATACCAGCCTTTGAATTCCTTCTCTCTGTGACGTCTGTGTCCGAGGAATGTATTTGTGAGAAGTGTATTTTGCCAGGTGTTCAAAAACACATACATAACTCCATGGACACGTACCAATTTGTCCTTATGTTGATGTAATGTACTTCCTACTGCCAGTAATTAAGAGACTTGGTGACAGGATAGTATTGATATGAGTATGGCATAACATGGTATTATATAGGAAATGTTCCCATTATAGCAGTAAGTGTGTCTGGGACAGAAAGATGAATCTGGAGCAGGAAGGGATAAGCTAATATTCTAAGAAAGAGGAGTAGAATAGGAGTGGGGTGATTATACAAGTAGAATAGACACCTGAACATCTCATTCAGTTGTGTTTTCTTTCCTCAAGTTATAATAAATGGGCAGGCAAAGAGCACTTGAGTATAAACTACCTGATCCTGGTTCTCACCCACACTCACATACTTGTATATTTTGTTATTGAATACAATGGGAACATCCGTGTCTAGTTAGGTGGGATCAGGAAGGGTTTTCTGCATACCTTTTCTCTATCCAGTTAAGCATCCTGGATTACTTTGTGCATGTTTTATTTGTTGATATACATTTACTATACAAAATACAAGATTTAAGGTAAAGTCATAAGCAACTTTTTGGATTTCAGTAAAGCTTTCAGTACTATCTCTCACAGTTTCCTTCTGGACAAAATGTCCAGCACACAGCTGGATAAGCACATCTTGGGGTGGTTGAGCAATTGGCTCACAGGTAAGGAGCAAAGGGTTATGTGGCCAGTCTTCGTGAACGAAGATCTGGGAAAGGTGTTTTTACCTTTCAAGCCTGCGCAATGGATTTTTTAGGTG
>JAWWLV010000045.1:16321872-16355444 GCA_035041135.1 Platyrinchus mystaceus
CCTCAGGACGTAGGTTTGTTTCGAGTGACCTTCTCTTAGATGGATGGCCTTAGGGGCTGACGAGCTCCATCTGCCCGTGGGAGTATCCCTGAACCCGGTGCGGGAATTGAACCGGGGTCGCAGCGGTGAGAGCGCCGCATCTTAACCACTAGACCACCAGGGCTCCCCAAAGGGTTATAGTGAGTGGGGTAACATCAGGCTGGTAACCAGTCACTAGTGGGGTTCTGCAGGGCTCCATCTTAGGGCCAGTTCTATTGAACATCTTCATAAAACTTAGACAGAGGACTCAAAGGTGTATCGAGTAAGTTTGCTGATGACAGTAAGTTGAGAGGAGCTGTTGACTCCCTCATAGGCAGGGAGGTCCTGCAGAGAGACCTTGACGAATTGGAGAACTGGGCAATCACCAACCATATGATGTAAAACAAGGGAAAGAGCCAGATTCTGCACCTGGGATCAGGCAACCCAGGATATATTTGCAAACTGGGGAACAAGATCAGCACTGGAGATCAGCACTGTGGAAAGGGAGCTGGGGGTTGCCCTGGGGACCTAGGGTTTTTTGGCTGGAGGAAAAGTCTCTAAAAAAAGCCTGAAACCTGCTATAATTGAATTACTGATAAATCAGCCCTCCAAGCTAATCTAAAATCTAATTGTTCCACTTATATATTTGGGATTTGCCCCCTGTGAGAAATTAAAACCCTAGCAAAATATACCATCTGCAAAATTTTCTCACCCCTCCCAATCAGACTGTTTGCTCTCAAAAAATATGCTGAAACAAGAGTGGAATCTAGAGACTAATGAGCCATTCCCATAAAAAGAGAGAAGCTTTAAATCTTTAAATCTAGCGTAGATACATATCAGACTAAATTCTGGACATCTAATTTTTTAGTATTCTGGGCTTAATTAAGATTTCTGCCTCAATTTCCCCATTAAAAATGAGAAGCAATAAAATGCTTACCTTTATAGTCATAGGAATGCTCTGTTAGTAATTAGATGCTGTCAGACAGAATTACTGTAAATTACAGTAATTACTGTTCATTAATTAACTCTGTCAGTTTTATGTTTTATTGTAATGCACTGTCATAGTGCTATACTGTTTAAATTGGATGCATTTAAAATGCACATTCACATTAAAAAGGAGTGAAAGAGAACCTTTTATTGAAATTAAAAAAAGTTCCAAAGAAATATTTTATTATGATCTAATTTTGGCTATGGGATTCTGAAGCTGAAAAGTACTGCATACTAGTAATTGCATGTATTATTATAATTAAAAATGATACAAAAATATGAAGAGACATTCAGTATTTAAATTGAACTGCTTATTTTAGAGCAGAGATCAGTATTTAATTGTAGCATTCTCTGTTGAACCAGGTGTATTTCCAGTGAATGTTTCGTGCCAAAAAGAATTAAGGCAGGAAAGTTGACATTTCCCTCGGGAGAAAAAGACTAAGTACTAAATCTGTATCTCCCACTGCTGGAAATGAGGCTTCCTTTGGCTTACACAGTACTGTACATGTTGGTTTATTGTAGTATTAGTGTAATTTACACTGTTGCTATGAAGTGATGATAATTATGCCAGTGCTATATTCTCTGAAATTTCGTTATAATTTTATCTGTGTTACTGACATGTAAACATGCAGAAAAAAGGATCTGCTATTTTCACTCCCAGGTTAAGAGACTGTTGGCAGAATATATACTCTTCCTAAGGCAGCCCAGGATACCATTAGCCTTCTTGGCTGCAAGGACATATTGCTGGCAGATGGTCAGATTGTTGTCTACCAGGACCTTCAGATCCTTTTCTGCCAAGCTGCTCTCCATCTGCATGGTCTCCAGCATGACTTGGGATGGGTTTGTTCCTTCCCAAGTGCAAGACCTTGCACTTCTCTTTTGTTAAACTTTGTGAGGTTCCTGTGAGCCCATCTCTCCAGCCTGTCAAGGTAAAAACTCATTTAAGTTATTGTACTGAATGGGAGAACTAGAAGAAAGGTCACTTCACTCTAAGAGCAGTGAACAGGCATAGATTTATTTACAAGCATCTCAAGTTTCACACAGCAGTTCAGACTTTTGTATTTTAAGAGGTTTTTTGGCTGTGGGGTTTTTTTGGGTGGTTTTGGATTTTTGTTTGTTTGGTTTGGGTTGGTTTTAGTTTTAGTTTTGTTTGCTTTTGTTTGGTTTTGTTTGTTTTGTTTGTTTGTTGTTTTTCCCCAGGAGTTTTTATTGTTCTACTAAATCATACCTTTAGTGAATGAAAGTAAAGTATCACTGGATGTGTTCACTTCAAGAAGACAAAGAAGACAAAGGTAATTCTGCTTCAAGGATCTGGTTGATTTCGGTCCCATAGAGCTGAAAGTTCCCATTAAAGGCAATGTATTGACACCCAGATTTCTTTAAATTGGAAGGAATTTAGTTTAAGCCTTTCTGTTGTTACTAGCTCTGGTATCACTTCAAGTAGGTGGAACATAGCACAACTGGAACTTTTTGTATCAAAGTTCCCTTTAAGTTAAAACCAAAGTGGAAGCTGTGCAGGTCATGAAATCCTGGAGCCACCCTGTGACTGAACATCACTATTACCCAAACCGAATGGCACTTTCTGCTCTGATTTACTTTCTCGTTTGATCAAAAATCAAAGCACTGATTTGAGTGGAGGTAGCTGAGGCTATGTGGATATGAAATCCCTAAAGTTAAATGGTGAAGTGCATTCTAGAATATTACTTTACTGTTCAATTCTAGAATATTACTTTACTGTTCAATTCTCTTAAAGGAGCTGTGAGTGGAGTAAAACTGTTGGAATGCCAGTATAATTCATAACTGGTAAGCAGCCTTCAGAAGTCGATTGAAAAAGGATCCTGATAGCAGCTTTGCTGCCTCAAACCTAGAAGCACGTTCTGTTTTATCTAAATAGGCATCGATATTTCATCAATATTCCAGTCCCTTGGTCATGCAGTAGGTCAATGTTTTTTTTTTAATGTTTTCCAAATTATTAGCACAATTTAATACTTTTCATTCATTTTTAATCAAAATAAATGCAAAATATTTAATGGAAAATAGATTTTTTTTCTACATGGGAACTTGGGTTTTGGCCTTTTTCCTTTGTTTTCTTATTAGTGTTTTGTTTTCCAAACCGGTATGAGCCTGCTATGCTAAAAATTGCATATCTTTTCTTAAAAACTTCCCTGGAGCTTTGTTTTGGTGTCAGATGATGAGATAAATTATTACTTCAGTGGTTTTAAAAAGGATTGTGTTGCCTAATTTTAAAGTAAAATTATATTGAAAAATAATAAAATCATATCCTTTTGGTAATCTGAGATTTTCTCAAAGGTTTCTTTTCAGAGACTGCTTGAGAAAAATTGCACAGACTGATCTGTTTGATTCTATGTAAAACAAAGTTATTTATTGTTTATGGAATCTTCTATTTAAGGCACCTGTTAAGTGAGATGGAAGGTGTTTTTATGTGTTTGTTGCTTTGAATTATATTGCTTGCATGTATCACAGAAATGAATGACAGATAAAATAGTTTCCTTTGTGGGTATGTAAACAATGGTATTTGGCTACTTAATATGATCAAACAGTCTTTACTTTTTTTTTTTCTTTAACAAATTATGCTTTCACTATAAATGCTATCTCAGCTACTGAATTAATGTCTCTCTCATGGTTTATCTAATAGTTCTAATTATAGCAGCCCTTTATATTCATAAACTTTGTCTTTTTTTATGTCTAGAATTATGGAAAAAGAAAGCATCATATCAGGTGAAGATGATAGCAATGAAATACTTTTTTACAGTGGCATATGGAGCTGTTTCATTTGGAAGCAGTACTAGTAAATACCTTCTTCCTTGTAATTTTAGAATACCCAGGTAGAAGACTCTCTTCTCTGAATATGAGTGTGGTGCTTAGAAAGTCTAGGTAGTATGGAAGGTGGCCAGGGACAGGTCAAAAGTATTCATGGGAGTGGAGGTTGAGCTTGGTTATTTTTGTTTGATTATCTAGTGGCAGCTTGGGGCAAACATTGGAATGTCTTGTACAAATTTAGATACTTAATTCCAATAGGTGAAAAGGTAATTCCAGGTAAAGCCATGCCTGTATATATAATGCATCGGACTTGTGTCAGTCATTATTCTGAGTGGCTCTTTTACAGTCTCTCTGAAATTCTTTCATCTTTTTCAAGTTTCTAAATACTCATTGCATTGGAAAGAAACATGAAAATTGTTCTGTTACGGTGTGGGGAAGCATATTTGCTTCAATCTGTGTATCAAAAATAAGATAATGAGGTGAGTTCAATTTGAAGATCTTTTGGACTGTTTAAATTGCTGGTTTTCAGCTAGTATACTGCTCCCCACCTATTTTTTTTTCCGAAATTGATTACATTTTTTTGTAATAATGTTACTAGCGTTAATGTAATGTACTTCCTTTATGAAAACAAAATTGGAGACAAGGAAGAACAATGTACAATTAAAAATAATCATGCAATGTAATAAAGGAAAAAAAATTAATTAGCAGGTCCTAGTAAGTAAATGTAAATGGAAGATCTCATCAAAAAGCTGTATTTTTATTGGAAAACTATATTTTAATCTTTAGTGCCTGATATTCTCTCTTCTTAACTTGGAAGAAAATGTAAAGTCACTTATGGTGTTTGTGGATCATTGACAAACTAAAAGGAGGTAAAGCCACAATGGCTACAGTAGTTGTAATGACTTCACCCGTCCTGTATTAGATAAGTTCATGTGACCCCTACAGAGTTCCCTACATGCTAAAGTAGCTACTTCCATTCCTACTTAAGATGACCCCAGTCACTGCATTCTGCAAAGTAAAACTTTTAGGAGTGACAGATATCCCACAATGACATTGGTGCAATTTCAACACAGCCTTTCCAGAACATTCCCCTCCACTAGCTGCCCTGGAAGCATCACTTTCTCTCTGGCACGCCTCTCTGAATACCTTATTTGTGCTATGGTTTCCCTGTTGTCTGCTGGCAGACCATGCAGCACCAGGCAGGGGGTCCACAGGGCATCTAATGTGTGGACCAAATAAAGACCTTTTCTGTTACAGGTTTCCTCTACTCTGTGTTGTATAGGCATTGGTCAGTACTGCTGTCTGTCAAAAGTTTGCATTGCAGGTCCAGCTGGCGTCTAGTTGCTGGCACCAGGAGCCAAGGCTGAGCAGGCATCATATGCATCTGTCTTCTGTAGCTGCCAAGGAACAAGATGATGCCATGGGAAGTACCAAACATACTGTGATGACCTTGTAATGCATGCTTACATGGGTGGTTGCTAGACAGATTTGAGTTGCCTGGAAACCCCCACTTCAGCTCTCAACCTACAATGTCAGGGCAAGAGCCCAAGACTAGCATTTATAGAAGCTAAGTGAAGCATTTGTAGAACCCAAGTGCTGGAAGGTGTGAGGTTTCTCTATTCTTAGTGATCATTATGGGCACTTCTTATAGCTGTGGCTTGAATTGTGGCTGCACATGTAGTGCTTTTCCTGTGCAGTCTCATGCAGTGTTGGGCTCTTACAAGTAAGCTTTTTACTACACTCAGCCCTGAAAAGATAAGCCATATGTCAAGTCATGATGAGATGGAAGAATGACATGGAAAGATAGTTGTGTGGGATCTGCTGCATCACAGTAGAAGATTATGCCTCCATGAACTCAAGCAGCTCTAGGAAGTAACTTCTGAGCATGGAGTGATCCAGAAAGTATGCAGCGGAGATTGCTGTGAAGGCTGCCCAGATCAATTTTTTTTCCAAAGTGTTCAAGACTGGCAATTATCCATGAATGCTTCAGGGGCATTGTCAGATGGTACAGTGTATGTAACCATGTGAGCTGTATCTTTTAATATGCTGCATTGGGCTAATTGCTACCAGTAACTTCAGCACCCACCATCTGCTTGCTCACTGGCCCCCACCCCTCAGCCTCTGTAACAGGGTAGGGGGCAGAAGAGCAAAAGTAAGAAAAACTTGGAAGTCAAGATAAAGACAGTTTATTAAGTGATGGAAAGAGGAGGAGGGAACAAAGCAAAAGCATTTGTTCACCACCTTCCACTAGCAGATCAATGCCTAGCCAGCATGTTTGCCTTGGAAAAACTACTCCTGGTTTTTTATTGATGAGAGTGACATTATATAACATGCAGTATCCTTTTGATCAGTTTGGATCAGCTGTCCTTTCCGTGTCACCTCACACCTCTTGCCCATCCCCATCCTGCACACTGTGGAAGGAGAGAGCAAAAAGCAGAGGAAGCCTTGATGCTGTGCAAGCACTGGCCAGCAGTAGCTAAATCACTAATGAGTTACCCACACTACTCTTGTAACAAGCCTAAAGTACAGCACCATGCCAGCTCCTATGAAGAAAATTAAATCCAGCTCAAGCAGATCTGGTACATACGCTGAAGTAAAAGATCTGGAAGATGGACAATGCTCATAAAGGTGAATATCTTACAGACAAAAGCCTGAAAAAGCTTGGGTGAATATGGGAAAACGCGTTGTTACACGTTTGGGACATAGGGCAGATTTTAATATACTAGTATGCCCGATTCTTAGGTTCACAATTCAAAAAAGGATGTTGAAAAATTGAAAAAAGTTCAGAGAACAGACTTTGTGATGATGAAAGTAACATACTTTACTGTATGGAGCTTCAGTTTGTGCTAAACAAGACATTGATTGAGTTAAGAGCACTAGAAATCTCCCAGGGTCTCTTCCAGCCCTAACTCTGCAGTGCAGAGTTTGAGGCTCCAATGTTGTGACTTTGGCCTTGAAAAATGCAAAAGAAGCACAAGACTTTTCTGCGAGAAATTGCCATTGTCCTTTGGGATATGTCACTGAAGTTGTGGTTTGGAAATTTTAAACTCGGGATTTTCTGTTTGTTTTCCAAAACAGCCCTCTCATTCTATGACAGCTATTGCTAGATGTGGTGGGTAAAGTGATGAATGCAGAGAATTCCTCTGGGTAACATTGTAGAGGAGGTCAGAATATAGAATTACAATGAATCTTGCTGGTCTTACAGTCTGTCATCCATAAAATAAATTAACAGCTCTTGTGTTTTCCAGTTTCATTTTTTTTTTACTCAACTTATATTGCTTTTATATTTCCGTAGAGAAAAGCTTTTTTCTTTTTTTTTTTTCTTAACTTAGTTAAGGTTACACATTTTAATGATTGAGATAATTTACACAGTATTAATGCTTTGCTGTATTAGGAACAATTGTTGCGGCTAAGATGAGAACTACATGCTTACATTTTCTCTCAAGTAACACAGATTCTGAATTTTCTAGTTTCTGAGAATAACTATATATTTTTTTAGTTGTAAGACGTTCATGTGTAGGTATAAACATAGAATCTTAGTGAATGAAAAATCTCAATACTTAATAAACACAAGCAGTTCTGGATTTAGCATTAAAGTAAATGGATTTATTTTGTTCAATGGAATACTCTGATTTATACCAGTTGAAAAAAAGGCATAAATACTCTTTCTATTGGTAATAATAGCCATTTAAGTTGCATCTTGTTCTAGTAGCTTGCTAAAAGAAATCATGAGGAATATAAAAGCAGAGATCTTACAAATTCTTGCTGGGAAGTTTGGAGTTATGCTTCAGTGATTCTTACTGAGGGATAGCCATTTAGAATTGCATTTCTGCTAAGCCTTTGATGTTAACTCAGACTCGGTAAAAATGTGAATTTTTTCGTAACCAAGTTTTATTTTTATCCACTGCTATATTCAGACATTTCTCTTTACATGATCTTAACAATCATCTTTCAAAATACCTTTTCAAGGTTACCCCTGGTCTACTGTTTTAATTAATCATTTTTATAATGGCAGGTCATTTACTTAGTTTACTGTCTGAGTTAAGGCTGCAGCTAGTTTTACTGTCTTGGACTGAAGCATGAATCCTGAAGTGTTTGAAAAGATCTCCCAATGAAATGTATCTTTGGCAACATACTTCACTGCAAGACAAACAAGCAGACTTGTTTTCCAATGCCTTCATCACTAGAAAATGTTGTCATATTTACATTTTACACCGTAACTTAAAGCAGCAGCCAGCACAGTCATAGCATCTAGAGGAATTTCTCAGTTCCGGACTCCAGTTTCACAAACAGCTGTGGAAGCACGAGATTTTCACATTCACAAAAAGGGAAGAAAGGGGTGCTGGCTTAGGAGATGTTATAAATGCCAGAATTGCTATATTGACATTCATTTAATGTGTATTGTCCCTATGAAGCTGTTGGGACAAGGTAGAGGCACAATTTTTAGAAAATATACTGCTCATGTACTTGAATACATGAATATTTGCTGTGATCTATGCATGATCTAAAGAAAAAATATATGAAATTGTAGCAATAAAAGTGAAAGACCATACAAAAGGGTATGAGTGAGATTATCAGGGAGTCTGCTGAGGAGACTCTCCATTAAATAATAAGGCAGACCACTAGCACCCCAAGTGTGTAAGATACTGGAGTAAGTTAGTACAAAAGTGGATGTTAACATCCAGAATTTTTTTAATACTGTTTTCCTGTTACAATTGTAACATTTTTCTTGTTAGAATAAATGTGTGTTTGTGTTTAAAATTGTTAGTATTAAGAGTGGGTGCCAGAGAGCCTGATGAGAGCAGTCATGATATTTCTCCGGAAGCAATGATGCCTGAAACATGTCATATATTTAGGAATTTCAGGAGATGAATGTGATTTTTTAATTTGAGAGTTATTTTGAGAGCTATGGAAGAGAGGATAGATGTTTGTAGAAGTGTCTTGGAGTTAATATAATTAAACATGTATTTATTTATAAGAGAGGGCAGGAATGAGAGTGCATTCAGCAGCCTCATTTGGCATGTGACTGAGCCAAGGAAAGCAGTCAACTGGCCTAACTTTGACTGAAATAAATTTTTCAAAGAACTAAGGATAAGACTCAGCACCTTCCACTCTAAGTGCAGGGTTTTTTTTACTGACTTGCTTTCCTTAAGTTATATATATATATGTGCATTAAGAAAAAGAGCAGCAACAAAATGTTAAACAAAACATTCACCACATGTACTTCTTGCCCTGGGGAGTGAAAGTGCACACGATAAATGAGAATCACATTGCTCATATCCTACCAAGAGGCACTTGGGTCCAGCACGGCTGAGTGCTGTGTGAGAAGCTGAATGGAACAGAAGGAGTATTAGGAACTCAAGCTTATTCATGAAAGATTTCATATCAGGGTGGTGGGGAAATAACATGATGTAGGTATGACATGCCCCTTCTCAGACAGGCAGTATTGTCTATGAATAGAAAACCTTTCAGAGTCTATTCTAAAGGAAATTTTTGTATTTTAAGCAAGGAAAGGTATACAGTATGGATGATTTGCATCTGATATATAGAGGAAGATGAAGCAGGAAAAATTAAAAGCAGTTTTCTTTTTTAACAGCTTCATGATGCAGCTATATGTTCACACATTTTTGTGAAGTGTTAATAGCAAACACAGTAGTTAATGAGGTATACAGGCCTGATGCTGTATTATGTCTCAGCAAAAGGATATGTGATTTATCATATTTGTTTTTCTCTGTCCCTAATTTCTTCTGTGATTAATGTGTGATGCATATGCAATGCTTTCTGTATTATAATGGAAAAAAAATATTTTTTTTTCCTCAAATTGGCAATGAAAAATCCTTTAAAAAAAAAAAAAAAAAGAGAGACTTTTAAACACAAATGTGTGAACATTTTTTCTATTATGGCAAATTCTCCTTGGGTTAATTTATGGTATTATGGCTTACGGTACACCTCAGGGAATCAAGAACAGAGCTAATTGTTCCTCAGAGATATAGAATTTCCACCCTTTGCCCCTCAATCAACAGCTCGTAAATCAGTAAGAGAGAAAATGTGGAGAAACAAATCTGAGCATATTAAGTTATTTCTTCTTGGAACAGTTCTTGCTAAAACATGCAGGAATAAAGGCGGCTGGCTGGTGCTGGGTTCTTACACATCCCTCTGGCTACTCACAGAGGGAGGATGTTAGACTAGATTGATTCAGGTCTGATCCTGTATAGTAATTTCTGTGTTGCTTACCCTTAGCCTTTGTTATTCTGGGTCAGTTGATCAGCACATTAGGAGCTGTAACCAAGAGTCTATCCATGTTTTAACCAACTGGTAAGGAAAAGCTTAGCAGCAGGCTGTACTGTGCCTGCTTATTCAGTGTGAAATAAAGGCACACAAGAGCCTTTGAGGGGTGGTTTCTTTTTTGTTTCTTGTTTTACCAGTGTGTGTTGTGTTAGTGGGAACTCAGGGTAACACATTCTAAACAATGGTACAGCTGTTACCGACTGATCAAGTTTATTAACATGTATCAGGGCTGTGTAGTTCAGGTATTTGGAAATATTGTGACTGTCTGATATTGAAGATGTTTTGGGGGCAGTTGGATTCTCATATCTATCTTAATATTACTATAAAATGCTTTGATATTGCTTATATGCCATTATTGCAAGTGCATTTGTGTTCTGTTTTTTTTGACCAACCCTGTGCTACTCACTTTTTTTCCTTGTGGAGTTGCCTATAAATTATTATTAGTAGTATAAAACATTTCCACTTTCTCTTGTTCCTCTCTAATTAATATGATAGTTGCATCTACAACATGGTATAAAGAGACAGTCTTACTTCATGGGAAACCTCAATGCTTGTCTTAGTGCCGATGTGGCAACATAATATAGTAGTGACAACAAAATGCACCAATTTCTAGCTGCAAATTCTCCCCACTTTTCTCACTTACTGTTCGATGTTAGCAATATTTTGGGAATGACTGCTGTGAATGACTCAAGGCTAATCAGTGTCCTTTCTGTTTTTTGTCAATTATACTTGTGGAAAACCTAAAAGTATTTTTCCTATCCTTTATATCAGATTAAAATTAAGAAAAACAAACATCTTGTGGAAGCACTGTGCTGCTTCCACACAAAATCCTGCATCTGCTTGTTAATATGCAATTCCTGATACTGAGAACTTTCATAGAGGTTACAGATGAGAAAGATCTTTTAGGTCACCTAGTCCTCCCCTTGTACGTAGAGTAGATTCACATAAGGCACAGTCATGTCCCCTCTGCACTGAAAGGGAGCATTCTTTTCTCATGAGTGCTTCACTGATATTGGAAAGAGAAAAGACCTTTTTCCTGTAAAGGGTGTGTGAGATGAAGTTGTAGCATGTTGGCATAAAAGGCTCTTTGTTAATTGCTATTGTGCTAATGATGCTTTGAATATGAATGTTTTGTAAGCAAGAAACAGGCAATGATTCAGATGAGCAGTGCCTCAAAGAAAACTTGAGCAGGACTGGAAGTGAAAGAAAGTCTTTGGCATTTTACAGTCTGTTTTTGAATGGGTTGCACAGATTCAAGTAGTCAAGACCATACATATAATAAACAGGACATTGAAGCTGTAGAGTTCACTACAAATTTGTAAAAAAAGGAAAAAAAAGATATATCACAGTAAAACTGCTGAAGAATTTACTGGCAAATTTGTATGAGTGTGTTATGCCTCTGTCACACATGCTCCGAGGCATTAACTTTCAGCAAGCTGAATTGCCTGCTAGTCCACCTGGTAGAAAGTGCCAGTCTCTGTACGATCAGACTATATGTCTGTTTTCATGAAACTATTCTCCTCTATCTAGAATATTTGGTGCACATTTCTAAGTTGGTGAATTTATAAATCTTTGTAACATGCAGTAAAAATATCTACCTTTTGACATCTAGCTTTTGGCTAGCTAAAATTTAGGAATTTGCAGATTATTTTAGGATACACAATATGCATATGTTATGTTATGTCATTATGGCATAAAATATCTGAATAATCTCGTGTTTACTAATATATATGTATTTCTGTTCTTGAACAGAGGAATTAATAAACATGTAAATAGGCTCTACACATATGAAATTATGAAAGTGGTTTTTTCAGTTCAAGGGTAGAAAATGTGCACATTATTCTACAATTTAATACAAATTATTTCTGTTGTTCGCATACAACTACAGTGGTTAAACAGTATCGTGCTGACAAGAGTAAAATATTGCACTGAAGTGTTAATAGCAACTTTTACTTCTAATACAGTAAATGCATAAATACATATATACGTGCTTAATTACATAATTATGCATCCAGGGATAGTTTAAAGGGCCATTTTGCTATGTGAAAGTGTAGAAGATTTGTGAAGTTTCCCTGGGAAGACCTCTTAAAGATTTTTTTTTTTTTTAATATGTTTAAAATGTTGGGTCTTAATGAACACTTAAGTAGTTCAGTATTGTACTTAAGAGAAGCATAGAGGATTAGCAGTTGTTTCTTAATCTGCAAGGGGCTATTTGCAAGCTGCAGACTCAGGCAATCAGTGCTTTGTTCAGAGGAACCCTCAAGAAACCCATTGCTGGTTTTGCCTGAGTCAGGACTGTGAACATGTACTGTTTGTATTGTTACACAATGTAGATATTTCCAGTAAGGCTTCCCCAATGCTCTTAAAAAGTAGGATTTGGTGGAGAAAGCTCTTTGCAGACAGTTACTGTTAAAAGAAAACAATTACATTCCTGCAGATGGAGTATTCTAACGTGCTTCCATCAGCAGGTTAAGGTTACAGTCACTGGGCCAGGTTAAATTTGTGGGATTTTAAACTCCTGTGTGTGTCCAGTGTTGATGTTTAGTTTGTTTTATTTTGCTTGAGAAGCTTTTCAATGTGCAAAAAAAACAACCAACCAACCAACCGATCAACCAACCAACCAACCAACCAAAAAAACAACAACAAAAAAAGGCAAAATTTAAAAGCTAGATGATTTACCTTTAGGAACATCCAGTGTTCTGTTACTGATGTGGCCTTATTGTAGCTGACAGTAGATCACTGAGTTATTTGGAGTTTAATAAGGGAAGATAAGTATACTCCTAAGAAAATTAACTTGGAATCCTATAGAAATACTACTAAAAATCTATAGAACTGAATTCTACCTTTACCATTGAATTGTATAAGCTGCCTAAGAGTTTGTAGAAATGTGAGCATTCTCTGAAAATCAGTACTGGATGTCTTTCTAAAAGTTGTTATATCCCAACCAGAAATTGTTGAGATTATGACAGAAATTGCTGGATTAAACTTTATGGCCTTCATAAAGCTGAAGATAGATTTGATTAATTTAACTTGTTGTTTCTCCCCCGAAAATGTATAACTGTCCTGTTTTCTGAAAAGGAGTGCAATGCAAAAACGTAGCCTTGTCTCTGACCTGATCAGCCTGACCTGATCAACTGCTTTGTGCCTGGTGGTCTGATTTTTTACAATTAGAGCAGTTCCTGCAGATACACAAGTGCTTATGGCACCTAATTTTCAGGATTCATGGTTTAAAAAAATAAGTCAGAGTATACTGTCTGTACTATTACTATATCCTTAGGCCCAACCAACCTACGCTGTGTAGCTTTTGACAGGGGACAGGACTCCTGCTTGCAAACACAGTGATCATAGCATGTGAGCTGTTGCCTGCCGTGGGAGAGAGGCAGCATCTCCTGCTTTTTCACCTTAGGGCCAATCCTTCTAGTCCAATTTCCCAGAAATAAATTTGAAAATTTCAAATTAGATTTTCTGATGGTGAAGAAGACAGGGAGACTATTGGCTTTTACAGTATCTTTTGTGGCTGTTCATAAATTTGATGGATGTGTTAGGTCAAGAAAGACTATTCCTTCTAATCAGTGACTATTTCTGATATAGAGCTCCTTCTGAACTGTATTGTATTTAATGCATAAAATATCTTAAGAATTTTTATGAAGTAGAATCTGATGAATCTTTAAAAATCAATTCCTCTGTGCATTAGGTACACAAGGTAAAAATGTCCACGCAATATCTGAGTTTTGAAAATGTATTGTATTTGTCTTTGGAAGGTATCTGTCTCATGATTTTATGTGCAATATTATAAAAATAAATAAAAAATAGGAGCCTTATGTAAATATAAGGCAGTATTTATTTTATTTTTACAAAATACTAATGTATATATAGAGAAAGCTTCCCTACGTTTTTGCCCAAATTAAGTACAAAATTAGGAAAAATGTTTCAGTTAATATAATTTTGGGAAAAGGAACACTAATATTTATGTGTATATGAAAAGCTTCCTTTAAAAATTACCTAAACTGTCAGTCAAAAATCATATTCTTTACAGTCATGATGTCGAACTGCTTTCTGACAAGATGTGTGATTGACTGTGCAGCTGAGATATAACACATCCACCTGTAACAGGATTTCCCATGGACAGTGTTTCAATTCAGTGCATGTTATATAAACTAACATCCTTGCTGTATTTAAACACATTTGTTCCTCTGTGGATCAAACATTGGCTAATGAAAACATAAGGAAAGGCTAGTTTCCAAGCTATCTGAAGGTCAACATCATAGTTCACTATGGCAAGTTTCCTGGGGCTCTGACACAAGATTCAAAAGAATCCCAAGTGGTTATATTAATTATATTTTTCACTGTTAAAGGTGATACCATAAAGATGTCTCCCTTCTTCTTTGTTTTCACCTGTTTCACTCGTTTTATTAATTACTTTCTTGATCCTCATTTTTGTAGAATTGATTTGTGTCAAAATCCCCTGCATAACCATAGCCTATTTTTAATACTTGATGAAAGCAGAAAGTCACAGGCTTACCCCAGAGAGCATACAGTTTACTGTAACACAGCATCTAGTCAAGTGGAATAGGGGGAAATCACTTCAGGTATGAAATAAGTACAGCTTCATTGCTGAGTTTCCTTTTCTAATACTTTAAATTGTTCTCTTAGTGGCACCTGTTAGTCTGCTTCTGTGCTAGTCATCAAGCTCATTTCAACTCAATTGCGTGTTCTGTTCTTACATACGTGACAGAAGGACAGCAGAGTTTCCCATTGCTCTGGTTGTTGACAAAGGAAGCCCATTGTACTTGAGAACAGCTGAATTATTATCTCTTTCAGTGCACAATAAAATGTCATCACCATGTCACAGCAGCAATACACATGCTGACACTGGGCTTGGAAAGTACCAAAAGCAATGAGGGCCACAGCATAACCACTCAGCTCTATGCTTGTCCGTTAAATACACATGGAGACATTAACTAAAATCCCCAGAAATAGCTGTTGAAAGATTAAAGACTAAGGTATTTCTATCCTAAAGCACATAGAGTTTCATAATCTCATTCTCACTGCTTTGTCCACAAAAAAGCAGTTGTCAAGTGAAGAGTGCTTCTTGTTTTCTTTTTCTTTTTTTTTTTTTCTTTCATTTTTTCCTAAGTATGTGCAGAGTTCACTAAAGGTACCTAGTAAGTCTGGGTGCTTGAGCTCTCCACAGCTAGAGTCCCAAGGACCATGATCCTTGGCTGTCATTTTGGCATGTGTTTCATGAGTACAAAATCAGATACTGTGCAATCATGTGCAAAGCTGCAGACAGGGTGAAGTGTCCAGTAATTCTTTGTCACCCATATCATGAGTATTTACTCTCTGATGTACAGTCTGTGTTCAGACATTTTTTGTAAGGTTGCTTTTGTAATAATCTTTTCTTCCCATCTTCTTTCCATTTCACTGAAAACTCTCTACCATGTGACGTAGAGTATGTTTAATTCTTACTGTGGCTTCCTCCTTTAAATTTTTGCTTTGTTGTGGTTACCTTGATATGTTCACATGTTTCATAGCAAGGAGTTCTTGAGGTCCTTCTCCCTCTTCCACAGCTGCCCAGGCTTCTCTGCATGTGAATATCTGATTCTACTTTTAACTACAGTCACTCTGATCCTCCACTGCAGTACTCTGCTCATATCATCAGGAGAACTGAAACTGATGTACTTAAGGGAAAAAAACAACCAAACCATTCTGGTCATTTGCCTTCACTTACCGACATTGCCCTACTGACTCTGCTGAACGAGTTACTCAACTTTTTGACCTTACCAACCAGCCTCAGTAGATACTACATATAGCTGGGCTTTGTCCTCTTTTTCCTTCCTTTCTTGCCTTAATTTTTGTATTATCTGTTTTCCTGTTACTTCCCATTGTAACCCTCTTTGTCTCTATTCTTTAGTATTATCTTCAGATTCTCTATTCAGGTCTGAAATTGCTGTCTCTCTCCAGTTAAACTTGCTGTTCTCAGTATGCTGGCAGCAAAGTGAAATGTGATGTAAAGCTTTTTTCTGAGGGGTTCTTTGCTGGCACATCACTGATCAGATTTTTAGTAATTTTTACTTTGCTTCCAGCACACTAATTGAATACAGCAGAGCAGAACAGCAGAGGACAGAAACAGAAGACACTGAGTCCTGACAAAGGCTTTCTCTAGGGGTAGGTGTTCAATTAGCATCTCTTGTTAGACAGGAAATGCTAACTACCCACAGACATTGTAGCACTAGATCATTCTCAGATTGCAAATCATTGAAAATGTACATCTGTGGATATTCAGACAAGTGATGAAATCCTGGGCAAAGTTCTGGGCCATCTTGCCTATTTAATCTCACAGAATCGAAGAATATTCTGCGTTGGAAGGTAACCACAAAGATCATCAAGTCCAGCTCTTAATTGGCATTTTGATATATAGTTAGAAAAAAAAAACAAAACATTTAGAAGATGCTGGAAATACATGTATTGTACCTGAATAAAATTCAACATGTAGGTTTTATCTGTATTTATCTCTTATTATAACTGTCAGGATGCTTGTTGTGACACTGTGAGGTTTACTAAATGATAGTAAATAAAGTGATTTTTTTTTCTGTTTCAGTTATACTGCTTTATAAGGAGTTGAAAAATATGTGTTATATTTGCTGCATTATTTTTCCACGTAAGCAATTGTAGCAATTGCCAGTGAAAGGCTAAAGGGTTGAGAATAATGCAGACACGTATTACAATCTCAAATGAGAGCAATGATAAACAGAAGAAAACTGGCCTTTGAAAAGTAAAATGGAAACAGACATGAGCTAACTGTGAAGCTGATTTTTAGGACACTTTCTGTTTTAGGATAATGCTTCTGTCATATGAGTAATTGAACATCTGGATGTAGACAAATCTAAGGTACTTATCACTATATCATTGAATCACACAGTATTAAGGTTTTCAAAGAACTGAAAAGAGAGAGGCCAGATAAATACATGGGTTTTTTCTATGCTACAGAAATTCAGGTATCATATTCTAGTGCTTTTATTCATGTGCTTTTCATTGTTTATTTATTTATTGTTCAAGGCATCATAATGAGGAAATTCTTCTATTTGGAGACATAAACAGGAAAGAACATAAGAGCTGTTGAATTTCATGAGAGTGCTCTTAGAATCTGGGTTCTACTTCAGCTTTTGTTTGTTTAATTGTTTTTAAGCTGTCAGTATGTATTTATTTCACAGAGTCTTATGAAGATTTGGCAAAACATTAGGTGCCTTTTAAAATTGAAGAGATACCTGGATGCCTTGCTAAATGCATTAGTTTAAAAGCTTGGTTTTACTTTTTTAAAGTAGTTTTGCTACTGTGGTTTACTAAGTAGCTTCCTATATTCACTAGGCTTAATCCCACTTTTTTGCCAGCTATTTCAGCTAAATTCGTAGAGACCATTCATGTAACTGGCAGGAGTGCTGCTTAGGGAGTCCTAGTTTGGGATCATACTGATGACTGCATAATTTGGAGATCACCTCCTAGGTATTATCCTACGCCTCCTACATACATGTTGTGCATGGTGCTATCAGCACCATTTCTGATAAACCCAGATTTTCATTCTTTTTAGGGATACAGGTGAATATTGAAGGTGTTTTCTCAACCCAGGGGTTGCAATAAGATTTATCCCTCAGTGGAACCGTAATTGGGATAAGGTGCAGGAAAATCCTCTGCCCTGTCATTCAGTCTTTTACTCTTGATATAGTCACCTGGTCTCAATTTGTAGCTTTCCTGTAGAGCACAGGAGATCACTTTTTCCCATATATTTCTCAGCCTCAGCTCGAGCATCCCTCTCAATCTTGACAGCAAGAGCTACATGATGAAATGGGTGTCTAGACATTGCTATATTGCTGTTCTTAGAACTAAATACTCTTTAGTCTGGATGCCCTATAAATAATTGAGACAAGCTAACTCTTTGTGAATTAGCACTGCCTCCATTTTTTTAAGTGAAGCAGAATGACTGGTGTAAAAGTTATCCTAGGTTTGTAATGTTTCCTTGTTGTATAGTAAAACAGATTGACGTTTGGGGCTTATACACTATTACAGTCAAATTGCTGCTCTAAGGACAGTTCATGATTGCAATGTCTTCTAGTACTGTGATTTGGTTCGTCTTTCTGATGGCCTCTTTCCTGCTGCTGCAACGTAACTGATAAATGTTTTTAAAGGAGTATTGCTTTGCACATTTTTATTGTCATTTAATTTTTTGCATATATGTAATAAAGTATACTCTCTCTGAAGGAAAAGGTGGCACAGAAAGGTTTCCAAGTCTAGTGACCACTAAGAATTCAGAGGTTTTGTTTCCAGCTCTGCAACAAATTCCTGTGTGACCTTGGTCAAGATGATTAACCTCTGTGCAAAATGGGAACAATGAACAGCTTTTACCAGTTATAGGTGAAACTAGCTAAACATAGTAAGTTCTGCAAAGCATTTTGGGATCTTTGATAGGTAGATGCTGTTTATGTACTGAATCAGGCTGAGGAGGGAAATGGCTGGAGCAAAAAACTGGAGTTGAAAGAAATGGCAGGAGGAAAAATATGAGGTAAAGAGAACAGAGAGGCTAGGAGAGAAGTGGGAAGATGGAAATAGTTGCTGTGAGTTGGAGATATTTTAATTATAAAAGATGTAGTCCTATTCAGGCTTAGTAGGGCAAGAGACAAACGCTAGGATAAATGTGTTTGTCTATCTGCTTCTAAAGTGATGAATCCTAGGGCATTTCTGAACCTTGGGAATCAGCTATGCCAATCACCTGTCTTCAGAGTTCAAGGACAACAACAGTGAAATAATATATGAAAGTCAAAAAGGAAATATTTTCTCCAATGCTTACATTACATCTTGCATGAAGTGCTACAAATTATCACTGAAAAAAATAATGTGAAGGAGAACATCAGTCTGTAAGAAATACAGCTCTCATTTAAGAAGTATGTTTCAAAATGGTGTACTCTGCTTGGGGGAAATTTTCCGTACTCCCTACTACAATGAGTCTTCTATTTACTACTTCAGGCATCTGGAATTGGCTGATAAACATCAACTAAGCTGTCTTTTGGGTTTATGTTTGTTTTTTGTTGGTTGGTTGGTTGGTTGGAGGTTTTTTTATTACTTTATTTAGGCTCATGCACCATGGTTTTGCTTGTAATTCATAAATATTCACTTTGCACACTACCTTTTATGCATAGCAGCATGATGTATTCTGAAATGCTATTTTAATCAGTATACTTATTCAATTACAAAAAAGTACATTTTTACTTTTATTTCCAAGTTGATTCTGCAACATTAAAAAAATAAAAAGATACAATGAATTGTAACAATCTCAGTGTTTTAGATGGCTGTAAGCTTTTGCATTTACTGCTGCTGGACAAGATTTATCTCATTTTTTTGCTATCATAAAAAGTTGATGATTTTCAGTTAAAAGATTGACTAGAGATGCAGCAATTGATAATTCCCTGAGTGTAGAGTGAATGTGGGAAAAGGAAGTATAGAAATAAAATTGATTTTCTATAGGAAATATGTATATAATGTCGACAGATAAGAAGCTTAGTGACAAAACTTACCTAGTTGCAGTATTTAGCAGAAAGCAATTTGTGGTGTTCTGAAACAATACTCAGTTGAGGAGTCTTAAATTGGACCATACTGATCATGAATGGAGACTTTTTTAACTAATAGCTGGAAATCAATTGCAAATTGCTCTGTCTGACAAAACAGTTAAGATCACTTTGGTGAGTAGCTTGACATTATGTTGATACAACCTCCGTTGCCTCCAACACCTCAAAACTGTTTGTCTGAAAACCCCTTGGATAGACTTTATTCGTTCTCCAGTTCAAATAGCATTACCTGGGAAAGCAATTCTACCATATGCTGAGCACCGTCAGTTCCTATTAACTTCAGTTTAAGTGAAGGGGCACAGCCCTTCTTAGGAGATGCAGAGTAGTGTCAGCACAGATTCTTAAGCTGAAATTCAGTTCTTTGCAGAAGGTCTGCACAAAGCCTATGTATCATTTAAGTGCCACTTAATTCTTTATAATGGAGCTCGGAGTGGATTTGAAGAATCTGATAGGCTTTTTGCTCTCTTGTCTGCAGAGGGCTGAATTTCACCCCTGGTGAATATACACAGTAAAAAGGCAACTACACTGCCTCAGGAAATACACCGTATTCCTTTGCTTTGACTAGTGTAACTCAGTTTCAATTACTGATGAAAATTCTTTGATACTATGCTGATAGAAATCGTTGTACACTTAGCTCCCTCCCTACATTACAGTTTAGCTTCACTTCGATGTAATGGGCAAACTGAAAAGTGAAAATGCAAAAATAGATGTAGTTTTGCAGACAGGAACAGGGCCTCCCTTGTGCCACAGCGTGAGAGAAACTGTGTGTTGGTGACACTCCTGAAGCAAAGCGACAGGCAGGTGGGGAAGCAAAATTAAAGGAACGTGAAAGCCTGTAATGGGAAAGAGACCCCGGGGGAAGCAGGGTGAGGAGGCGAGTGTGGGGAGCTGAGGGGGCACAGGGGTGCTGCTGTCTGCAGCATGTTTGGGATTACTCCTGAGGGTGTATTCAGGAATTTTCAAGTGTTTATGAACTTTTCATGTTTAGTACTATAGTTTACATTTTTGTGTTCCTGGTATTGATCCACACTACTGCTGGTTATGTGTCATTAATAAATTAATAAACCATTTTGATAGTACTTTTTCTTTTAAACCATGTGAGCTGAGTAGTTTTTCCTGCAAAAGAAGGCCTAAATGCGTGAGCTGGTCTATGTACTTAACACAGAAATGTTGAAGATTTTATGTTCTGTAAAATACTCTTAGTGTGTCTTAAATTTGTGCAGATATAGCCAATACCCAGAGCAAGGACCCCATATATATTTGTGATAATACTGGTAGCTGTATTCTGAGATAGCAAGCAAGAAAACACTGAGAGTAATTCACAGAGGAGATACTTTTTTTTTTTTTGAGGATTAGTTCAAATTATGTTTCCAGAAAAACCTCCCAGCTGAGATAGTAAAGGCAATCTAGTACATATTTCTGAGTTTAACTGACTATTCAGTCTTTCAGTGATCCTTCATATTGTTGAAACAGATGGAAATAGCCATTTGATATGTGAACTGTGAAAGATATGCATGCAGTTGGGTGAGGTTTGAGCTAATGTTTTACTGAGCTTTTTCTGTTAAGCCTGCCACTGGATGTATGCCTTCACTGAGAAAGGATGAGGCTATTATCTGTTACAGAGGAGATATTAGTCTCAAAAACTGATAGGATCGAGTTATCAGCAGAGCAGTACCTATGGAGCCCAAGCACAATCCAGATTTCTGTGTATTATGTGCTATAAAAACTTAGTGGATTTGCTTCAAAAAACTGTAGTTGTGAAAATTATTTGGGAGTCATTCTACCAGTGAGATATATATTGCCTAATGAACAGTGCAAATTCCTATGTAGAAGTTTTGGAGCTGAAGTGTTTTTTATAATGAAAATCTTAATATGAATTTCAAATTAAGCTTCCACTGAAAGAAATCAGAGTTTGTTATATTGCTAGATTTTACCAACAGTTGTACCGGAACTGAGGACACAAGCTGTTTCATGTCAAAATATTGGAAAGGATTCTATTAAAAGATTTTAAATTGCACTTCTATTTCTTGCCGCGATCCAGTGGCATTGGGAATTGTATTCCTAGTAATTCCAGACAGAGAAATTCAGGCCAAATCACACATTCAGGTGAGAATAAATCTTCAACTCCCACTGGGATAGATATGCATTTTAATCTGCTTGGACCCCAGATTAATATGATGCAGCACAAGCTTATTGTACCCTTATCTTGCCAAGTATTTCTCCTGCAGTCCTCTTTTTGGCAGGCTTTTGACTGTTGAAGGCATGTTGTGTGTATTGGTGTCACACATCAACACAGAGGAAGGTCTGTGTTCCCTGTATGTGGAACAAGGTCTGGCCTTGAGTCCTAGGACACGTATGTACAAACTGAAGTGGTGAAGCTTTCTCGTAGTCCAGCCAAGGATTGATGTCATGATCTCTGAAGGAACTGAAGATACACATATTGTGTGGACTGATACTTACAGTCTAAGCAAAAGTTAATTTGGGGGACCTTACCTTGTTTAGCATGAATATGTGGCACTCTGCAAGTGTGTGTATCACTGTATAAGTATTCTATGAAAAGTATCCCAGACACCTCACTCTGCAACTGTGACTACTGGGTGAGAGTGGAAGAATAACAAAATACTAGATGTTAGTAATATTGTTTACTATTCTGTCAGAGGAAACTCAGATACTACAAAGGTGAACTCAAAAGAGTTATAATCCAGAAGGAAGTCTACAGGTATTAAAGCCCCTTTTCTCCCTGCCTTGATGAAAAATTTCTCCCTATCCCTCCTTTGCTACTTTAGCTACTTTAGCTAATTTTGCTACTCCTATAGCTACTTTATTGCAGCTAGAGCTCTGTTGTTCCGGACTACTTGCTGTGTGTGACTTCGAGGAAATTTTGCAGATCCAGCTTGCCAGAGGCACGAGCATTAAGAGGAGACATAAAACACATATCACACCATCTTTCAATTAAGGACCTTCCTAACTAGACTTCTTTTCCTACAAACTACCCTTGTAGTAATAGGGTGTTTGTACCTGTCTTGTCCCTCTGCTTATTGTTGCCTTCTCCATGATTTCTCAGCCTTTGCTTCCTTCAGCACCTGTCCACCTTATGTTCCTAGTTTCTGTCCCTAACTATACCCCTACCATTGCAAGTATCACAGAGTTTCTCAACAGCTGTCATTATGTTGACCCCTCTAATTGTTTATTATAGCTTTTCTCTTTACACTGTATGCCTCATGTCTGTTTACACTGTAAGCACATCAGGATAAGAAGTGTCTGTTCAGGTTTAAGGAGAGTCTAACACAATGGATCCTGGTTGTAGGTCCCTTTTAGGCTACCATAATGATTACTTAGGACAGTAAGGCTTCAATTGTTAGCCCTTTCAGCAATGTTTCCTTGATTAGAAGGAGTATGGAATAGGACAAATAGCTAGTTTCTGTGTTCTTTTGTAATAATAGAGCTGTCTTTTATTGCTGGCTTTTAAGTTTGAAATGAAATTTGTTGGCACAGCAGGTGTTGTAAATAATTTTGTAAATTGCCTAGAGCTGTCTACATGATAACCTATTGCTGAATTATCAGATGATGAAAATAGACAACTCAAATGAGAAAGTGTTTAGAGATAAGTGAAATGTGAATTCTCCTGCCAATTGTTTTTGGTTTTGTTTTTTCTTCTTCCTTTTCTGTTCCATAGCACGAATTATCAAAACAAAACAGTGGTGTGAAATGCTTCCATGTTTAGAAGGAGAAGGCTGTGATTTGCTAATCAATAAATCAGGCTGGACCTGTACACAACCAGGAGGACGGATAAAGACAACCACGGTAGGACACTTCTCGGTTTTATACTTCTTTAATTTTTAGTTCACTTTGGTTTATTGAAAAACAAAAAGTGAGACTTTAATTTTTTTTCAGCACAGTTATATAAAGCCTGTTGCCTTATAATTAATTTGTGTGCCAAAGTGTGCATGTTGAAATACACAGCAAAGGTATCACAAAGGATAATATTGGAAAGAATAACAAAGGAGATTGTGTCATTCCAATGGTTACTGAGAGTGGAAATCATATCAAGGTTTTCCTAAAAGGCACCAGTGGCTTAACTGACATTTGTATCCAGCCTGAAGGCAGTATCCTATTGCTTCTTTGTACATGAATTTTCTTATGATGAGGTAGTTTAGGGTGTAAAACTGAACACATGGTTTAGCAGGGCAAAAAGAAAGCTTTCACTGGAAGTTCTGGAGAACATAGTTTTGCTGTTCTCTCTATACTGGAAAAGCAAATTGCACAGATCTCTAGTTTTCAGTGAGACCTATAGAAAACATAGCAAAAGATCCCTTCTTCCAGTTTTCTTTTAGTCCTAGTTTATTGATAAACCCCTCAGTTCTCTGATTGGGTGTCTTGAGGCATGTGCTTTTAGTGAAGCTGAAAGTATATACAACAGTAATAGTTTCTGTGGCCTGCGATATATCAAACAGATTTCTAGAAAATGATCTCAAATGCCAGTAATTCTTTGACTTAAAAAATGAAAAAAATCTGAAGAGATATAATAGAGCAATGTTCTGATAGCTTGCTAGACCTCTTGAAATTATTTCCCCTCCTTATAATCTTTTTTTAGGTTTACAGGGAACTTGAGTGTAATTTAAATAAGTGCAATTTCAAGAATATTTAGTCTTAAAAGTACTTATCAGTGAGGACTAAATTAAGACCCATCATCCCCTGCACAATTTCTCTGTCTGAACAGGAGACAGACAGCAGTATAAAAACTTTTATTGTTTTAGAATGCACATATTTTGGAAAATAATTGTAATTTTCACTTTTTAAAAAGAAGATTTGATCGTGCTTTATGAGATACAAAACAAATTTTATGAATTGTCTCTGTTTTGGTTCTTCTATGTTTACCAGATATATTATTCATTATAGACAGGACTATAAAACTTAACTCAGTCTCTGAGGCCTTACTTAAACATGGTTTACCTTTAGATCTTTTTCTTACAAGTTATGTATGAGTGACATAAAAAAAACAAAGGAAGGAAATTGCTTTTTTAACATTTATGCCAGCTTTCAAGGGCAAGGCGATCTAATATGGTAACTTTGTCATACTTGAAATATAGTCTTAAATATTGTTAATTCAGAGGTTTTTTTCTGTATCTGAGGTAAACGGAAAACTCATGTACTGTGACACATTGCCAGCCATCATTTTAGTTCTTTATTTGATGTTTTATGCTAATGGCATGACTGAGTAATGCAAAGTAAGCACAAGATCTATCCTTCACTTTCTGTCTTTAATGAAGTGATTCAGATATGTTTTCAGATTAAACACCAGAAGCCTGATTCTGAACTCTTACTTGTCTGTATAGCTCTTTAATGCTATTGACATGAATGGAATGACTCATGAATTTGATTAATGTAAATGAAATCATAATCATGCCCCATTAGTAAAATTAAGGCCATGGCAAGTGCAGTATTATAAAACAGACTCCCCACACAGATACATCATTGTCATTGGTGAGGAGAGATTCTGCCAGAGAGCCAACTGTAGAACAGCTCCAAGCATAAGCCCTCATCTAACATCAAGCAGTTTTCAACAGTTGGTATCACACATGGAGACACACAACAAACACACAGTACTTTTCAGTCAAGCCAGACTAACAACTCAGAATACTTATAGAAGCACTGAATGCAGAAAGGGGAGAGGGAAAAAAGAAAAAACAAAAACCCATAAGAAATTCTAGTCTATAATACAGTATTAATAACATATTAAGAATTTAAAAAAAAATAGGTTCTTTAGCCACTTGGTTGAAGGGTAAGTTTTGGACAACAGTAGTAGATTTGGAAACTATGTCTTAGGATGTCTCCATCAAATGCATGACTGTGATTAAAAAAGAAAAAAATTTCTAACCATAATCCTAAGAAACATTATATACTGTAGCAATTCTCTCAGATAAACAGCTGGTAATGCAGTCAAGTAATTTCTATTTCAGCTTCTAATCAATATACATGAGTTGCCAGGCCTAGCATGGTATTTAAGTGTGCTGGGAAGGGCAAGAAAAGTAGCCACCAGGTAGTATGGGGAAATCAATGTCCAGACATATTGAATTAGTTACTTTACATTGTTATTAAGTAGAAATAGTTCTTGACCACATCTCCAGCATTAGCCAGATAATGTCCTTAGATTTTTAACTAATAAATTTTATTAACACACATATGTTGACTTTATATTTGCAGGCCTTTCCTGATGATATAGCTTGCATCTTAAAGATATTTTTGGCAATTGGTCTTATGTTCTCATAGTGATAGCAGACCATATAGCAGAGATATTACTGTTTGGTAAATGCTGAAACAATAATTTGCCACCCATACTAAAGCTAGAATAGTATTGAACTCTGATGAACTGAGACCAGCTGTTGTGATAATACCAGCTTTTGCATTGTTTCCAGGAGGTTGTACTTTTGTACTTTTAAGTACTGAGTTTAGAAGCAGCACATAGAAAGGTAGGACAAGGAGAGATCTTATGTAGGACATGAGTTTCCTTTTATGTGAGAATATACTTTAGGACTCATAGTTAAATAAGTTTTTTAAAAAAAAGAAAGAAATAGGATCCTTTTCTGTAGATGAGTTTAACATTTAGTATTTTTTCCATGAAAATTCCAAACAAACAGCAAATGAAAATACCCATTGCTGCAAAGCAAAAGCACAGTTTCTGTAAATTGTTTGGAAAGGGCTGCCGTTAGGTTATATTTCGTGTCAAAATTGTTTACAGTTTCTATGCAGAGCCAGATTTTTCAACTGCCTAGCACTTTTTGTGATCACCTCTGGAAATAATGCAACCAAATCAGAATTCTGTCCTCACATGGGTAGCAGTGTTTTATATCCATTTTGTGCTCTCTTTGCACAGTCATAAAAGACTACACAAGGTGCAAGGCAAAGGAAAATCAGACTCAAAGTATATTCTAAATGGATCTGGATGTCACTTCTGCCCTGTTGTTCTTTCTACAAGGTGTGAATGAACCAAAGATTTTTCATCTGCTAAGAGGCTTTTAGAATTGAGGACTGACTGGGCTAACTGCCAATCTGTGTATTAAGAGGCTGACTGTCAATACATGGAAACAATATGGGAACTTGTAAAAGAAGATAGCAGGAGAATACTACACAATTGTTAGCTATTTCAACATATAAGTACTTTGATATAAAAAAGGTCCTTACAGTCACTTTAAAATTTTCTGCCTTAAAAATTTCTTCTCCCTTTGCTATTCTTATTACTCTTCCAATTATTTATCAAAATTTAGGCTATCTGATTTTTTAAAATAGTGCCAGGAGATACTCCGTTTTTTGAAGATGTTGCTGAAAGGCCTGTCCATTTTATATTTCAAGTATAAAACTTGCTAGCGTATAGATGAGAAGATACACATTGTATTGGTTTTACGGGGGAGATTAATTTTTAGCACCAAAGTGTGTATATGTTGCCAATGATCCATCACTACCTAATTGTTACTTAATTAATTCCTTCATCTACATAATGTGATTTCAATGCATGGAGCTTAACAGAACATTCATGTGCCAGTTTCTCGGTAGCTAACCTTTTAAACCTTTGTGATTTTACTGCTAAATTAGCTGAAGTGGGAAATTAAGGAATGTGGAGAAGCTAAGAGAGAGCTCACAGTGGATAAAAGGTGTAATTACTCTGACATGGAGCTCAGTGCTTAGCTGGTAAAATTTAGTAAGGATCTAGCTTCACCAAGGGACCTGACTTTCTTAATAGAGTTTACTTACACACAGAGCAACTTAGCATTCCCTACCATTAATATAAATGACATGCTGGCTGGGTTGGAAAGGAAGTTTGTTCCTTACCCTGAAAAATACAATACCTTTTTGTATTGGCTGCAATTTAAATCAGGATTTTTCTGCAAAGCTTTATCGTACACGTATGTATGATAAAATAGATAAAATATACTGGTTTGCTTCTCATCACTGACTTAAGAGCAATGTGTTCTCATTCATAACATTACATTCAAGGTAAAAAGATAAATATATACAGATATATGTTACATATTTGTAACATACTTGAGAATTTACTTTTTTTTAGACTGAAGACCAGCTGGAAATGTCCTGAGGCCATGGTCTACTGGTCTGAGCTTGGGACTGGGAGCCAGAAACTCCTGAGCTCTAATCCCGGCTCTGACAGTGACTCCCTCTGTGGCCTTGGGTAAGTCACTGCACCTCTCTGCCTCAGTTTCCCCAGCAGTAAAAATTAGATTAACAATTCTTAGTTCCATACTTTAGTGAATTTGGGAGTCCTGAGTTAACATTTTAGAGGTTTTGAAATTCAGAGTAACTTTAAAAAAAACCACTGTTATTTATAAATGTCCTTATTGGTGATATTCATGTTGTTGTTAGGTATTCACATAACCCTGGCATTCCTGTACTTAGCCTCACCTGCATTCCAGCTCTGAGTGTTTCTAAATGTGCACACATTTCACATCTCCACAGGTCAGCTGATTTTGTTTGATTAAGCTGGTTTTCCAAGTATTTTGACATCCTGCCAGTTCTAGTTCTGTGTCCTTCTGGAATACAATACCTACCAAAATAAGCTTTCAGGCTGCACCAAAATAGAGCAGTGGAATAATGCATGCCTGCCATACCAAATTAACTTTCCCTCTTTCCCTTCGTTAGAAGTGGTCAGTTCATGAAACAGATACAATAAATCCACTTGTCAGCAGTTCATCTACTAAATTCCTTCACTGTCCTAACTGTAACAGGAACACTAGATACAGACCAAGATTACAGAGGATACTTTTCAGGACGCTGGTGTATCTCCTCATCCCAATCCACAGAATGGCTTTTAGAAATGAGCAGAAAGTTATGATCTTGAATTTTCCATCATTCATAGCCAGCTGTTGGGGAATCAGAATCTTTGGCTATACTTAAGCTATGGGACCATCTTTTCTTAAAAGTCTATGAACATGCATGATTGTGAGTGCCTATGTCTTCTCTTTTTTTGTGTGTCTCTCTCTGTGATGGCATGCCTGCAGCTGCCTTGTGAGAGATCTTAGCAGCAGCAGCAGAAAGGGCTCTCACAAATGCACTTATGTGGTGAAATGGGTCATTAACTCTTTCAGGTCATCCTCAGACATACTTACTCTTAATTTCTTATTGTCACTAAGAATCATCTCTATTCTTAACTCCTGCTGTCAGCCAGTTAGAGTTTCATGAGCTCTGAGACCGTTGCTTCCCTAAGCATCATGCATCACAAAGTCCTTTAAAACTAACTCAGGTCTCAGTAGTGTGGTTCTGAAATTGATATTTGAATTAAATTTTCTGAGACCACACCATATAACTGGAAGCTAGCCTGAAATTTTAATTTCAAATGTTAAAACATTTTTGTGTTCTACCATATATATATATATATATATGTACACACACACCAAGTTGAGAAAGGGTAGAACATGAACACCTTCTGCAGAGTGCCTTTGGCAGATATTGTTAAGATAAAGAAGTCATGATATTTGGATTTATAACTGTACATATGAACTACCAGAACTAGGTTACTCATAATTAATATCTCATCTAGTGTAACTGCTTATCTATGGGATCAGCCCTAGTCATTGTCCAGTGGTTTAGCTGAGCCTTCTAATATTTTTTCATTAATTTGATGTTCTTCTCAGTAGAACTAGCTTTAAGTATGAGAGAAAATGCCAATTCTTGCCATATCATAGCCACGTACTTCAGTGTGCACTCTATAGATCTGTACCACAAGGCCTAGATTTGACCTGTTTATTTTCATGGCTTACAAGAGATTTTTATGCTTTGAACAGTTTCCAGTACTCATTGTTTACAAAAGGTATCATAATTTACAAATGGTTTATGATTACAGTACTAAAACTAGATTGCTTTCCATTAATTTCCAAGCAAGTTAGTGTGGGAATTGAATGTCTTAAGTCTCAGAGAGGTTAAAAGCTAAGTTTCTAATTCTTGTGTTAGGAAAAAATAGTAGCTTGAGACAACTTACAAGCAGAGTAGTGGGATGGTTTCCATGGCCCCATATTTTAAGAACTTCATGCACTGGGAAAACCAAAAAAAATTGAAATAAAATTCTCATGACGCTGAAGCCCCTCACGAAGGCACCGTGCTATTCCTATTTTGTAAGCTGTGCACTTCTTTGTTGTACTAATGTATTGCAATCTGCACGTTCTATTTTTCATCATCCTTATCAAAATGCACATCCTTGTTCAAATATCTGGTCTTCAAGTCCTAAGCCAAAATGCCAGCAAAAGTTTTGCGACTTTTGTAGACTTTATGTCGAAAGGAGCTGTCAGATACTTGAAGAACCACCTTAAAAATATTAGGTGCCTTCCTCTGTCCTGAATACTGAATACTGGTTCTACTCATGTTCAGTGACTCACACTACCTGAAAAAAGATCACAATTTACTCCAAGAATAATGTAAAGTAAAATAGCAGGGTAAGTTGAAATCATAATTTGTTACCATCTCAAATGATTCTTTCAAAGAAAATAGAGGATGTATAAGGTTTTCTTCTGTTTCAGAACATGTATTTTCCAATTATAATGGGGACTTATAATATCCTAATTTTTATTTGTCTTTACGCAGTTACAGAAAATATGAATACCTATTTCTGCATGGGCTATTTTAAAGATATTACAATTCCTGTACAAATAATTAAAATCAATTTTCAGATAGATAACATTTCTAGAGATATCTTTGCTTTCAGGATTCCTTTTTCTTATTTCATATTGGGAATTTGCTTCTAGCATTCAGTCCAATCTTGCAATGCTTACTTAGCGACAGGACAGTTTCAGGTTCAGTGAGAAAAACTGGTTTCTGTTTAATGCTTAGGAACTATAGTTTTTTTTAATGATATGGATTAATCTATTTTTAAAACCAGTTAGTTCACTGTAAAATGAGATACATTCTGATCTGTCTTGAGGTCTGAACTGTCACTTTCAGTAAGTAACAAAGGCTGATTCTACCCAAGGCAATGATATTAAGTTTCCAATCATCTATTTCATGGTTCTGTGGAATAAATTCTGTTTTCAGTAAAAAAGCCAAGCAAAAAATTTATGGTTGTTTTTATTTTTTTTTCTATATTTTGAAAGTAGAATTCTGAAATGTAAATAAAACCACATATGTAACTTGGCGAGTTCATTGACCACTCTATCATAGTGCAAACCTACCCAATAAATTGTGGACATCTAAGAATGTTCAAGTGTATCCAAGACTTTAAAAGCTACATTTTAAGGAATGCCTAAATTGTTAAGTTGTTCCTAATTAAAAAAAAATAGTTTAATTTGAAATTCTTTCCAAATTCTATAATTTTCCAGTACACTGGTAAAAATTATGGGTTTTTTATGGGGCTAAGATTCTCATCAATATTCTCAAAACCAAGAAAAGAACCTACATTTTAAAAATGGAAGTATCAGGACATAGTTCATAAATTCAGTTATCTGTATGGGAAAATAGCAGGCCCATCAAAAAATGAAGAGGCTAATAATAGATTTTGGTATTATTATTTAGCACCTTAATCACCATTTACATTTAGGTAAGCCTTTCCAAATACTGAAATAGCAGCATAACTGGTCTAAGAAATAAGCATACTTAAGGGTATTGAAGGCATCTATCATAAGGTGAGCATACGTGACATAGATCCAGTGCCTTTGTGGGGTGACAGCTGGAAGTCATGCAGAAAATACTAGTTCATTAGTTGTGTTAAGCAACTAAATCTCATTCTTCATCGGCTAAACCAGACAATTTAATACAGTGCTGCCCACTCCTACCATATATGCTTCATTATAGATTGATGTTGTCTGAAAGTTCTGATTTCTTGCATGAATATGAGAAAATCAATTTTCATTTAATAAGTGACTGGAAAGAGAGTCTGTTTGAGGAAACAAACAGGAAGATAACTTATGCAATTTTGTGCTGTAAGTAGCACAACACACTGTTTGTAAGAAATGATTCAATAGATGCTCTATACCATGTAGTTGAACTAAAGGGGACTGCAGGATGCATTGTAAATATGGAAGAAAAATAGATTTGAAAATGCAAACGGAAGAAAGCTGGAAAAGACAAATGAGAACTTGAGTATACAGGGGGATTTTTGTGGGCATGTAGTGTAAAATTATGAAGGCTGGGAGCTGGTATGTTGCATCGACATTGAGAATTTAAAAATGCTAAAATTATTGCACACCAGTTTCACACAATGAAAGTGTTCATGCCACAAGTGTTAGAAGATGAAGTTGTTGCACATATATATATCCATTTTGGAACATTTCCATTTTTAAGAATATCCCCAAAGATTTCTGTTAAATCATGCAAAGCAAGCTAGAATTCTTGGACTGAACAAAACAAGCAATGAATAAAGAAAATGAAAAAGGTTATAGTTCAGGGATTTTTATAATACATTTGACACATTATTTCTTAAAACCATACTTGAAAATTAATTCAGAAAGGCATGTCACATTGAAAACTGTCATTTCAACGAGATGCTGATGGAGGACCTGTGAACAGGGCATAATAACACTTAACAGGAGTGTATTGATCTAGGTTGAGGTGGCCCAGGAAGTGACAGACTTGAGAAAGGTCTAATGTTATTTTATTAAGAATGGTTTCAAAAGGATAAAAGATGTTAAGCTCTTAAGTGTTATTGAAAATCTGTGAAAGGTAGGCACATAACAGACATTTCTGTTTTCCAGTGTTCCTGTACTATATTTTCATTAACCATTTGAAATAGCAATACTCAGTAGTATTATGTCTGCACATAAATTTCTTTACCTTGGTCACAGACTTAAAGGATGAGGTTGCCAGTTTTTTGATCTAGTTAACTCCTGTTCTAAACTACTCATTTTGTTCACTTGCATATGAGCATGCTGGAGTATGCAGAAAGACAACTCAGTTTACAGAGTCGTGGGAAAGTGATAGCCCAAAGCTCGGGCTATTCCTGTTTCTCATTAGACCTTAGCAATCTCATTACATGGCAGAGACAGGAGTTTGGAAGTGAACAAAACTGACTGCTCCTTAATCCAAATAAAGCCAGGCAAGGGTGGGACAGTAAAATCAGTCAGCAAAATACAGAATAAGACCTTTTCTTTCAACTGACAGTGCAGCTTCATGGTCGCCTAAACCAATCTCAATCCAAACTGCCCCAGACCTATTCTCCCAACCCACTCTGGCTGTATATGTCTGACCTCTATTTTGTTCAGACCCTAAGTGCTTGTGGAAATGTCTGGGATGCCAAACAGGCATCACTTTTTCCCAGGTTGTCTTTCAGCCACATCAGCTTCTGATTGCAATACTGCAGATCAACTCAGAAGAACAGAGATACAGAACAGTTTAAATTATTCTAGGCCAATATCTATGGGTTCCATCTGCCTTTATTACATAGTTCCAATGTCTTTTGTGCCATCAACAACTGCTGCTGGATACCTAGCTTGTTTTTTTTCAGGCAGCACTGCTATTTTTCGCCATTTGCATTTACCAAAGAATTCTGAAAGTTTCCTCTGAAGTAAAGACAATTGCATTAAATACATCCCTCATATGACATATACTGGTGTACCCCTTCATGAAAGGGATAAGACATTTGAAATTCTACATCCTAAACTGTGGCAAATGTACTTCTCTGGAGCAGGGATTTTAAAGGTAGCCTCTCTAATACATTTATTTTTTAAAAAATTTATTTTCCCTTTTGTCCTTTAGTTTTTTATTCCTACCTCTTTTCCTTTTTCTCCATGATGCCTTGAGAATCTATTTTGAGAGTGATTTTTCCCTTACAGAACAATTTTTAGAGTAGATATTCGTTCGTTCGTTCGTTCGTTCGTGGCCAGTCTTCGTGAACGAAGATCTGGGAAAGGTCTTTTTACCTTTCAAGCCTGCGCAATGGATTTTTTAGGT
>JAWWLV010000045.1:16355544-16407466 GCA_035041135.1 Platyrinchus mystaceus
GGACAATGGCAGTGAGGTCCTCAGGATGTAGGTTTGTTTAGAGTGACCTTCTCTTAGATGGATGGCCTTAGGGGCTGGCGAGCTCCATCTACCCGGGGGTGTCCCTGAAGCAGGACCGGGAATCGAACCTGCGTCCTCAGCGGTGAAAGCGCCGCACCTTAACCGCTAGGCCACCAGGGGACCCCAGAGTAGATATAGCCACAAAATAATTGTACAATCTGTGATGTGGCAGTGTCAAATAGGTAAACAGAAAAAAAAAAAGTTGTCAGAGTTATGGGGAGACTGATACTTAGTTCTTATAACAGTAGAGGTAACCTTCTGAATCCTTTCTCCCTGGATAGCCCTTATAGGTGATTTGTCACCCATCTGAAAAACACTTAAGGCTAGATGGGGTGAGGTTGATTTGTCATGTTTATTATGCCTAATCACTGATATATTTTAATGAAGGATGGTATTTGGCAGACTTCAGAGGTAAATTCTTGTCTTCTATGTGAAATGAGTCACACAACTGAAGGTACATTTAGCAGTCTAAGTAGGGTGATATCTTAAGTAATGGTACTACCTTAGGTGTTGCTTAGGGATTGCTGCAGCTGAGAGGTGTGCAGTGCTACTTTGAATGGAGAGTGAACTTCCTCCTGTAACATCCTCAATATGTTTGACACATGAATCTAACATGAGAAAGATCAGGTGCAAGCCAGTTATGAGAGTTTTCACTTGTCTATGAGATTTGACACACCTGGAGCTTGGACTAGGACATAAATTGTATGATAAAATTTCTTTCTAAGAATTGCAAATTTTGGATTGAATGGACAACTGGGCACACCTTAAGTGTCTGAGCAACGACATGAGCAAATGTTCCCAGCTGTACTATCCAGTCAGAGGAGTGAGTACCTATCTAAACCTCCTCCAGGACACTGAAATTTCTGTCCCTAGTGGGTTTGTAGACAGGTTAGGTATCTCCAAAAGACAATTAAGTCTCTTTAGAATGTTTTTTATCCATTGTCAATATAAAAATGCATATATGTTTCATGAAGAATGGTCTGTATCCTCTGTTCGGTTCCCTGATGGGTGTTAAGTACTGGGCTTGGGCAAATTATCCTGTCAGTTCTCCATGGGACTTCAAGATTTGCTGCTCAGTGGTTTAATTTTTAAAGAGGAGTGAGAAATATTCTGATTTGAGATATTTTCCTGGTGATTATGGCATTTTCCTGGAATGCAGGGACTGGAGATTCAGTCTCGCCATAAATAGGTCTAGATGCATCCGTGGGGATTGGTGTGACTACTAGACTGATATACAAACTGTGGATGGCCCTGTTGTCATCATGCTTGGCTGAGGTACAGACACGTCTTTCCTGATTCCTCCTGGTGAGATAGCCAGACAATATTCTTGTCTGCCTAAATCTGGAGAATAGTAGAAGGGCCTCAGTTTAGCAAGACAGATGTCCATCTCCTCGGAATACACACCTCTAAGTTTGCATTGCCAATGAAAATTTTTAGTTTCATACTAACTTCAGAAATACCTAATAAATATAAATTCTAAAAGACATGCAAATAAAAAGATTGATTTTGGAAGGTTTAGAATGTTTGTCACCTAACCTGAGAATTTAGGTGGATTGCCTTATCTTTTCATGTCACTTGACAAGTGATCATTGCAGAATTTTTTGCTGACTTTTGAAATATTTTAATAGTCAGTTGCTATTTGTGGAAAAAAAAGAACTTGGAGCCATTAGGGAATCTGAACAGAGGCTGTGGATATCTTGGCTATTGCAGGCAGTCCAGAGGATCAGATTTGCCTGTATAGCACAGCCATAAGTATGTTCAGTGATACAAAATGCATTTGAGGGAGGAAGATTCCAGACATTTAAGTTTGATGCCTACCTTATAGTCAGTTTTTATGTCTTTGTTTTTAAAGCAAAGCATCCCCTCTTGTTGTCATTGCAGAAAACAATTTGACATGGAGAGCAGCATTGCTTTTGCCTTCATTTCATTATGTGCATACTTGCACTTCTTAGATATAGGAATCATCTGATTTTCAGTAGGCTTTGTTACATTAAATATCATGCCTTTCATCCTTGTTTGTCCTTTATGCAAGAACTGCTGTTTTCTTGTCATTCTTGATGTAACTAACTCCACTGAAATCAATTGTATAACATAAAGAAATAATTTTTTATATAATAATGATGGTAGGTCCTCTAATTACAATATAAAAGCCTTTTCAGATGGTTGTGTTTCATCAGCAATCTCTTTGTCCTTCTTAATAATGGTAAAAAATATAAGACCACTAGCAGATGTTTAAAATTTTATTAGCAGGTCAAACCAAGAGTTCTCTGGTAGCATACTATGCAGGTGTTCTGCTCAAGGGAGTGTGAAACTGTCTCTGCCTGCATTGCTGAAAGAGTCACACTGTTCTGATAGGTTGTCATCTGAATGAGAGCAATATATATATACACTTAATAATGCAGAGATCCACTCCCATTCTATCCCCTAGAAGTAATATTTTAGCTTTCATTTAGGAACATCAAAATAGAACTAGGCCAAAACATCCTCTTACTCTGTGCTTTATGCAAAGCTTTTATTTGTTTTTGATTCAACATCTGCAGTAAAACTCTTAACACTAATAAAAGGGTGGTTGTCTTTTTTAATGGTGAACTTGATAGAAATAAAGGGAACTGATAAAATCACATTCTCTGCAATATAAACATTTTAATGAAAGCTAGAAATGCATTATTTTATAATGCATTTATATTTTAAGTGTGTCAAATTAATGAACTTTAAAATGAAGCAAATTTTGGAGTATCTCCCAAAGTGTTGCAGATATTGCTGACAAAGCAGTCTATATTTGAGTGCAATTCCTATTGGAAGATACAGCACTGAGCATATTTGTCAGCTCTTAAAATTATTGGAGTATAGGGAATTTGCATAGACATAACACAATTTTTGAAAGGAAAACAAAAAATAGACACGCACAAAACATCTGCCATATAAATGTCTGCATTCACACAAAGAATTCTGCCATGAAACCGAGCATTGCATAAAAATTTGGCACCATAGCTTAGAAGAGTATTGTAACTAGGTTGTAAAAAGTAAAATATCTGCACAGCAGGGTTTATATGACTTTTCAAGGAAATCTTCATTACAGTGTTACAAAACTTAACCAAGACCACATAATCTGAATAAAACAGAGGGAAAAAAAAAAGACACCAAGCCACACTCATTTGCAGGCCTGGAGAAGAGAAGGTTCTGTGGAGACCTCATAATAACCTTCCAGTATCTGAAGGGGCCTGTCGGGAAGCCGGAACGAGAGTCTTTGTCAGGAAATGTAGTGATAGGACAAGGAGTACTGGGTACAAATTGAAAGAGGAGCAAATTAGGTTAGATATTAGGAAGAACCTTTTTATTATAAGGGTGATTAGACAATGGAACAGGTTGCCCAGGGAGGTTGTGGATATTCCAACCCTGGTAGTGTTCAAAGCCAGGTTGGATAAGGCCTTGAGCAACCTGGTCTCATGGGAGGTGTCCCTGCCCATGGCAAGGAGGGCGTTGGCATTAGATGATCTTTAAGGACCATTCCTTAACTTTCTATGATTCTGTAGTCCGCAGACTGAAAAGGTAATAATTTGAGAAGGAACTAATAAACCTCACTATCAGAAACCAGGTTAGGAGTGTTAAGTAATAAAGTTAACGTGTTATTGTTGATGTTTTCAGACTGATTTTTATTGATTGATTTTGTACATATCATATGTTTTTAAAGCCTGAAGTTGTTACAGCTTTGCTGACAAAATGATGCACTGCAAAGATATAATAAAACTCCCAAGACTTCTATAAATAATTCAGTAATTCCTTCTATTTTTTATGGGATTTTCCCTTCTTCTTTTTATTTTTACTTGTTTGCTTGTTTTGTTTGGTTTTGTTTTTAATGAGACCTTGATCCAGTCAAGCTCTACTCACAAATCATGTACATGTTGTGAAATTTTTGCTAGCATCATCAAGACTGAAGACATGCTGTACTGTATTGACTACAGCATCAAGTATGAATTCTTGGTACAAGTTCTCAGTTGTCAGCATGCTGCATTAATAAAATTGCATTGAATTCTCTGTACATTATTTCAAGAATAGTCCACTAATTCATATTCAGGCACAAGAATGTTCCCAAATAAACCTTCTCATAAGATGAGATTTACTTTTCAGGGTTAGTTTTGTGCCTACTTACAAATGGAAGGGTAAACAATTATTATGACAGCAATGATACAATCATAGAATCATTTTGGTTGGAACAGACCTTTAAGATCATTGAGTCCAACCATTAACCTAGTACTGCCAAGTCCACCACTAAACCATATCCCCAAGTGCCACATTTATACATCTTTTAAATGCCTTCAGGGCTGGTAACTCCACCATTTCCGTAGGCAGCCTGTTGCAGTGCTCGACAGCGTTTTTGGTGAAGAAATTTTACTTAGTATTCAGTCTAACACACACATCCCCCCTGCCCCCTCAGTGGCAACCTGAGGCCATTTCCTCTTATCCTATGACTTGGCAAAAGAGACTAACCCCCACCTTGCTACAATCTGCTTTCAGGTAGTTGCACAGAATAATAAGGTCTCCCCTTAGCCTTCTTTTCTCCAGGCTAATACAGACCTTTGTCTATAACTATATATTTCTGTGCATGAGGGCACCTGTGAGGTGCAGGATTATCCAGTCTCTGCTCCTCACAGCTGGGTCTGGCCTATATGGTGATCCAGTCCTAGAAGACTTGGCTGTTATGTGTGGACAGTGCTTCCAGAGAAGCCAGCAAGTGAAGCAGAAGTGATCATGTACTTTGCATGACCTCCTCAGTTTTCCCTTTGCTTTTTTCTTTTTCCATGAGAGCAGAACTGAAACTCCATTCTCTTACATTATTTGCTGATGGTGTTTTCTGAGTCTTGCTAAACACAGAAAATCAGAATTTATTGAGCTTGGTTCAGTAATATTCTGTTGACCAGCACTAAGTATGTATATTTCATCATACTATTTTATAATAACTGTACTATATAATGTAAGAAAAATCTAGGGTTTTCACTGCTAGTATATAATGGCAGCAGTAATTAAATTGCAGGTGTTTGGAGGGGCATATTTTTGTTCATAGAATATGTGAAAAGGTCTGTTGTTGATCAATAATGAAACACTTTATAAAATCTTTAACCTTTTCAGTAAATGAACAACAACCATAAAAATAAAACTGAGTTCTGTAAAAGCCCATAAAATAGAGATAATATTGCTCACAAGTTATTTCCAAGTGAGTTATTCTTAAGGGGCATAATGTCAGTGGAGAAAGAAAGTAATAGGTTGTATTTTTTAATTCTCTGATACTATCTTTGTGTACTATGAATTCTGGAACAATATCCTTTAAAAATGGTATTCCATTAGGAGACAATAAAGAGAAAAAGATGAAAGAAAAGATAACTACAGTAAAGATTATTATTAGGACTTCTTTCTGATTTTGTAGTGTTGATAATACATGTTTCAGTAGAATATTGGTCCAACTGTGCCTCTTAAATCCAGAAATCTTCCCATAGCTCTTACAATTGCCACAATGAAATTATACACTTTTCTGCAGCTGACCCCTAGAGGGGACTCCATGGTGTAGGTGACAGGAGTAGGAAGTGAACTAAGGGTTGTTTTTATTAATACAACTACATATGCATTAATGTCCTTCTAAACGTTTTCTGTAGATGTTTTTTGTGAAAGTTTCCTGCAGAATCTTAGATTGTCTTGCTGCTGCTGTAAACCCTGCGGTATCATCTGCCAACTCTCAGGCAGGTTTCAGGTGAGATGGTTGTCGCCCCAGACAGACATCTAATGTTGCTTCAGTTAGGGTCTTGCTGATTACTCTTGCTGCTTTATCACAAACTGAATCTTAAATATCAGAAATCTCATGAATACTCCTTAGTCCTCTGAACATAGCACAGCTCTCATAAGGGTTAATCAGACAGTTTTCATCTACAGTTAAGTAGCTATTCACTTGGGTCATTTGAGTTAGGGTTTCATATAGGGATGACAGTGACCCAGTGGCCCAGTGATCTAAGGGTCTGCTGCTCTTCCAGTGCTCTGCCTCCCCCAGAGCCCGAGCAAGCTGAATTACTTGACTTGATCACAGGAGCAATTTGATCTTTCTAGGAGGAATGATTTGTCTTTTACAGTCCTATGGAACCATTTCCTCTCAAATTAGGATGAACACAAAGAATGCAGAAAGCACAAGAAATACATAACCAATATGAGAAGTCCCGCAGCTATAGTTCCTATCATAAAAAAGGTATTTTTGCTACTCTATTTGCTCTAAGTGAAGCTGCCTTTCTCTTGCTTAGTGGTGCAGAGTGGTCGGCTGTTAGCAATGGAGATAACTGCTGATAATATTTTTGCATGTAAAAAATTCAAAGTAATTCATAATAAAGGATCCATCATTACCATCATCTTAGTAAAAGTGCTTATTAAAATAGGAAAGAAGAGTGTATCTTATATGTCACTGGTAATGCATGGTAATAAAAGCAAATAAGCAAGAATTTTACGAGCCTAGGACTAGGTCTTTCATTAATTTAGTGAGGAATTATACATTCATATTAAAATTATTTTTGGCATACATTTCATTTTTGTCCTTGGAAAAGTAGGTGATGTATCTGAAACACAATTTTACAAAAGAGAAAGCCCTGAGTTACAAAGGATAAGTGGTAAAAAAACCCCACCTTATTTTTGGACAGTAATAAGCTGTTTTTCAGACTGATCCGAGGATTAGATATTTACTTTGTAGTAATCATAATGTGTAATAATAATGTGTAATAATAGTTCTTCACCTGGAAATTATGTGGGATAGGGTGTGGGATCCCACACCTCGTAGTGTGTGGAGTATACACATGGCTGGGACAGAGATGCTGCTGTGATGGTTTCAGCTGTGGAAGAGGAAGGTGGGCAGACAGTGCAACAAACAGAAAAATCAGTATCTGTTCAACATCCTGCTTGACACCCAGTCCGCTCGTTGCCACTGCAACGCTGACAGCTGCAGTGGCCCAAGGGAAAGTGTTTTGGTCCAGCTAGTTTGCAAGGGTTAGGAGCTGAAGGTCTTAGCAATTTGGTTTCATATTCCTGACTCTGAGTGCTCATATTTGGTACAGTGGATTTTCTGGATTTGAAAGCTTGCAAATGCATAACTTTTTGCATTCAGCTTTTCTGAAATACATACAAGAGTTTCCTTAGCTCTTTGTGAAGCAGAGGAATGCCTGGGGCAAAGGATGTGGACAAGGGAGAAGAGCAAAGAGGCAAAAAACCTTGTGGGTGATGGGTTGCTGCCACTGTAGGTCTGTGAAAATAAAGAACTGCAGATTAAAGATCTTGTCAACAGTTATTTGTCTGTAGGACTTCTCTCAGAGGAGGGTGGTTTTAAAAGACTTAACGTTTATTTGGATGAACTTCTACAGACCTGAAGTGGAGCTGAATTGTCTGTTTTAAAAAGGTTCTGATGGACATACTGTAATTTCAATCACAAATCTGTTGGATAAATAGTACACTCTACTCTCAGTAGGGGAAGACTACAGTTGCCTTTTGAGGATGAATAAAGACTTTAGTATTTCATTTAATAATGCAAATGGACATTGGGTAAACCACTTCAGCTGAAGCAAAAATCTGGCAGTTGCATCTTAGTCTGGGCTTTCATTTGTAGGTTCTGAATGGATGATACTTATTGCACCTTTGTGCAAGCACACTATGCATATAACATCAACAGTTTACAACCCTCAGAATAAATGTAAATTTTCAGCAGATTTTTATTTTCCTGTTAAGATTCAAAAAAATATATTCCCAGTTAAAAAAATAACCAAACAACAATGGCAATCTAAGTAAAAGGGAATTTAATATGGGTCACAAATGGTCAACATCAGTGGTTTCAGAACCTTCTGCGTTGGGGGATGTTTTTAATGAGCTTTAATAGATTTTTCCTTGTTTAAAATTTTTGATGCTGGAAATGAAGAAATGTGAAACGTGCCAAGGGAGGTGATGCTGTAGTCCAGGTTTTTTACCTTGGATCCTCCCAGAACAATTAATTACTTTCTGATGGAGGTAATTTCTTGTTCTAGGTCCTGGGCTAACAGATTATTTGAACTGCTCAGCATCATATTTCCATCTTCTCCCTTTTGATGTTCTATGCTAATATGATGTAATGACACTCATTGGCTTCTTGTTAAATGCAAAATAGGAGAAATACACTGTTGCATTTTTCGTAGCAAAAGAAGCAAAAAAAAAAAAAGCTGTTTTCATCTTCATGATGTGAAAGATGGTGGGGGATTGTATATCACTGCAGATGTTAGTAGATTTGTGCCATGTAAATTGGGTATGCTAATGATGTTCCAAAATGTTCTAATCAGTGTTTATTCCGTCATATTTGATTTATAATTGTTTTTAAAAATGTATGTGCGTGTGATACAGGAACCTTGAAAAATCATAATAAGGCAGATTGAAATATAGGTTTCAAGTTAAGTAGAGAGATATGTGTTTTAATTAAAATAGTTGGTAAATATGTATTATGAATACTCAAAAAAGTCCTTCTAATTTGTTTAGGAAGGTAATGCTTTAAAATATTTTTTCTGCAATGATAACAGAAGTCCCTGTCAGCATAAACTGGCCAGTATGCTTCCTAATGATACAGCAAAATTGTATTTACATTCTTTAAAAATACCTGAGAATTAATATTTAAAATTTTTTATTCAAACTTCTAAGCTGAGCTGCTCTTGGAAAATTTTCAGTATGGTTGGTTCAGGCTGTGAACCTATTTTTTATCTTGTATTGAAAGGAATATGGATGGTAGCCATTAGGTTGCTTCCTAGGAATTAAACAGTCCATTATCCATTGCTTTTTGGATTGTGACTGACCATAAAAATTTTTGCAGTTTTCTGGGGAGTTAACTGGAATTTTGTTTAGGCACAGTAGATCATAGAGAAGCTTATGCAGAAGGAAGACAGCATTCTCCCCAGAGCACATGCTTCCCTGTGTATCAGTATCAATGCACACACTTTGATATTTAATATAAAATCACAGGGAAAGTTTAGGTCAAATTGAGAACTGGGTAGAGAGTGTAAGTGCTTTCAGGACTAGGTAAAGCTGTCTATTAGATGGTGTCTTGGTATAAGGTTTCTAAATATTGTAGGCATAATTTAGTTTGGTGTACTATGAATGTGATCCTAGTGATTCATAGAAGGAGAAGTAATTCACTTTGTATTTTGAGTATTATTGCATGGCTGTACCTTTGAATCTCTTCTGTAGGCACTGTATCACAGTAAGCCCAAGTGACATGCAATTCATACACTGAACGCGCTACGTTGTTTATGTCATCCTAGAGGTGTTTTTTGAAAAAGAAGCAATCACTAAAGACTGCAGCATTGTTCAGCATTTTTGTACTTAGCTCTCACGTACAAGTACTGACTATATTTTTTGTGATATTTGAAAGCCAAAAAGAAAATATATCTTTCTTCCTATTTAATTGGCAAGTATATTATACACTGCAGAACAGTTTAAATTTCATTCTGTTTTGTGTGAAAAAATTATTTTCAGTTTACCTCCTCATATATGCTGTTCTGTTGGAGGGAAGGGGGATGTTTGTTATTGTTTTTGCTTTATTTGTTTGCTTTATTTTTAATCTTTATGAGGTGCTTGTTTTATTTATTTTCTTAAAGATTGTCTACATAACTGTCATTGATTAAAGTTTTGTTATTTTTTTTTTTTACAGTAAAAATTAATTTACTGAGTATTAATGTATGGAACTTGATCAGGGCATTAGGTGATAACAGGATTTGTGGTGCAGACCCTAGAGATGTGTTTATTTATAGTCTGTGTGTTAAACCATGATCCCACCAAAGTCAGTGGAAGTCTTCCTGTTCACCCCACTGAAGTCAGAACTTTACCTCAGACTGAAGAGCAGCACAATCCACATAGTGCCATGTTTTATTTCATTCAGTGAGACAACTGAAGGTGTGGTATTAAAATTAAATATATCAACAAGAGTGTTTGAGGAGCAAAACTAACAGGGAGATGGATTTGATGAAACCTAAGAGACAAGAATAGACTAAAGCAGGAACTGGCAGAACTGAACAAGCTATTTAAAATCCAGTCTGAAAAAGTCTCATTTTTTCTTCTGCAAGTTTGATGTAACAGTTATAGCCATCTTTGGAACTCTCTTGAGCTAGTAGTACAGTCATTTACCCAGCAGATAACCTCTGCAGACCGTGACCTTAATAATATTTCAAAAGTTATATTTGTGCAAGGGTGAACACTTCTGGAATAATTTCTCCATTGAATGAGAAACAGTTTTCTCAGAACATTTATTTGCACCCTTGTGTTTCAAACAGAAGTATTTTTCTAATGGACTAATGAAGAATAATATATTATTTTGCATTTTGGCAGTCCTCTTTATTTTTAATTTTTGCCAGTTTGGACTTCTTTTGTTACATCAAAGACAGGTTTGGCCTTTTTTAATTGAGGGTTTTTATTATAACCATCATTCTTCAGAACAGCAGTGAAGGGAAAATGCACATAAATACCTCTAATAAGCCTCTTTGTTTGTTGGGGTTTTTTTCTGTATACCAAAGAGATTCCCATCCTGTATTATTTACTACTGTACCACCGCTCCACAGCTGTCTTCTGTATAACAGGAAATGAAAAATCACACTTCATATTGTGGGAAAGTGGCCTTAAGAACACTTGAGAGAGAACATGAAAATACTAAAAAATCCAGGCTAATCGCATAAGTGTATGATCTCAGTGCTTTCTCTAGAATTCCAGGCAATTTTGTTTGATTATGTCACCTTTTAAGATGTATATGAGTACTTGATTACCTAGGAAAGAATAATAATGTCTAGAGATTTCATTCATGGTTTCTGATCTTTGCAAATTGAGGTTGGCTTTCCTTACCTTAACATGCAATTCTATCCATGTGCCCTGGCACCGACCCAAGCCAGTAAGAGCCTGGAGTTTTGGTATGACCTAGAAGTGTGTGCAGTATTCTGTGATTTTTTTTTTTTGCTATTCTTCTGCTTGATAACAAGTGAACTTATAGGGGTGTTAATAACAACACTTTTTGACAAATAGTCAAAATCCAAATTCCAATTAATTTTTTTTTTATTTTATTTCCGGTTGTCACTGTTGTGTTTGGTACATATTGAGAATGTTTTAGTATTCTATTGGCCAACTCAGTCCTCCAGGGCACCCAGAAATCAAATAAGCACTGAGCCCAAGTTTGGAAAATTTAAAGTGCAGTCTTGTACGTGCGAACAAAAACCTGGGTGTTGTACTCCAGAACTGTCAGTTTGAAAACTTATTTTTCTTGTAATGTGACTAAATGTACACAGTAACAACAGAGAGAATTCATTTGCTAATACATTTTGGATACTGAGGTTTCACTGCACATTTTGAACTTGACCAAGATATCACAATTGCAAAGACACTGTAAGTGTTTAGAACACGTTTTGTTACTGCAGAGCACAGAATTTGGGGAATTGGTGATTTTTCTTCTCTCCCCCTTGTGGTTCAGCTTTTGGCAAGTCGTCCTGCTGCATACAGAGACTGATTGATCTCTCACTGCATGAAAATGGCAGGTGCTTGTTAGGCCCCCAGTGGGACTTACTTCAGTCTGCAGTGGTTTCTCTTTCTTCATACAGTATTGTTAATAGACTCCATCTTTTGGTCTCTTAATCTTTAAACAGCAAACAGAATTGAACCTGTTAAATATATCCAGCACTCCATGTTTTAATTGTGGTGCTTTAGTGCATGATTGCAGAGAGTGAGTGTGCAGGAGTTTAAAAGCAAATGAATGGTTGTCAAATGATAGAAGATTTTGTTGTTCAAATTATCTGTAGTCCACATCCTACAAAAATAAAGCCTGAATAGACAAGATTTTAACTCAACATATTACCTTCCCAAATGATAAAATTACAATGGATGCTATTTTTTTAAAGAACTGTGGACTCATGAATAAAGAAACGTACTTCTTAACTGAAAAGAAATGAATCTTCCTTTAGGAGGTTTGCAAAAATGTGTTTAAATAACAGATCTGTTCATGAAATAGAGGTTTATGATGTTAATTTTTTTTCACTTATTGGTGAGTTAGCCTTGTATTTTCTCTGAATCATTCACTGAATTAATTTACCCTCTAATATTAGAAGAACTAATTATCAGTTAAGTTGTTCTGTAGATTGTTAGTTTGGAAAAGACAATCATGTTATTAAACAATGCTCTAAAAAGCATTATTTTAAATCATCAAGTGGGGAGACTTGAAAGTAAAACTACATAAATGCCTCTAAAGGTCTTTGGTTTGAAGATTTAACTACACTCCTGGGGCAGACTTGTCTATCATCAACTGGCAGTCATAGCATCTTATTATACCTTTGTTTGCTGGATGGGAAAATGCACGATAAAAATCTGTATAGATCTTTATAGGCTGTGACTAAGTCGCTTCTTCCCCATTAATCTTTTCCTTTGATCAGGTAAGTTGGACTCTCTGAATTGCACACAAAGTCTGTTTTCATTCCTTTAATTATTTTCTCTAATGTCTTCTGAAACCTCTCCATTTTATCAGAGATCTTCTAGATGACAGTTTTAGCAGAACTGAACAGACTGTTTCAAAATTAGCTGTGTTTTGGACTGCAGTGCTCTACTGACTCAGTAGTGAAGGTCCTCCCTTTATATGCATTTTAGATAAGTCTCTTATAGGAAAGTTATGTTCAGCCCAGTCATAGTCCCAACAGCACTTTGCAGAGTTATTTTAGCCCAGAGTCTAGTCTAGGATCCTGTATCAAAACAATTCATTCTTTATTCATGTAGATATAATCTTCTTTTTGGCCATACTATTTTCTTTTTTTTTTTTTTTTTTCTTGCTTTGCCTATTCACAATATATTGACCAATCACAATTGTTCTGTAGCAGAGATCGGACCTGCTCATTTACCTGGTCACACTATTTGTGTTATTGTGTATTTTACCAGAGGTGTTGTGGTATGTACATTGTGTGGCAATTGCGCTGCAAGTTACTTACATATAGGTTAAAAATGATAGGCCAAGAAGTGACCTTTGTGCAGGAAAAAAAAAGTTAAGGTTTCGAGAAACACAGTGGATGAAAGTGTTCCGTCTGTAAGTGTAGTTTTTTAGGCAGCCAGCTAACTAGTTTTAATAAGTTTCTTTTTTCTTTTTTTAACCTTTATTACTTTTTGTAAACTAGATGTTTTTCAAATAAACAGTTTCCAAACTGAAGGTTATCAGCATTTTGATTGGATTAGGAATTTCTTTGCATGCATGGAGAAAAATGTAAATGTTATGTAACAAAAGTTCATGTATAGTTCATCTTTCTTTATGATCTTCTGATTTAATGGAAAGCTGTGTAGAAACACAGTTAAAATTATCATGTCTTGTGCTTTTTAGAAGCTGGTGAGAGAAACTTCTTCCTTTGTAAAATTAAAAATCATGGTGCGACTTTTAGTAACTAGGAATGTGAGAGAACAACTATGATTGGGTGTGGGCTGCTAGTATTTTCTCCATGAGGCTTTTAGGTATCATCGATTTGTATAAAAGCTTCATATTACAAGTAAGATTTTCTATGAGTGGTATTCCTTACTAAAATCCTAAGTTTAAATTTTCATATTATTAATAGAAAGGACAGATTTGTATACTTCTACATTAAAAATGGTAATGTAGTTAAGATTTAGTTTTGCTGTTGGAGTATCTCATGACTTCAGCGTAATTTTACAACTTATCACACACTGCCTTTTTTTTTTTTTTTTTTTTTTTTGTGGAAAGGGACAGAAAAATTCAGAACATTAGTCCAAAAGAGATATTTTTTACATGCTTAAAATGATGCAGTAGCAGTAGGGGAAAACCTGTACAAAATTCTTGAGGACTGCATGGGAATCTTGGCAGTCCTATGCCTGTCCATCCTGATTTTATTATGGGAAAACCTTTATTTTTAGGTAGCTACCCATTCCTATGAGAAAGGCAGTAAAAGACATAAGTTAATCTACCAAATCAAAAGTTAGACTGTGTGAAATATTCAACTTGCATTTAAGTATAAGGAATTGAAAGACCTCGTCAATGTGCTCAACATTTCGTGGGGATCAGTCTCACTTTTATGAAGAAGGATGAACAGGAATAAATATTTCACCCTACTAAAAGCATTTGCCATCAAATTGTGACATTTGAAAGGTCTGCCTTTCTATGTAGACTTTCATATTTATGCCAAGGTAGGATAGACTTACAAATACATTTATTGTTAATACTATCTACTTATGTGCATAGAACTGCTCTGTGGAATTTCTACACCAGGTCACTCATGAAACTTAAATTCATCATGCTGTTCCATGACCCAAAATATCCAGAATAAGAACCACTCTTACCATTGGTTAAGTATGAAGTACATTGTACATTTCGCTTCTTTCTTGCAGAGTGAGTAACACTTAGAATGTTATTACAGATTTGTAAACATGTAGTACTGAAGAGAAATATGTTCATTCAAAAGGTTGTAGAAAGATTGATATTCTTCAAAGAGACAGACATCTCAGACCATGGCACACATCATTACAAGTCCAACTAAACCAAATGTGAGGTCATGTCTTAATTCATGCTACTGTCCGTGGCAACGGGCCTGAATGAGGGCTACATAAAAATGGAGTCAATTCTTAGGAATCTGGTCCTGGTTTCATCTACTAAATCAAATGAATGAGCCTGGATTCTCCTCCTTATTATTTGTGTCAGTTTTAAAGGTACCCAAGCTCCAGAGCTGGGCTGCTATTGGGATTTCTGTGTGCCAGCTTGGTTGTGATGGTTCGGACCTGGCTCCCTGCCAAATGCCCAAACTCACAGTAACACCCCCTTCCTTCTCCCTTCTTCCCTTAGGGCAAAGGAAAAAAAAAACTATAAAAAAACAAAGAATCCCAAATTAACTCAATTATATCAAAAATATAATATGTACATGTCAAAGGGATCCCAAACACTCCCAAAGGGAAAGGGAAAGGGGAAAAGGGACAAAAAGAGACCAAACAGAACAGATACGCACAATCGAAACCCGGACTAGCAAAATACGGAATTAGCAAAATAAAATCTCACCACATCCCTCAGAGAGACAGGCTCGGCAGACACGGCCAGCACTCTCCAAGCTCCCGCATGGCAAGACCAGCGGTCACTGCAGGCCTCAGCCTCGAGATAAGCGAGACCAACGCAGGGACACACTGCTCCTGAACCTCACCGGAACAGAAGAGAGAGAGGTCTCTAATCTCCACCTTATTTATACCTTGGCTTACATAAAAATGGTATGGAATCCTGGGAAATGGGCATTTCCTTAGTTAAAACTAGTTACCAGGAAGGCCTAGGCCCAAAACCATCACATTGGTGACTCCACAGTATCTTAAATTGCTAGAACAGACGTTACATTAAAAAGGGAATAGAATGAGCTCTGTTCAGGTTAATGTGGAGACACTTCCCCTGAATTCTGAAAAATTTCCTGTCTTAGCTTAGCTATTTCTCCTTAACTGCATTTGAAATACAAAGCTAGTATTGGCAAAGTAAAAGAAATAGCATTATTTTGATTTAGTAACATATCATTTAAGTAGTAGGTTAGTGTTCTCATACCAGAGAGGCTGCTGTAACAATAGAAGAAAAACATATTTTAAAACCCCTGAATTATACTAATGGGTCGATCTCCAGTGACTTTACACTCTGTTACTGCATCAAATTAGTTTTCTCATTTTTAGCAAACAGAATAAAGATAATATTTTTACCTTTCATTTGCAGGGGTTTTTTTGTGGCTTTTTAAGAATGTTTTGTATTCCTTGGATTAACAAAGTTTATATGATTCTATGAATGGCATTCCTTATTTAGATAAAAATACAAATTTTGAGTGTTTTGAGGATTGAAAAAACGCAGAGACTTTAATTTTTAGGATGAAACACCACCCCCAAATGTGATTGACCAAGCTGATATTCATCTAAGCTCTGATTTGGGATAGAGAACTTTGTCACTACATTTCCAAAGGCTATTTACAGTAATTGTATAACATTACTATCAGTTCTCCATAAAACTGTATTTTTTACAATCATTTTAAGTGCATAAATGGTAAATAATTGAAATAATTTAAGATATATGTAACTCTTTATTCATCAGCAGCCTTTTTAAATACAAGCCCTTTTATTTCATGCTAGGCAAGGCAATGCACAAGAAGGGCTTAGCTCAGTAAATAAAGAGGGATGATCTTCTACAGGAAAGTAAATCTTGCTTTAACTGTATTGTTAGTGCAGATCCAGCTTATCTGCAACAATACAGTAATGTAGTCAGCTCACTGGTCCCTTCAAATTCAAGACCTTTTTCAACAACAAAAGGCACAACACTTAATAATTTCACCCTCCTAATCTTTTGAGTCTACCTCAGAAATGACAGATATATTCCTGTTTTAACAAATGCACAAGATGTCAGGCAGTAAGTGTGCTTAACATGCTGCACTGTATGAGTTGCCATTAGGACACATCTGTACAGTTGAACACTAGTATTCTTTGAAGTACTGAGAATTTATTTTTATTTCACCTGAGGCAGCAGGATTGTATTCTGGCAAAATTGGAATGCAAAATCACTGGACTTTCAGCCCTTTTGAGCAATGTATAGTCAGGAATTGTTAATGATGTTCATTTTAAAGCTGAAGAGTGGTATTAAATAGTTCATGTCTAACACTGGAAGTGCTTTCACAAAACAGAAACAAAAATATATGACTTAAATTACAGAACCATCAAAATTTTTAAAAAATTGAAATTACTTTTGAAATGTAATGGAATTTGTTCTTTGAAGCCTAAATCACGATAAAATGTTTCATTCTAGCTTACCTACTTACACTGTTTTTGTTTTAGTAGTTATATATAGACTAAAGAAAGATCCTCAATGTATATGTTTCTTATTATAAATAGGAATCAACATTAAAAGATCAAGACTTCCCAACACTTCCAAATACAGCAGCATACCATAATTGCTTTTCAATTCTAGGCATAGAATTGGGCTGTAACTGCTGGCAAATTCAGATTTTTAATGGTGCCTGTTTTAAGTAGCAGCCTTTCAATTACATGCACTTGCAAAAAGCTGCTGATATCCTGTTCCAGCAACCTAGGTATAAAAGAGCATTTTGAAGTGCCACATGAAATAAGATAGTGGTGAATAATAAGCTAGAAAATATGCTTAAGGAATCACTTTACTATCGTTACCATGTACAAATTATACAGGAAGAGCAGAGGGCTGGCATCTGTTTTTTAGCTCACGTCTGTGCATTGCAAGCTTAGTATTGTTGTTTGCCTACAGGTATTTTTCTCACTTGTTAAGAATCAGTCAGTCATACAGCTCCTAAACGAAAGAAAATCATTTGGTGACTGAATTTACTTAGATGACTCTCCAAAAGTACAAATTATGGTTTTCATAAGCAATGAAAAAAAAATAAAAATTGAACTACCTACATTTCTTCTAAAAATTTGTATTAATTTTTTTCAATCTATCTATATACCATTAATAACTCTTTGTAACTTCACAGATGGACTCATGAAAAAGAGGTTTGATATTAGATAATCAACTGCATTTCTTATTTTAAAGTGTCTAGAGTTATATCAAGGTTTGATTTATCAGTATTTACCCAGGAATATCTTCCCCCAAATACAGACCGATGTAAATTGCTTCCAAGAAATCTATCCTGGCTCCACTGAATTTTTGCTTTTTCACTGGTTCTTCTTCCTGAATAGAGCAGACTGGAGAGGTTAGAAGGCGCCATACATTTTCAGTACTTTTAATTTTGAAAATAATTTTTGAGGACATTATTGCATGTGCATTCAATCATAGAATTTCAGGCTTTTTGTTTTTTGGTAAGATGAATGACCCATGCAGTTATCCATACGCAGTGTAAGGCTACACACTGACTTTGATCTTCGTTCAACTCTGTAAACTGCAAACTGAACAAACCTCATATGTAAGATGTTTCACATTTATTGAAATTATGTACTGTCTCACTTCTGATTCTTTAAAAAAATCTCTTTACATTGAACCTAAACCAGGATTGAAGACAGTTATTGTGGGAAAGGCAACAAAAGTAGATTCTATTTTAAATTTTCAGTGCTGTTGTCTTACAGTATAATTCAAGTTCCACACTTCCCTGAACTTCGACATCACAATTTATCTCCTCAGTCCGTAGCTTACTAGAGGGATGGAGAAATCCCCTTGAGAGCTGATATATCAGGAAAGGGTGCTACTATGATTTGGAGAGCTCCTTGAGCTGCAGTTCAGTGTGATGGTTTCTTTTTAAACATTCTGGGTTTTGTTTTCAAATGTGAATCAGGAAGAAGTTCATGCTGAAATCAGCATGCTTAAATTGCCTAATTAAATATGATAAGCGGTTTTAGTTTTCAGTTGTTGACTAGACTCCTGCAGAGTGATAAAGGCACAGTTTAATTGCATATGAGGCAAGTTGTGGATGGAAAAGACTGACATGGAATGAGACTCACTGAAGTGTAGTTATCAAGAATCCCATTTAGATTGTATGGAGAGAAGCAGACCCTAGCAGGGAAGTGCTTTCTCTCATCCTTAAAGTATCCAGTGTATTTGGGTAAATTAATAGTTTTGTACAAGTTTTTGGCTGCAGAGAGCACCTGAATGTCACAGTCTGAGGATAGAAATACAATATAGGTCATGTGAAATCTAACTTTCGTTAAAATATAACAGAATACATCATGTGGAAGGCACCCATAGTCCTTGCAAAATATCTTAGATGAAAAAAGGAGTATATATGCAGTGCAGCACAGGTATATTTAGTCTACCATTCACAGAGTCTGTGTAGGTAAAACAATGCATGGGATGACTCTGACATCTCTAAATGACGTGCTTTGATGGTGGAGAGTATGTCCCCAGAAGTGGCAGCCTTAGTAAAGAAGAATGGCAGGACTGTTGTCCAGTTCCTGCAGTTCCTGTTTTATTTCTTAGTGAGAAGTCTAATAAAAATAAATCTGGAAAGATTTTTTTTTTAACTAGATCCATATCCAGGTCTTAGAAAGTTTAACTGCATTTCACTGTCCTTAAATATTCTAATGCTGATAAGCACGAAGATGAAATAACTGATCCTACTTTGTGAAGAATCAGGGATAAAATGTCAATAGCTTTAACAAAAAACAAAACCCCTGCAAATTCTCACTTATGACAGGTTTTCAAATAAATTGAAACATTTTCTTGACATCATGATTAAAACAGGACATGATTCTTTGGCCCTCACTAATGATTAACAGTGCTCATGGCAAACCAGAATTTCTTATTTTCTGGTAGTGTAACAAAGGGAAATTTGGTGAAGGCTTAACAGTAGTAGTGCCAAGAATAGAATACTATTAGTTAACTTAGGCTTTTGTATGTATTATCATGTTGTCATTTCTTATGGGCTTAAATAAACCAAATCGCAAATGGAGGAAAAGTATAATTATGCAGAAGAAGATTGTTGGATGCAGAAAATAAAGACTGAAGTTCCAGAAGAATTTTTTTTTCTCTCTTTCTGAGATGATACTTTCAAATGTTCTTTTCAAGAACATTAGTTAAAAACAGTTCATGCAGAAATGTGAATTTTACATTGGAGTTATCCCTTTAAATGATTGCTTGTTAAGAGGCCATCTGATGGAAACCTACATTAGAAAAATGTAAATGTAGTTAATTATATACATGGCTATGGCAGACACCAGTTAGAAGGCTGGAAATAAAAGTTAGTCAAACCTTCTTGCTCACATTCTTACAATCTTTTTGGTTTTCAGTGGCAGCTTTGATTTAGAGAAGGAAAGCTCACAGCAGATAAATGGTTCAGAGATAGAGTGCTGAAGAAAAGCTGCATTAATCAGGGGGAAACACAGCCTTTATACAAAGCTGTAGGTTTCCAGATGTAAGTCAAAGGTGTTTTGCTATTGATGCTTCAGTATCCGGTTCAAATAAAGAGAAAGGGATGTTGGAAAAAGAGTTGTTATTTTGAAGTAACAGCAGCATCTACTGCGCACGGCATTGCGACTGCTGTTCCCGTGGGTGCGAGGTGGGCAGCCTCAGGGCGCTGTCCTGCCACACTGTATTTGCTGATCATCAATAGAAGTGCAATCTCTAATCTGACTCTAGATTAGTCCTACCAATCTGGTAGCATAGCAATCATAGCTGTCAACAGTCTTTCTCTGTAACACCAAATTACGTTCCTATGATTTAAAAAAATAAAAAGGAAACAAATGCTGTAAAAATGCAGTAAAGTGATCGGTCTGTTCAGGTGGAAACAATGACAGGCAAGTGCTTACCTGTACTGCTTGATGACAGACTTGTAAGGGAAATAGCATAGGGTTCACACCTATGAAGGAAGCAAAAATGTATCACAGGAGAAAGTCGTTTAGTGAAAATGTTAATGGCAGTTTTTAAAAAAAAGTTGCAGTGTTTTGGAGTTAAGGAGGAAGTTGAGGAGCTATTAGAAGCACCTGTATAACCCAGGTCTTATGTGCCTAAGCTTTTTAACATGGAATATAAACCAAGCATTTTTGTGTTTGCTTTTGGATTTTTGTATTTTGGGTGTTGTTTTGGTTTTGGGGTGATGGTTTTTTAGGTTGTTTTTTGTTTGGTTTTTTTTGTTTGTTTGTTTGTTTGTTTGTTTTTAATATGAGAATTCAAGTTATGATTTAGCAGGAGTAAAGTTAAATATCCAGTAAGATCCTCAAACACTGTCCTTTTCTTCTAGTTAGGGTTTGGTGGGTTTAATTTTTTTGCTCAGAGATTTACATTTTTTAGTGTAAAGTTCTTTTTCAAATTGCTTCCAAAAAAACCAAGATTTAAAGCTTCATACAAATTCTGTAATGTGTTTTGACATATATTGCATTGTCTGCTTTGTCCTTCAATAACATTCTACCAAGGACAGTAAAAATACAAAACTAAATGCACAGCCCTTCTGCATCACTGCAATAATTAAGCCCAGCAAAGTGACTGCTAAGAATGCCTTACTTATGCCAGGGGCCAGTTTGGTTCCCAGCAGCCTTAAAAAATTAAGAAGAGAAGGTGACAAAAAAGGTGGAGAAATGCATGCATGACTTCAAGTGATGGGTCTATCTCAACAGTCTGCTTTTGGCATTCTATGGTCTATATTGCACTAGCTGACCTCTCTTCAAAGGGAGTCACAGCTCTGGAGAGGGCTTGCCAGAGGGGGAACTCTGGCATTTTTTCAAAGGGTTATTGAAGGCCACTCTCTGAGTAGATGGAAAAATGAATGAGAATTTCGGAACCTGGCCTAATGGAGCAATTTGCGTAACAATTACTTTAAAGACAATATTTTTGGGAACAAGAGCTCCAGAAGGAGTCTAACGTAGTAGGATTCTGTCATAACATTGTAGCTTGAAACAGTAGTTCTTTTCACAAGTAGCAGGATTTCTTACTTTAGAAATAAGTGTCTACAGGATTGTGTAGTCTCCATCCTTTGAGATATTCACAACCCAACTGAACACTGCTCTGGGCAACTCGCTTTAGCTGACTCTGTTCTGAGCAGACGTGTTGAATTAAAGGATTTCCAGATGTCCACACCAACCTCAACCACTATGTGATACCAAGATTCTGAGATTCTGTGATGAAGTCTATGAGAAAAGGGAGGAGGACCAGCACAGAGGTAAATTTTTTTAACTTGCATTGGTCATTTGTGCTGATATCCTTACAACAGACATCAAAAATGTGGATGTACAAGCCTCAGATATCCACCCTAGCCACTACCTGTAAATTACACAGAGAAATGAGCACTTAGCAATGTGCTGACCTATCTCAGATGCTTATCAGAAAATAAGATAGATTGCTCTCTGGTGGTGGTTTATTTTTCCTCCAGTGACTGCAGTGCAAGCTCAGTGTCCAGTTTGTCCCTCGATATTTAAAAGTCAGGTATCAAGAAAACTATTCAGTCAAGAAAAAGTCATACACCTACTGTAATACTTTTTTTCATGCTAATAGATATCTAAGGCATGCCCTATTCCAGTATGTAGAGTATTAAAAAAGAATAAAAATAAGATATTGGAATAACTGAAAGACGTTGGTATTTAATGGTTAAAATTCACAGACTGTTGATCTGAGAAATGTTCCATGAAGTTTATATAAAGTCACAATGCATATCCTCCTAATTTAATCAGACATTAAAGGCTAGAATCATTGTGAGCATACCCTAAAAAAAGGAGGTGTATTCATTATGCAGATGTAAACATCTGTATTTGTGTGCAAATCCAGGGTCTGAATATATGAACGTGATAACTGCATACACTGTGTTACGCTAGAGGGAACAAGAGACAAAGAGAAGCCATGCAACAGTGGAATTCCCTCAAGGAATACTCTCTGATTCATCCATCACATACTGAAGCCTTTTCAGAGGGTGCCAGACCTCTGGAGAGGGGATGCTGGAGGAGGAGCTCAGCCACAGTTTGAAATGGTTCAGAGCTTGTTTATTGCTGCTCAGCTCAATTCTGCTAACCTCGACTGCCCTCCCCAGTATTCCTGTGGCTCTCACCTGCAGGAGTAGATTTTTCTGTCGTCTGCCCACCCATGTGTGGTCAGACACAGCCTGGAGAGTATTTAATGTTTTCTTTATGCTGAACATACCCGATTAAATGAATCATCAGTATAATCCCAATGAGCTCAATACCACTTGTGTTTATCCTATTCTACCTTGTAGTCATCAATGTAGATATCTAAAAACAACTAAACAAGAGCCACTGGAGGATTTTTGGAGAATTCAGATATCATCCCCATTTTTTGCTCTGTTGCTACACAGCAAACAGAGAGAACTAATTTATAAAAAAACCCCCACATCTAGCAACAGTGGTGGGGAAAAGAGAAGGAGAGATATGGAATGGGGGAAGGCATTCCCTTCAAAACTTTACACGTTATGAATTGCTGTAACTTACCTGATCTGCCTAGACAAAAGTCTAGCTACTTTATATTTATATATATATATATATATGTGATTGCAAAAGTAAAAGAAAAGGAGTAAAGGAAAAAGCATCATTATATTACATATTTTTAATGTAGCTGCTGAGCTAAAATCCTGAGCTTCATTTAAGAAAGACAGTAAAAGACAGGTGTACAAATTTCAAACCATTTAAAAAAACTTGCATTATAAACAGTAGCAGGAAACATTGTAATTCCCTTCCCCCTGTCCCTAAGTCTTGGGTAAGACCCATTTTTGAGCTGTTCTCATTCAGAGAACGAGTAGCTACTTTTGGCTTTGTTCCCAGAGTACTGCATACTTGGTGGTGTGTGAGGCATTGCCTCTTGGGGAAAAAGGAGGAGGGGCACTGAATCACAGCACTTAATTCTTAATGATTGTTCTGTGTGGTCAAGAGGACACAGAGCAGGCAATGCTCTTTATTCTTTACTTACTGTTATAGCTATTGGCAGCCAGCCCTTTTAATTTAGTTATCAATACTCAATGCCTTTAATCTTTTACTTTAAAGCCAGTCCAAAATAAGTACTAGCCAATCAGCATCTGCTAAACAGAAATATTGGTGGAGAGATATGATTTAAGGCAGTGCTGCTAAGGGCCTACAAGTGTAAGTGCTGAGTAAAAGTTATTTGGTATTCTCTTGACAAATCTTGTTTCTTTATCAGGATAGTTGCTTTTCTGACAAAATATTTGTCAACTAATAATGTCTGGAAAAATTCATAGGTGTTGCTAATAGATGAGCTTTTCAGATTATCCCATCTGTCTCCCTGTTGATATAGGAAACTCTTCTAAAGTACATTTTCTGTTACTAAATCAAGCTTAGATTTCAGTATCCAGTGAAGTGGGATTTCTACATTTCAGAGGTTACTGAATAACTAGAAAAGTGTCACTGACTGGGAAGTTTGTCTTTATAATTCTTGTCTTTGTCTTCATACACTGACTTCTAATTACATTCCAGAGTACTGCATACTGTAATCCCCTTCTTTTCTAAGGAGCTGTACTATTGCAAGCTGATACTATTCATCCTTTTTGTCACTTGTCCGTGTTGTTAGACCACTAGGTCTTTGGAATCTAATAAGTAAAAAGTAATCTAATAAGTAAAAATTATTTATTCCTGATTTTGTTTGTTCTATGGAGAACTCCTTCCAGTTTGCCAATCTGCTTCTAAGAATGTAGTTCCTGTATTTGAACACAGTATTTCAAATGAAGTGGCTTCAAAAGACATGACAATAATCCTCTTTCTTTTTAATGATTTACCTGCTAGATTGTAAAAGTTAATGCTGTGGAAGTTCACTTGGTTAATAATGAATCCAAGGCTTGGCTCATTTGTAGAACATGTACACTGCAGAAGAACTTTCAACCAACAACTTAATATGTATACATAGGAAAAAGTAGATGCACATCATTTCATTCATAATGCTGATTTTATCCTGGTCCCCTGCAAGGGCATGTAGGCACCAATTCAGCTGATCTGCTGGAGATATCCACTGTGGAGGGGGTTAAATAGCTCTTTGGATCCATTGATCAAATGGCTTTGCTTCAGTTGTCTGTGCACAGATGTCTAATACATGAGAGGTGTCTCAGGTATTCCTTCCTACTCTCCAGCCTCTTCTTCAGAAAAATGCTCCTGAAGTCCTCTGTGAGATCTGCCAGTCCCATTAGGCTTTCTCAAATACTCTAAGATGGCATTTTAAATGGGAAGGCATTTTAAATGGAAATGCAACAAGTCTCTGTGTACAGTTTTTCACTGACTAGGGTGGGGTCTTGGATTTCAAATTCGCATATAGATACCTAAATTTGGTGTATCAGTCTGTGAGGTCAGCCTCATTTACCTCAATGTCTACAGCTCAGTGAGAGGAATCTCGTCTGCAGCTGAGGTGATATTTTGATTTTTGAACTAAAATACGCAGTAGGTATTGAGTAGAACAAGGGAAGTTTAGAAGAGAAGGATTTATCACCGGCCTTACTTTTTGTTGTCATGTTTTCCGTGATCACAATTTGCAATTAAATAGTATTTTTCTACATTGTGTTATTATTGCAGGTGCTATGTTTTGTTCTCTTGGTTGCTTATTTTGTTAAAAAGCTACTCTGTAGGTGAGGACAAACATGACTACTGTGCCAGTTTCGTAGTGTAATCTGTCATACACTGGTATGTAATTGCTCTCATGTTGTTGCCCCTTTGTTCTTGTCAAAATATGCCTTCACATTGAATGAGTTTCTCTAGTAGATTAAAGACATGCTTTTTTCAGCAATTCCAATAACACTATTGCAAATTTTTTTTCTCTGACTTCTACCAGTATATTTATTTATTTATCCATTTCTTTTCTGACAACCAATTTCTTTTTCCCATAGTGAGTTCAGTACTGTCAGTTTGGAGCCATAAAGAACTTTATAGCAGCTTAACTCAGTGTTTGCTTTAATCAGAAAAGCAGTATCAACCAGACCATAAGGGAAATTTAGGGATTCTCGTTAAAATTCATGTGTTTCTTTAAAAGCTCTAAAACATATCTCCTCATTCCTCCTGGACTGACTGCAAACTAAAGAAGAAAACACCAGTTTGCTACTAGATCACATGTAAGAACATATCTCCAAATCACAAAGATCAGGAAAAAATTCAGTGAATGTGTGGTGCTACAGAACCTGATTGTTCTCTCTGGAGAACATTTTCTAATTTCCATGGTTCAGTTGAATTTTCAAGGTATCTTGTCTGGTTTTTCTGCCTTCGAATCCAGGCCATTAACATTGACTCCAGCATCTTTGGGAGTACTTTAGCCATGAATTGAATCTTATGCCCTGTTTCACACACTTCTGCACTCCCACAGTGTAGCTGGTCTGTCCCAGCTGATTAGCTGATGATGAAGGTCTGAGTTAAAGGAAACATGTATTTAAAATCTTGTGTAAAATGTCATTTAAACACATGCTTCCTGATGTATTCTTCAATTCACTTAAAATATGTCTTTATATTTTAACATGTGTAAACAGCATAAGGATGCACCAGACAGCTAGCTGCATCATGGGGTAAAGAAAATACTGGTGTTTGTAGGTAGAGATGAAGATTAACAAATTAATTGTGCTGCAGCTTTTGTTCTCTGACTCTTTTCCCAGAATTAACACTTTTTTTCTACATTCCTGTTTTAAATGTCACAAATATCAAATATGACCTCCAGCAGAACTTCTTTGGCAGGCTGTCATTAGCTGTTTGTCCGTCCTTAGAGAGGGGTGCTTACTCGGCCTGTGAGTGTCACCAGACAGTTCTATTTCAAGCAAGAGTGTATGAAGTACACTCTTCAAGTAAGAAGTATGATGTGCTTCTCATACAGTTTGTTGGAGCTTTTTTTCTTCTAGCTGTTTATCTAAGTTGGTTTAATCATGGATGGCTTCTGGAAGAACCATACAGACAGCATCAATTTTAAACTGAGTATCTGCACTGCTTTTTCCCTTTAAGGAATTTTTCGCATATTGGCTGTTACCCTTTCTAGAGAATGACAATGTACAATTGTCTAAAACTTTGTCATACGCAGCTCTTTTTGTCATTCCTGCTTATATACATCTGTGAATCTTCTGCAGCAGAAAAGTAAAAGAAAGAATGATAGCACACACAAAAGGAGCTGAGAGTAGCTATTTTTTATAGATACACAAACATTTTCTTAGGAAAATGTTTCTTAAAATGGTTTAAATTTTTTAAAAGTATCCATTAAAGAAAATGTCAGTCACCATAAAGTGTAATGGGGTTGTGACCTGTCAGCTTCAGTCCCTGTTGCCTTGGTCGCTCTAATTGAAAGGAACTTGTGCATAATGCTGCAGCCAACCATGCTTTGGGAATCTCAGGGCTACCACAGGCAGAGCTTGTAAATAACTGCCTCAGAGGCTGACATTTATCGCAGGCAGAAGTCAGTGGGCGTTCTGCAGCTGGGTCTGCAGCTTGGTGTGGCTTGACTGCCCTCTAGTTAGGAGTCGACTTCTTCCAGTTATAGAAAGGAGGATCTATTGACCCATATACTGTAAATATGTCAGGATCAAAAATTCTCCTCCCCAAATGACTTTTTCCCACCTGTGACAGACTTCCTCATCACAGTGTCCTGTTCAAAACTGTCGACTTTAAACAGCTGACAATGGACAGCTCCTTTTTTAAAGCACTTCAAATAATGGCATTCACAAAGGTAAGTATTTCTAAGAGAAGTACTCCTTAAAGTCTGCAAAATATTTTAAATTAGATAGCCCTTTCTTTAGCAGCACCAAGAATCAGTATGGTTTGAAGCAGTTAGTATTTAATATCCTTGTTCACCGTGTTAATTTTCCCCAAGTCAATTTTTAAAGCTAAAATAATCTCCCTTTGGCTTTGTAGAGCCAGCATTATAACCATAGCAATTTTTAAATTAAGCTCCCTTATTGTCTATGTGTATGTGAAGTAGGTGATATTACACAAAAAGCACAGGCTACATTAGTGTGATACAAATACTTATTTAAGAGCTTAACAAGCCTGCAGGAAGAATAATGGTCTCGATAAACATTAAAATGGCTCACTTGTAAGCCTTTTTGTTTAGTTGCATTTTCCTACTTGCACATTCAAAGGAGTGATGAAATGCACTGAGTAAATAAATAAAGCCTATTATAACGTCCCAGTAGAAGGGGAAAGTTTATTTTAGTTCCACTAACAAGTTTAGAAACTCTTGAATTATTAGATTTGCTGTGAATTAAAACATGCAATGCTTATTAAAAAAAGTGGGAGATCCAGTTATGCAAGTTAAGATCTGGTATTCTACATAAATACATCTATACTTATATAAGAAGCATTTCTCCAAACATCCTTACTATATAGCTGATTATGAAATGTAGAGTCCTACTGTGAATGTATAATTTTGTCTGGACTTCTGTTATAGTCAGTAATTGAATAGCATAGTGATGGGCTTATTGCAAGTGTGAGAAAGTGCTAAGCAAAACAGAAATTATAATGAAATTTGAGATGTCAGTGACAATTAGCTGCGTTATGAATATTCATTTCATATTCATTCTGGATAGTGCCATTTTAATGACTGAATAGCGTTTCAAGAAATAGAGATATAAATAATAGTCATGTGATAATTAACATGGTTTTTCCTGAGTGTTGTAGCACTTGTCAAGTGCCACGTGGGCTGGAGCAATGACTAGAAAGTTAATTTTCAGACATGGCCAGCTCAATGTGTTTAGCAGAACCATTTAACATTCTTGCAGAATTGTTAATTTACAGGAAGATAAAAATCTGCTTGTAAGTGGTTTTACTAATACTGCAGTCTTATTAGGAAGGCTGAGTCCTACACTGGAATTGCAGAAATCTAAAGCAGGACCCCACATCAGAGGTGAGAAGAAATGAAGTAATAGTGAAGCAATGCCCCCCAAAAACAGTCACCTCTAATTAATGCTGGGAAATGTGATTCACTGTCCTGCTTTCAGACTTGTACATGCGTATTGACAGAAAACTAAGTATGTGCTTAAGTACTTTTTTTTCAGTTAGGATGAAGGTGCCCGTGAGAGTGAAAGGGGTAATACTGTCGGTGAAAAACATAGTCTTTGGATATGTGGTCTTAACCTATTATGAACACATCTTAACATTACTAGTGTTCTGCTAGTATCCCCTTCAAAAGTTGTGTTATGGCCTCCCAAAGTTGTCCGAAAAAGTGCTGGTGTGCACTCATACTGATGAAATGCATAGTGTCCTTCATTCAGTACCAAAATGTGAAGCTACACAGCCCAATGGGGTCTTCCCTGAGTCTGACCAAATGTTTTGAAAAGAATGTCATGGTTTGAAAAGGAAAATTATGTAGCTAAAACCCCAAAAGACCCTCAGGAAAAAAAGCGTCACAGAAATTTTCCTTTTAGGTTACAGAGCAACGCAAAAGAGCATAACATTTGTTAAATTAGTTCTAGAGGACCTCCTTTGTGTAAGCTAGTATGAAAATAAGTGAGATAAATGTATCACTGCCACTCCTGCATCTCACCCATTCAGTACCCAGCTTCGTCTTGCATGTGAGGGAATTGGAAACAGTTTTGAAATTACTTTGTTGCAGCATGGCTAGTAAAAAGCTGATAATTTTTGTTGGTTGGTTATGTCCATAGGCTTTATTATTTAAAACTCAGGCTTATGTTTTATAATTTACTCCATATGGGTTTTCATTATCTGAGAGAGAAAAAGTAAAATTTTTAAAAAAACAACAACGGGGTGAACCTTATTACTTTGGAAAATTATTCTTGCTTTGCAGTGTGAAAAAATAAAGAAGCAAAGTTTAATAGAAGTGAAAGTGCACGTGATTGTGAGAGAATAGTGTAAGTAGAGCCCCACCAATACTGCTCTGAGCATCCCAGGATGCTCCAGGGCCCTGGAGCATTCAAGAACCTCGGCTGTGAAGTGAATGCCTCAGAGAAGCTTACCTGTCCTGAAAGAGTTTTGTGCCACCATAATCTTGAGACTCAATATACAAAATCTTGTCAGTGTGTACCTAGGGAAAATCACGTGGAGCAGATTTTGTTTTCCTGGCTGGACCTCTGACCACAAGCTACTCGTAAAGAAGGAGTTCCCTCAGAATACAGGAGTTGCGTTGCTTCCACCAATGAAGCAGCAAAGCTGATTGGCCTATAAAATTGGCTTTTTTTAAGTAGTAAATAGACTTGTAGAAAATAGACTTGGATTGCATGATCATAAGGTAATTGGGTTTCATTTAAATGGAAGAGTAAATAGAGGCCTGTAATGACTGGTATCAGTTTTGAATCATCATCATGGCGAGGCTTCGTGAACGAAGATTTGAGAAGGGCTCTACCCACGCTTGCTGCAAGCGCGCTGATGGCTAAAACAGCCCATGCAAGATAGACAAGTCTGGGTGCAAAAGGCACAGCGGAAATCAGTTTTGAATAGGCATGCTAAAATAGACAAAAATAATGAGTTATATAGGCAGCAAAGCTCAGATTAATATTGGACTTGAATATGAAAGAGGCCTTGAAGTCTTTTGTCTTGCATATCCAAAAATTTTCTTGAACATATATCCCAGGCAGAGAGCTAGAAGACATTGCAGAAAAGCTCAAAACTGGATAAATAACCAGTACAAATTAAATATTGGAATTAAACAAGGAAACCGCAAAGGATGTAAAACCTTACATCTTGTAGAATAAAATGAGAATTTCCAGGAGTCAAACTGAAATGAAACTTTTATGGGGCATTAGGTTTGACAGTGTGCTTATTGACCATGCAATTACAAAATTAAATAAGGAAAAGGGGAAAAAAAACCCCAAAACATTGCTAAGGACATTGAAAGTAGTACAACTGTTGCCCTCAAATTAAATTAATTTGGTTTTGGTTTCAGTACAAGTAATGTTGAACAGTAATGGTAATATGTCTCTAAGTTTCAGTGTCCAGACAAAAAGCTTTATGTTTTCAAATTGTTCTGTTCGAGAGGTGAAGTTAAACTGAATAGCAGATACTATATCTTTATTAGAAACACTGGTGGCTAATCAATCCAATAGCATATTAGAAGACACTAAGAAAAGAACTTAGAGATGTCTAACTCCTGCCTTCAATTATAACCTTATAAATACAAGGCAGAACTGTTTCCATCCTTGATTATTTGTTTTAAACTACGTAGCTAATCTTCTTTATATTTATCTATTTCTAACTGTAATAACTCTTATTTCCCAATTTGCTAGTTTTCTTTTCCCAAGGCTAAAACAAATATTATTTTAATCTAGCTTATCTGACCCAAAGTCTTAGCAACAACACTTTTGTCTTTTATTTGGTTTTTTTGTTTTGTTTTTTTTTTTTTCCTTTAACCCAAAGTTAATAGTCTTATATAATAGTTTCCTCTAACTCCTCAGGAGTATACTCTGTTCTTAAGCTTTTTTTCTGTTATTAACCCCATCACTTCTGTATCAGGCCTTCCAACAAATATGAATTGCTAAGGTAAATTTTACTTGCCCCTGGAAGCACCAGAATAACCACATCCTGGGGATAAAAAGAAGCACTGATGCCATTGCACAAGTCACAAAGGAAACTTCATCTAGAATTCTCTAGTTAGTCATACTCACCATTCAAGGTTATTTCAAAGTGGAACATGTAAACAGAAGGGTTACTATAATATTCAGAATAAAATATTCTTGTAAAATAAGCTGATTCTATACTTTTCTTTTTTTGGGGGGAAAAAAAAAAAAAGAGCCTTTGTGTCCCTGTCTAGAGAACAAGCCTCTGAGGGTATATGATTGCACATTGGATATAGGCAGGAAAGTAAACACCAAAGGCAATTAATTGTTTTAAGGACAGTAATAGTAGCCATGGACAACTTTGATCTTAAAATTAAAAGGTTTCTGACTGTCAGTGGAAGTAGGCTTTGAATTAGCATCTTCATAGGAGAAGTAAGCTAAGACAGTATGTGGTGTGATTGGTGCTGTTGATGTATGATAGGGATGAACTTGATATATTCTGGGGTGTGATGGACCATGAGAGTACTATAGTCCATTGTTCCTTTAAAGAATACAATTTGTGTTCCTTGACCATTGGCCTTTCTCATTGGCTATACCGTGACAAAAAGTTGTTTGGTTGCTTTGTCAGTTTTTTATGGTTTTGTGGTTTGGTTTTTGTGTGTGTGTGTGTGTGTGTTTTTGGTTTGAGTTTTTTGTTGTGTTTGGGGTTTTTTTTTGTTTTTGTTTTTATTGGTTTTGTTTTTGTTTTTTTTTAATTTGTTATTCAAACTGGAAAAAAAGACAAAGAGACAACTGAGCCAGAATTTTTAATTTTATTACCATTGTGTCATTTTTATTTGAGGGGGCAGGAAATGTTTTCGTTTGGGTTTCCCTTTGAAGTGATTTAACTTTGATTCAACTCCACTGCTGACCCAATCAGAAGACCATGGCCTTAGATCCTTTTATGGCACTTAGTGTTTCTATAAATACTAAATACACAAATTGTGCACATTTAGACTTCTGCTAAATCAGGGATGAGAGTGTCTCTTGTGTCTGTCCCTTGTCTGGATACTCAAGGAAGCACCAGTAGCTCCTTGTACCCTTTTGTCTGATTCACTGCAAGCCCCTACAAAGCCAGATACAGTCTAGCCCAGATTTATCATCTGCCCTTCAAGTACCAGGGGGCAATATTTGGAAAGAATAACAGATGTAGCCATGTGTATAGTACAAGTGGGAAATAACTCTGAGAAATGTTTTGCATTTAACTTTCAAACGTTAAAAGAATCAGTTGAATGACTGTCAGGCAGAAGGTCGTTCAATCCTTGGAGAAAAAGGAAACATGTCCTATGCTGTGTCTGGAGATAGCTGACATACAGATGGTACTTAAAGCAAGCTCTCTGACCCAGAGCTCAAAGTCTATATTGAACCTGACTCCTAGACCTAAACATTTTCTGTTCAGTGTAATAGGCCCGTTACTTGCAAGATTGAATTTATAGGTTAGAATCCAGGAGAGCTCTCTATGAAAAACTACTGCAGACAATGCATGCAAAGTACCTTTCTTCCTCTGCATATCTAATAAATCCAATTCTGTAAAAGTTGAAAATTATTCTTACATGCCAAAATGTATTTGATATTGTGTGGATACCTATGGGAAATGTAGAGCTTACAGACTTCCCCAAATCTGCAAGGACCTTTTAAGGACTGAACAAAATTACAGTTCTTGCATTCAGAGAAATATAAAGCTTTTCTCCAATTTCATCTGATATCCTATGAATTGGGAATAAGGTCTGGTGGTGGCCTAGCTGACAATGACTGGTATCCCTAGCATCCTACTACCTGTCAGAGGACCATAATGAGAAGCAATTGGTAAAACATCAAGGAAGATAGAAGGGTTGAGAGAGATCTGTGTAGTGTTTAATTTCCAGCTAGGCTTAAACCACGACAGGCTGACACAGGGAAACAGCACCATGAAAGGCTCTACCTATGGAGGAAGCTGAGGTGTACTGTCTGCAGGAGCAGTGAATCAGGTGCCATACAAGAAAGTCAGCCTGAAATGTTAGAGTACAAAATGCTGCAGAGCCACATCTCAGGAGGTTGTCACTGAGCAGTGTAAGAACAGCAACAACAGGGCTGTGTGGTCAAAATCTCAGTGCTCGATATAGGGACCTGTATGTTTAACAGCTGACACTGTCAGTCTGGCAAGGCAGAAATCATAAATGGTCATTGCACTAATCAAATTTTCACATGACTAGACACAACCACAGTATTCTTTACCAATATTCCTAGAGAAATCATGACCTGAGCTTCCAAAAGAAAAAGCTACGTTCTTTTCTTAGTACTCTGTTTACATTATCTCCTACTTTTTCTCTGTGTTTACAAGCTTAGTGTTCTTTTTATCTTTGCTCACTTTGCTAATAGCACCTCACAGTTTGTATTACAGAGAGCTGGTGCTATTAAAATTTGCATTATTTTGCATATTCATCTCCAGTTTATTTCTTCCATAATGTTGTTTTCACATTGTGTTTTTTAGACCTTCTGTGTGCAATTGTGAGGATTTCGCTGGTTTTTTTACTTTAAGTGTATATGACCTTTTCAGAAAAATTATAGTCCAGCAAAAAAAAAAGTTAATGTTTTCTTAAGAGTTATTCCAGTGTGCAAAATTCCAAAACATCACAGACTAATCCAAAGAAAATTCACCAGAAAACTATTTTTTTACAAATGATACTTTTTTCTGTATTAACAGTTTGCCAAGATTTTTTGTAAATTGTGGACTAAAACTTACAATTAACGGAGTATGCACCAGACAGCTTGCATTTTTCCAATTAGAAAAATAATCTGACCAAGTTAGAAAGAGTAACGCAGAATGAAAGGTGTAAGCAAGCCAAGAAAAGCCTTAGAAGGCACAGGTTCATTACGGAGAATAAAGATTTTTAAGATACTTGTATCACTAATTATGACACTTTGATAGAAATTGTTGCACAAAGATTTTTTTCTTACACTACATCATGACATCAAGGAAAAGCAAAGAAGATCCTGTGGAAAACAGTTTATTTAATTGCTAGAGGAAATTTTAAATCTCATACTGAATAATATGAAAGTCATAATTTGGTAGAGATACACTGGTTAGTTAAATATATTATTGTTTAAAATTTAGTTTCGAATAGAGCATCTCACATGTAAGAAAGAGGAAACTATCCATCAGAGTGTGTGTGCTTATGCAACAGACATTTTGATAACTCTTCCTTTCTGCTTACTTCATGATAGAGAGAATAAAATTTCAAAAATTAAGACTGCAGTAAAAAAGTAAGGACACTGGCCAGGGACCTGCACAGCTGGAGAAAATCTATCAAGAGACCCCATGGCAGCTGACTTTTCTCAGTATAGCAGTGCTTTACTCAAAGGGCTAATGCAAGTGGCATGGCTTCCATTTTCTAACCCTGGACCTGAAGCATGAAAATGAAAGGTCTCTCCTTCTTTGCATCCATAAACTGGGACAGGGAGAGAGAGCCAGGGAGATGCTGATCTCTTTCCTACCCACTTGCTCTAATAAGAGCTATAGGAACAATACAGGTGTTTACATCTATAGCTTGATTAGAGAGAGAGAAATCTTAAGGTACCACGGAGGGCCTGCAGCCCCCTTTTCTTGCTGTGGCTGTATGACACCCTGTGGTTTTGGCAGAAGCCTTTTGGTACAAGTACAGATGTGGCAGACCCAAATATAACCAGCCACACATGTCCATTACACACAGGACTGAGCATTCAAGTACTGAAGCTCATTTCCAGCTTCAGATGCACTGTGGCATCAGTGGAATAGCCATGTTTCCAACAGTCCCTGTGCGATACTTGCCTGCCTCCTTACAGACTGGTGGAAGCTGTGCCATCGCAACACTGAGCCAGGAGCAGGTTGTTTGCTGTGACCTTGTGAACTTGGGCCATGAGCTCATCCTCTGCTATGGCTGCAGTGAAGTGACTCAGAGAAAAAGAAGACAAGGTCTGTGTGTGAGGTGTGTGTTCCAGTCTGGCTCCTTATTGCATGACAGGGGATCTGCATTGACATTCTGTTTCCTAGATGCCAAAGGAAAGTGAAGGGGAAAGACAAAAAGAAAGAGTGCCAGGAGGGAAAGCAGAGAGACAGGCACTTGATCCCTCAGTCCAGGCTGGGGTTGCTGGTCTTCACCATTTTCAGTCCTTCTGCCCCCACACAGCTGTACTGCCAGTCCTCAAAGGTAGCTTTGTTTACCAGGAGTTCATCTTCTCAGACATTATTCCTCTCAGTGCAGTGAGCTACACAGAGAAGCAGGTACAGCTTAGACCATCTGGTTCTACAGTAAAAGAGTGGGTATAGGATAAAAGTTACAGTGAATACCCATTTGACTTTTTCAAAAGCTGATGGTGCTTTAGGCATCCGTGAAAATCAAGCTTTCTTTTGGGCGAGTGCCACTATGGCAGCCACAAATCAGAAATCCTACTCATGAACTATCTTCAGAAGGTGGTAAATCCTGAAAACCATTCCACCTGTGCCAGGGGCTGCCAACTTGTGAAGTCATCAATCTCCTTGGAATCTATGTGCAAGTCAGTGTTGCCCACAGTTGCCCCAGGGACTCAACCCACTCTTAGTCAAAGCAGCATTTCTGCTGCTGCAAGTGATTGAAAATGCCCTGGATGCCATCAGTGCATACCTCTCGAGAGGTGCAGAACACTAGGATGTCATCCTGGTATACCATGGCATAGCATGGCATAGCTATGAAGCAAGTCCCTAAGAACAGCATTTGCAGAGTACTGGAATGTGCCTTGAGCATTGCAGAGACTAAATGGCATGACAGGATGCTCATAGCAACCCCTTATAGATCCACCAAAGTGGGCAACGGAGTCCACTGCAGATGTGCAGAGCATTTCAGGATAAGAGGCAAGGGATGCTGGTTCTTCACTCTGGTGTCTTTTTGCCTCCAGTAATCCATGCAGAGGCAGAGACTCTCGTGCTTCTTTATGAAAAATAGAAGCCCCCACAGGGGTGTCGGAGGGGAATTTGAACCCATGTACCAGATGGTTTTTGAGGTACTCCTTGAAGGCTGCTGATTCAGGTTCTGACCAAGCATAGGTGCTCCCAGAAAGCACCTCTTCCTGAGTGTGGTAGTCACAGGTGGTAGTCACTCATACCATCAGAGTGTTGAAAGGTGTTTTTCTGTTAGATATGGAAAATGTGGAAGGCAGCACTTCTGTAGTTCCTAATATGATTATAGCACATAGTCTGTGTGTGCACATAGCTTACCAAAATGCCTCCCTTCAACTAGAATGATACTTGGGTATTGAAAATGCTTCTTACTGGGGTAAACCCACTACTTTGATATTAAAAATGCTAAATCTAGATATACAGATTAAACCCTTCATAAAAACTTCTAAAATTGCCATAAAGAAAACTGAGTGGCCCTGTTGGGATGCAGCATGCTGCAGATGGTGGATACACGTAACCCACAGAAATAAGTAGATCACCTCAGCCTGAAAATGCCACCATAATGTAATGCAGGAAGAACAGTAGTGAAGTGATGCAGAAATGAATGATACCAGAGGCCTGATAATATAACAATATTATACCTCCTTGGTCAGTATGCCTCGTATACCTCACAGAAAATCCTTATTTATGATGTACAATATAGACTGCGAGTAGCCATGTGTATAAATATCATCTTGAAAAGTAGCATTGAGTTGGAACACCAAATGCACCCATTGTAATTTCTAACAGCCACAGCACTCATTACTACCTATCATGACCATGTTGTATGCGCCTTTCAGTCTTCTTGGCAGCTTATTCTGTTTGAGGGGTGATTTGGAAAGGGAGCATTTTCTGAAAAAGACAAGGACAAATTGTTCCAATGATGGGCCAGGGGAGAAAATGGAAATGCAGAAATATGAAGACAAATACAATGTTTGGCTTTGCTTCAGTCACTTCGGTACTACAGTATGTAGCATGCTCAGAAATGCCAGCTTCTGAAAGAACGGAGATTTAAGCATTGCCACAGTATTTAAAAACAAGACATCTGAAAGCAAACAAAAAAAAACCCTGAAGATTTTTCATTCTTGGTACATCAACAAGACTTGATTACTTAAACTGGCACTGTCAACACAAATGTCCTTCAGGTATTTTCTTTGGTGCCTCTGTGTATGGCATTTGTGTAAGGTATGTGTCATTCCAGAAGTTCATCCTATCTCACACCATAGAATAGTTTCTAAATTTATACAGCCTAAAGCAGCTGCTGAATTGAAAACAATCTCTTTGTTAAAGAACAATGCTTTGTGTCACAGAAGGAAGATATAATTTATCTTGCATGCAAGAAAACTAGCTACATAGTAATTCAACTCAGTAAGTCAACTTCTGGAGCAAAATTTCTACTTTAAAGTTTCTTTTAGAAAGAGCCTCCATTTTTTGGAAGAAGGTGGAAGTGAAATATTTCAACTAACAGGCAAAAATGATTACCTTTGGGTGATATGACAGTACATACTTCTGTACTTATACTACCACATACTGTCACATAAGAATAGTGATTACATGTATTAAAGAGCATCTCTTCCAGTGATACTGCCAAGTTTTTGTGCTAAGCAAATCAAAAGAAGTATTGAAATGTTCATTCATATTCCTACTTCACAATGCTAATTCCTTGTAGCAGGACTAGTAATGAACTTTGTTGGAGACTATGTGACATACTCTTAATTGTATTGCTTTGTCATGGCAAGAAATGCTTCTTTTGGACTGAAAGATAATGAGTTTTAAGGGAGAAATGTTTGTCTTCATGATTGATCAGCCATGTTCCCTTGCTTTTTGCTGCTTATATTCATCTGATGTTTACCCAGATATCTTGGTCATGTAGACTGAAAAAATTTTCTGGAGTGAACTATGTTGTACAGCAAAACTGTAGCAGCCATCAAACTACTTGGAAATTAGGTTTCTGTAGAGCAAAGAAACTAGGAGTTTCTCTTAGCTTAAACTATAGTGAAAGAAGTGAAGAGCCATCAGGAAAACGTCATGAACTCATAAATCATAATCTGAGGGAACTTAAGTGGCAACTGTGAGAGTGTTTTAACTATTGATCCACATACTGGAAGGAGATGATTCACTAATCCTTTCATCCCAGGTGCTGTGGACAGTGCAGTACAGGTTGAGCCATTGCAACAGTCAAGCTGACAAGCTTGACCTCTGATAAGACAATAGATTTAAAGTTCTTTAGCCAGGAGCTGGATATGCTTAGCCTGTCTCTGAAGAAAGATTGTCCAGCTTGAGCTGTAAACATTTTATCCAGTTTTATCCACTGTAAATCAAAATGTTCTCAATGCTGGCAAAGAAATTGAGGCATTGTTAGCTTGTTAAATGAAAAGGGCTGAAGGCCAACACTTCTCTTCATCATTAAACTTTATTTGGCACATGTTGCGTATGGTGGATGTGAATCCTCTTTAAAATTACGAATTACCTTCTTCAACCTTGATATCAGCTATTGCTTTTCCTATTAATATAGAAAATCAATGCAGATTAATATAGAAAAATTCTAAAATGATCAACAACCATTGTGGCAGCTCTTGTGCACAATAAAACATGAGATATTGCTTGTCCCCAAAACTTTTCTTTGGAAATGTGTGGGAAGTGATATGTCAGATAAAGAGAAGAGGAAAGGAGATAAGTGAAAGTTAAGAAGATCATTTAACATCTGGTATGTAGTGTTTGTTAATTTTTAATTTCAGTTAATTTTAGTTAAATAGTTACTATATTATGAGACATATAGTAGTCTGCATATACGTAGCTGGTTTCTGGGAAGAGGGAAACAGTCCTCATGGAAATGAAGTTGTTTGAAATAATGCGAAAAATATTTCAAACCTTCTGCTTAAGGTTATGGTCCTTAGAAAGACCAATTTGACTACGATAAGCCTCCAGATCTGATAAAATCATCCACCTTGAGTCTTCTATGTTCAAAGTCTCTATAGAAAGCAATTGCTATTTTGCTTATGTAAAAGCTGCAAGATAAACAACTTTTGATCACTAAGCTTTTCTATCATATCTAGTCATTGGCCTTGTATTTATCTTTCTCAGGACTTACTGTAAGATTGCACGTGATTCAGTATAGTTGAATACATTGCCTCTGAAAAGGAGGTTCTTCTAGGCATGGCTGGAAATTCATATCTATCTCTTGCAACTCTTGCAACTAGCAGTTGTGTGCATAAATCAGTTGAGCTCACTGCTCTGACAGAAAGTCTTTTTTCCCTTTTTTTAATGAGTTCATTTTCTATCAGATCATTGAGCTGTTCCACTTCCTTCTTTGATTGCACCATAATTAGATTTGAAACAAGTGAATAAGCAACTGTGTATGGTGCAAGAAAGCAGGAGAACTGAATAGTCTGAGAGTGAAATATAGGATGGAGTATAATGAAACCACACCTTTACTTCTATATCTGTATCAAAGTGAAACACTGGCTTAACTATTGCAATCAGTTATCCTGTTCCATCCTTTTGTTTTATTTTACATGTGCCCTATTTTGTCTGAAGATGGTGAGGTGTCAGTCACTTCAAATTATGGTAACAAGGCAAAATACTGCCAAAAACATTTACCTTGTCCTTAATCTGATTGGATTTCCTTTCAATAACACTGAACCAAAATACGTTACGGAAGCATAAAGAAAATGTTTTTATTACAGGATCCCATAGAAATTCTATTTATGTACTACTGGCAATATTTACTCTGTGTAGCAAAGTTCAGTGTTGTCTTCCATGCTGTTACCAGTTTATCTCATAAAAATATCTTAGGTTTTACACTATCCATATCACTGTACACAAGTAGCCCTGAGTTTGTACTCTAAATCAGATACAAAGTTTGCTGACCTTGTTCCGTGCCAGAAGTAATGTGCGATTTCCATCCACATAAAACATTTTTTGGTGAATCAGCCTCCTGATGACTTTGATAATGTGTGTGATGGTTTTAGTCTAGGCATCCTTGGTAACCAACTTGTAACCAAGGAAGTGGCCATGTTCCCAGTTTTCCGTACGATTTTTACGTAAACCAGGGTATAAATAAGATGGCGATTAGAGACCTCGCTCTCCTCTCTTCCGGTGAGGTTCAGGATCAGTGTGTCCCTGCGTTGGTCTCGCTTATCCAGAGGCTGAGGCCTGCGCTGACCACTGGTCTGCCACGCCAGAGGCTGGGGAGTGCTGGCTATGTCTGCCAAGCCTGTTTTTCTGAGGGACGTGGTGAGATTTTATTTTACTAGTTCTTGATTTTGCTAGTTCTTGAGTTCGATTGTGCATATCTGTTCTGGTTTTATCCCTTTTTGTCCCTTTTTCCCCTTTCCCTTTGAGGGTGTTTGGGATCCCTTTGAGGTGTACATAGTATTTGAATTATATGTAACTGTAATATATGCAAATATATACATTTTGATATAATTCGGTTGATTTCAGGTTCCTCCATTTTTATGGGTTTTTTTTTCCTTTGCCCTAAGGGAAGAAGGGAGGGGGAAGGAGTTGTTATTGTGAGTTTGAGCCAGCTGTTCACCAAAAAGGAAAATAATAATATTGATAATAATAATAATAGCCATCAGATTTCTTTTTAAGGGCTGATGGTTAGGAATCTAGATGTGACAGTTGCCACTCTAGAACCAATAGAGCAAACTAAAACCATATCATATGTTTGTATTATTAAAGGAATGGATATTACCTAGTCTGTCATTGGTTTCAGGTGTTTTAATCTTGTATTTCCATAATAAACTAGTAAGGTTTAATGATTTGTTTAAGACTGGGGATAGGGAAAGTGCTTTCATCTTCATAGTGATAGTTTAACCTAGTTCTCCACTTTTGTTGATGTCAATTTCCACTGTGGGAACAAGTACATAAATATGCTTTGCTTCAGATTTCTCAGAGTGGTAACTTAGAACACAGTTGTCATGATTTTCATAAATCAGTAGATATTGGACAGATTTAGCAGAGGATCTCAAGAGCAAGCAGAGACTGCACTTTCACAGTTCAGGCCTCTGAAAAACAGAGACATGACAGTGAAGAGGACCTTGTGCTAACAATATTCACACAGTAGCTATTCATGAGTTAGTAGCAGTCCTGTTTTAAATTGCATAAAATCATTAATCTGTACATTCCCAATGGGAATTTAGACTATACTCTTTTGTATTATAAATCAAGCAGCTTTGAAATTAATGAAATAAATTTTTAATGGTTTAAAATACTATATTATGGACAATATCAAGTAGTACAAAGGATGAGCTGATTAGTTCAACTTTCATTCCTTTAAAACTTGTTTCAGGGGACCGTTACATGCTACACGTGATGTGGCTTTCCATTTTTATGGATCCTCTTTCAGTGTCATCTGTTTTGGTGTAAACGAAGGTTAGGAATACCTTAGTTGCTGTTGAAGATTTTAAATTTTCCAGTGATTTTGTAGTATATTTTTATAAGTAGTGAGGAGATTTTCTTGAATTATTTTGCAACACACAACACTAGGGAAAAAGAATGGTTCAATCATCTTAGAAAAATAGGAGTAGTAACAATATTTAAGGAAGAAAATGTTTGGAAAAGATCTATTAAAATATATTTCCCTTGAGGAAATATCAGCTTGAATGATTAATTTACAGTGTCACAAGGATTCACTGAAACCCATCCTAAACTTCTTTATGTGATCAATTCCATTTTAATGCTGTGAGATTTATGCAATAAAGCAAATAAATGGTTGATTTATCTCACTGTTCCACTTGTATAACAAAGCATAAGAAACAATGAAGAGAGGTTAAATCAACTTATGTACAGAAAACAATTTATTGTATGCTGTTTAGATTTGTGAAGATAGTTATTTTAGAATTTTTTTTCATAATTTTGAATGCTTTCTTAACATATCAGGCACACTAAAAAAGTTATTCAATTAAGATAATTATTTTTGCATTCAAACTTGAATATTGTGTGTGTATATAGTTCCAGTGCCTTAGAAAGTTCAAAAATTTCTGCCATTTGAATGGAAACCAAAGTTTTCTGTTTAGGTCAAGAGTACACAGTGGAATGGAAGTATACTATAAGCTTCATAAGTGTTGTCCAATATGCCTGAACAATGTCATGGTAATACAAGCAAAAGGAATGGCAGAGTCATCTACTTTGTCTAGATATATAACTCACAATAGGTCTTTTAATTCTGCCAGAAAAGAAAAACAAACAAACAAGGAAAACAAGCAAAACCAAAATACAACAAACAAACATAAAAGAATGACTGGGGATAATTCTTGTCCAAGATAGAAAACAAAATTAAGTTCAGATAACATGAAAGTCTGAAAAAGACACTGTCTAAGAAGAACATTTGGAAAGCTTATTTTATAGAATGAATGGGTTTTCTTGATGAAACTGGGATTAAAAAGGAATAGTTGTGATAGATTTTTCCTGAAATTTCAGTCAACCTTAGTGGTAATAGGCACTGGAGTCATTGTTTGTGGATACTAAAAAAACTTTTTATATAGACATATCCTTAGGTCACTGTCATGATTTTTACTGATGTCAAAATTGTATATACTCCTCTGTCAGTAGAAGGTGTTGTAGATCTGGATCTTACAGTGTATAACACATGAGAACACATTTGTGCAGAACCTTCCCACACATACAGCCAAAGTCAGGATAGACAAAGCTTCAGACAAGATTAGAAAGCACAACATGCAGCTCCCCACTGATACAAGAATCAGTGGATAACCACATCTTCCGTGGATGCTGTCTTGGCATTTCATTTAGTTCTGTCTGCAGATGAAGGTGTGGCTGATTTTTTCATTAGGAATAAGGAAGTTTGGCTCTAGTTATTCTGATAATCATCGGGGATCATAGAACCATAGAATCATTTAGGTTGGAAAAGACTTATAAGATCCTTGAGTCCAGTTGTAAACCAGCACTGTCAAGTCCACCACTAAAGCATGTGCCTAAGTGCTACATCTACACAGCTTTTAAATCCCACCAGGGATGGTGACTCAACAACTTCTCTGGGCAACTTCTTCTAATGCTTGACAACATTCTGGGGAAGAATTTTTTCCTAATATCCAATATAAACTGCCCTGGTTCAATTTGAGGCCGTATCCTCTCATCCTGTCACTTGTTACTTGGCAGAAGAGACCAGCTTCCACCATATTCCAAACCACTGAGAAATTTTTGGTACATCTGCTGGCCTTGATAGCTTTCACCCACAAGAGAAATGCTTTAAATTTTACCTTCCTTCTTTCCAAGAGAAAAATATATGAATGAATGTGCCTCTAAAACTATGATGAGTTTTTAAGCATGAGAGTAGGTTTTAGCTTTGGGGTTTTTTTCCTTTTTAAGATTTTTTAAGCTTGTCTTAGTGGTCAGTCAGTCATGCACCTTTAATAACCTAAATTTTTTGAAAGTAGTTACATGATTTCCATGTACTTCCCTGGAACCAGCTATGTGCTGATGCAGTGGCTGAAGTGAGGGTGCTTTTCAGGGTCATGGGTTGTTTCTCAGTCACCTCCTACCTGTCCTCTTGAGTGGGAATCTTTTCTACATTTCATGGGCATTAAACTGATGGGCAGCACTGGGCCCAATTAGCGTTAGGAATAAACTGGGGATTGACTGTTGTAATATGAAAGAGGCCTCGGTGACTGGGAGAGTTGTGTGAAGCTGGAAGGTGCTATAAGAGGAGCTGTGCCACATATCAACTCCTTCTCATGTCCCTGAGATGCACCACAGACAGGCACCTGTATGGGACAGAACAATACTCATCTCCTTTTGTACAGTATAACCCACTGTCAGTTGATGTTGCACTGCAAAATAAGGTTCTAGATGCTACACCTAGTCCAAGGGAAAGAAGTGAATGTTGGGGGAATTTAAAATGTATTTGTTTGAAAAGGCAGAACAAGCTTACCATGAGAAATTGCCAGCACTTCTTTTTACTGTCCCTTTTCTTTGTATTTTCAAGTACTCATTTTTCCTTACTACAGGCAATACAGAACAAATGCTACAAAAATATATTATTCTTAGATTTTATAAATATTAGAATCATACTAGCAATATGACAGAGTATGCATTAGTGTGTCATAAATGCAGTCCTCAGCCAGTATGATACATTTATGAAAGTTTCTGTCATTTTTATTGTCCCATCTCAGTGTTCCCAGAACATCTTAAAGAGTTTATTGAGAGCATCTGGTTGAGCTCTTTGAGGTAGGTCTACCTTAGGCATTCCAGTTAGTCCAGCATGTCTACAGCGCAGCTTTGCTATGAAAAGCATCTGCAAAGTGGCTTTACTGATTTCCACTCTGTGTCCTTCAGCAATTCCAAAGCAAGTTAACTTTTTTAAGAAAAGAAAATTAGGTCTCCTTCTTAGTGAGAAGCGTTTTTGGTGGAGACACTCTTCAAAGACAACACAGAGGGTGATACTGGTGAATGGTGAGGATGAAGAGATGTGTGGTAGGGTACCTGCTTCCTCGTCATATGAAAAGCCCGTCAGCATTCCTTGTCCCTGGAGTAGGCATTCATTCCTCTTGAATCTTGTGATGCTGTATTTATATTTGTACTGGAAGGCACATGAGTGATATTCACTGAGTAAGTGTTCTGTTATGCTAAACATTCATAATGTTCAGGATCATTTTCAAAAGCAATTCAGGCCTACAGGGACTAGAACCCGTTCAGCTTTATCCACTCTGACTTCTTTTTGATAAATCTCAAGGAATATTGCCCATGGTTGATACAGAGGTGAGTGCTTTCTAGCAGTGAGGTAAAAAAAGTGAGGTTAAAAATGGTTTTCAATGTATTTGGTGTGGTGATTAAGGCACAAATGTTAATGGAAACAGATTATCGGAGACGGCACACAGGGAAATAGGCTTTCTTGAATGGAACCATGTTCTAGTTGAATATTCTGGTGCACTATATTTGTGTATATGCTGTTCCTGTTTTACTGATGAGGCTTAAATCCAAGATGCTGTTCAATACATATCCTGCCTAGTATCTTTGGTCCTCATCGTTTTATAAACAACATATTTTTCCCAGAAGAGTTGCTTACAGGCATAAAAATTTACTTCTGCACACACCCAGAGGTCTGGCTACTGTGGCAAAACTGAGCAATTTAGTGCTGCCTTGAGGCTAGGTGTGTTTGATATCCACTAAGTGCATATTTCCTCACTTAAGTCTCAACTGAGGCTGATCCAGTGAATATTGGTACTCTGGGGTTCTGCACAAAACACTGAATCCAAAGGTCATTTCCTCAAAAACCAGAGTAGGAGAAGAATGCACCAGCCATGTTTTTGTAAGAATACCACAGAGGACTTAAAGTCAAAGCCAGAATCCAGTCCCTCAGGAGATTTGATGGAGTCTGAATGTTGTTTTCCAAGTTACCTGCCTAGGGACTAATAGTTCTGGGAACCTCTAGGTTTTGCAGCTGTCCAAACTTCTACCAAGCCAATTTATCAGAAGTCAGGTATTCTGCTCTACTCTCTGTGCAAGCTTTTGTCACATAGTACCAGTAAGGCAGAAGATTGTAGAAGATTGATCCTTTTCAAGGAAGTGGCTCATCTGCTGCAATCTATTCCTATGTGAGGTACTTCCCAGAGAAGCCACCCTGCTTCCCTACTAGGAGATTCAGTACTTGATGAAGGAAAATAGACAAGTATACGTGATCACTGAAGTCTGACCAGTTCCATCAGCACTCAGTACACTGAGACATCTGCACATGACATGCTGGGGTTAATGAATTGATCACATAGACTTAGTGGTTAGACCTAACTGAAAATAATTACTGAGGAGGCAAGAAACTCATGTTCTCGTCTCTTTTCAGTGTAGGAATTGAAATCTACATTGTCTCTGGTCTAGAGTTGAGGTATGGGGAGAGAACGGACACTAAATCTTTCTTGTTTTCGATGTACCAAATCCTGCAGCCAGGAACATTTCAAGGACGGGGGACAATGTGGACTGCAACTTAGCACAGAGGACATTCTTTTGAAGGGATTCTTAGGAAAAAAAGAAGAAAAAGAAAAATAAGAAAGGAAAACCAAGAAACTACTTTAGTATTTCTTTACACATCATCTGATTTAAAATAGACCTGAATCTGTGAATAGGTTGACATTGCACTCTGAGACATTCACCAAAGCAGTAGTAACCAGAACCTGCAGATTCACACAATCCAGCTAAGTGCTTCTTTGATGTAATAAAATTTAATAACTTTGGTGTGTTAACAGGCATACTGCTTTCAGATAGTGCACCTAAATATATCCTTAGTCCCCTTATCTGTTCTGTGACTGAAAGGGTTAGAGAAGTGTATACCTTATTCTGTCTTCAGAATCCAGTGAATAACTTTCTTTTCAGATTATAAATGGTAGCTGTGAACTATGTTTAAGGTAAAGTACAGCCATTATCTGATGCTTTAGAAATGCCATCAGCCTATATGCCTTATTTGCGATAGGAATTGAATTGTGAGATCTCCAGTCTTTGTTCATACAGTCATAAATCAAAAGCTATTTATTATAGATATTAAAAAACAGGAATTTAATCAACAATAAATTATTATGCTTATTTAGCGAAAGGACCAAGGATAATTTTTTTTTACTTATTTGTCTTTTCTTTTTTTAAGCCTTAAGAACTTATCCAAGAGTTCAGTTTATCCTTTGTATCTTCAGATTGCAACACTTCTTTCCCTTAACTCACAAACTTACCAGACAGAAGTGTTCTGCCACACTTTTCACTTTAGGGCACTATATATTTCCTATGAGCCAAATATCCTTTACAGAGATGTCCGGGAAATAAGCCAGTTACAATGGTCTCAGGAGAATCAGCAGGATTGCTGAAAAACAAAAAAGTATACTTATATTTAAGGACATGAATATCTCAAATTAGTACAGCAAATGGCAATTGACAGCTTTTGATGAATCTTGGCATTAATTTCTGATCAAGCAATCTATAAGGCTTTAAATGAAAATGTATTTTTCTCTTTGTTGACATTAATACATCTCTGAATCTGTAGCTTCTGAATTATGTCTACTTATAAGCCACGTCCTTTTTTTCCAAATTTTAATACTGTTTGTGTAGATTTGGCCTATCAGAAATTGTGTATGTCATAAGGGAGCAGAGCAGTGTCATTGCTAGGAATGATATGATCATTTTCAAGCCATTCTGTTAATTTTGATGGCAAGGTGATTGATTGCACTTTATGTGAGTTTGGCCAAGGTTGTTGGGTCCGTTTTTGAGAAAGATAGCCTCTGGCAAATAATGATATTTTTTTTTCCATTTGGAGTTAGCCCAAAGGGTTCTAGATGTCAGAGCTCTGATTTACCATCTTGCCAGATTTTGAACGAAAATTCCCAGGAGCAGAGCTTATTGGTGGAATATACAGATACTCTGCTATTTATAGAAGGACACTAGTGTAATCAAATATCAACATAAGTGCACCTTTAAATAGAAAATCATGGTGGAAATGTCTTCTATTACACATTGATATAGCTGTTTTGCATTTCAAAAGTCTGTATGAAGAACATGTACCACAGGTTAATCAAGCATACTTTATCAGAGTAAGTTTAAAGACTTGACAGTGCATATATTGTTCAAAGTAAACCCTTCTGACCCTAGCTTTTAGTCAGATGGTGTGCTGGTCTGGAGTCTTTAAAATGAAAGGGAGAAGATTCAGGAATAATTTCAAATTCTTCTGGTCCAAATGTTAAATCAATGAAAAATGAGATCAACAATTAATCATATTTGTTAAAACTTGGAATTTTCACCTTTTTTTTGACATTTAAGTATTTTAATACTTTTACCTTCAGAATCCAAATGAAACTTCAATTCTATCACATTATTTCTCATTTTCATTACACTTGCCACACTCTTATATGGCATATCCATTGCAGTTATAATGTGTTTAATTCCTACTGATGTGTTATAATAGGCTGTATTGATCCAATCAATTTTTAGGCATACATTTAAAGATTATATATTATTAACATATATATATAATAATAATTTTTACATTTTTAGGGCTGAATGCTACTTAAAACTGACTAAAACATCGAGATCAAAGTGTTCCCTGTCTGTGCTATAATGAAAAGAAGCTAAGCATCAAATGTACTAATTAGAAGGCAGCTGTTTTCCTGCTAGTATCTTAGCTTGAAATAACTTTTTCTAGGAAGATGAAAATATCATCTTATCTCTAGAAGTTGCACAGCATGCAGTTGTTTCTTTAAAAAAAGTCAAAACAACAACAAAAAAGCAGACACACAAAAATCCCCCAAACAAACCCAAGGAATGTGCTGTTAGCCTACTCCAATATCAGTGGAAAGACAAAGGTTCTTCCAAACAGTGAGGTTTTATTTCATTTACATGATAAAGGCAATTGTATTTTTTCCTCAAAAACTATTAGGCTATACATTTTTAGAGCATTTGACATGAAGGAACCTAAAAAAGTTGACCAACATACATGTACATATTTGTAGTATCTGCTGCAAAAACTGTATTGCCACCTCAAAATGTCTGGTTTTCCAATGCCCAAAGGTCAGTGGGATAATTCTTATAGCCCAGGTTTTTATTTTTCTATTAGACGTGTTAGGCGTATCTGTGGAACACACCCACATTGTCTCCTACTCAGATCCTATTTTTTTTTCTACTAAAAAAAAAAAAAGCTTTTTTTTCCATTTCTGTTTAATTAGTGGAAAACGTCCAGTTTCAGAGAAATACAAATTACACCTTACTAATTAACCCTGATACAGTGACATCTCCAAGAAACTCGTAGCCTTATCCAAGACCTGTTATGAGGAGAATATACAGGTCTCCTGCTTGTAGAAACTCAAACCATACGATGTCATTTGTGCATTAGACCTCTTTTATATGGCATGTAATTTCTGACCTCAGTGGAAAGATTGATCATGATTTCTTCCATCTGATATTTATGAAATGTTGCCTAGCATGTCTGGCAGAGTCAGTAATACATTTTCCTCTTTTTCTGTTTTGTCTCAGGTTTCTATAGCATCTGAGTTTTGTGTGATTTCTCATTAAACATTCTCAAGTTTCACCCACGCAGGCCATCTGGACTATAGTTAATATTTTAGGACCTATCCCCTTAACTTTGATGTACTTTCTTGTAACTGCTAAAACATGGTGATATCTCTTCCTTCTGTCTTGAGAACCTCCCCCTCACAAACCCAGACATATCAGAGGAGCCAAGGGCTTGATACTTGTAGCAGCTGAACTCTTTCAGATCTCTTGTATATTTTTTTCAAATCTGAGAAAACCTATGATGAAAAAAAGAGATCTGTGAATTCTCAGAAGCAAAAATCTTATCATAATGAAAGGAGTAAAGCCCTGAAGTATAAAATATTATAATAAAAAAAAGTATCATGGCTCCTGGAGTTGGTTTGTTGCATTAGATTGTTGACAAATAAATGGTACTGTGATGAATAGCACAGGTATTGTGTGATCCACTAAACTGGATTCACTAATGACATTGTCAATACTATAGCTTGATCCCTGTCTTCACCTGAAGCTTATTTCCCTCTCAGATTCATTGCATTTCATCTGAGTAACTGTTTTATGAACCAGCAAGGTCCATTACACACCTACAATTGGAACAAGCATTTTACTCTGATTTAAGCAAGAAGTATCTCTCAAATAGCTCAGTCACTTTTGAACTATTCTTAGGGTCTGATGTTACTATTTATCATTCCTATGAAGTGAAAAAAAGATTGAAAGGTAACAAAGGTCAGATAAACGTTTCTAAGAAATTGACAACTCTCATAGTACTTGTAATGACACATCCTTGGTGTAATATGACTCTTTTCTCTGATCCCATTCTCCTGAACTTCTAGGATTGTGTGATCACTGTAATGACATTTCTCTCTTAGGGATGGACTCCACAAATGTTTCATGGTCTGTCTTGTAACATTAACTAACTGAACCGTTGCTTCTTAGGCATAGGGACTGATCACAATTGGTATCTTTTTCTTCTTTCCTGTCATCTGCATCACTCAACCCTGATGGAATGCTCAGTCACAAGAACATGGCTTGGGCAGTGATGCATGGGGAGTGGGTCACTCATGACTAGATCAGACCCACTGAGTCACAAGCAGGAGCTGCTTGGAACCCTTCACTGTGAGAAAAGAGAGTAAGGGCAGAATTCACTTCCCTTAACTCATGTGTCCAGGGCAGGCTAGATGCTCCAAGAGCCCAAGATATATTCAGGAGGCACAAATGTACAATAAGGCCTTGTTAAGTAGTGTCTGGAAACCAGGGGACGTGCTCAAATAATGTCCCAAAGGCACTAACCATCTATGCTTAAACAGTATTGAACTCTAGATTTTGTTGACCCTGACTGAGATCCCGCTTAAACATCACATACAATACCTATATTTAGGTTTCTTAATCTCTGAATTTTTCCCAAGGAGAATTGTAATAATGAAGAGCTGAAGGGCTATCATGGAGGAGGCACTGGTTTAGTCATCCCTAAAATATGATTGAGAAAGGTTTCTACAAGGTAGGGAATTCACCTCACTTTTAGGAGAAGCACATGAAACTAGATAAGGTGATAAGATTCTCCGTGACTGATATCTTTGTGTGTCAAGAGATAAGATTTACTTTCTCTCCTGCTCCCCCAAAGTTCTATTGTGGCTGCTTTTATATATTTCTATCTTTTGTCTACATAAGATTATTGTAAATTACAGAGAATTCCTTGAAATTTGCCAAAGTTTATTTTTCCTCTCTTGTTGTTTGTTTTCAGTCCACTGCAGAAATATGATCACCACAGCATTGCTTGCCAAAATACCACAGAAAACAGGGTAGGGAGAGTAATGGTGATCTTACCAAAGAATTTAGATCCAATATGCTGCACACCAGAGCGCTCTGGTTCTGGTAGACAGTGACACACTGGTTGGTTTTTGAGACACTGCATCCCTACTTTTTGTTAGGTTTAAATGTATTTGCACTCAGTCAGAATGCTACACAACATAATGCATTTAAGTGTCTGCTTTGCCACTAGGGGATTAAAATTGTTTTAATGAGCTAGTTTGGTATAATAATCCTTAAATTCCCTGTTTTATCCTTCTTCCCGGCTTTGCTGTAGTGATGCACAACTTAAAACTGGAGGATGAGCGTAGGTGTGCAAAAGGGTATTTTACGTGGGATTGTAAGACTGTATCACAAAACAAACATAAATATTTCCTGAACTACAGTAGGAAATTGTACTTACAGACCTGAAAGGCTGTAAGGTGTATGGATATGTTGTCATTAAACAGAGGATAAACATTTATCACTGTATGCAAAATCCTTTACATCTGTCAATTTTCCCATTATCCTGTTGAGAAATACCCTCTCCCTCCCCAAATCTTGAAGAATATACTTTGTTAAGTCTCTACGTTTTCCCTTGTCCTTTCAGAATGTTTATGGTTGAATGATGGATTGAAGCATCTCTGAAAAACCTTGTGTTTAATCTGATACAAGAAGGAATGTTGACTTTTTAAGGAATATCCATTTCACTTTTCTGAAGAACCACATTGTTTCTGTGGTGAGGTGTTTCAGGGAAAGATTTTTCGCATTTTATAGAGTGTCTTTGGGCCCAGGAACTGAATTTCATAAACCTGTTAACACGGATGTAACAGTCTGTTAGTCTAGGACTTTTTAGTTTTGCACTGAAAATGAGTAGCATCAAGGCTTAAAATACTGGACTAATTTGTGCTATTACATGCTTGTGTTGTTTTCCATTTACATGTTAGAGGACTGTGTAAGTGTGACAGTGAATAAAAACACGATCCTCTTGGGATGGTGGAAGTGGAGAAACTGTTTACTTTATTTAAAACTGAACGAGTTCCTATATTCAAAAAAGGTGCAGTTACAAAAACGTGGGGGGAACAAACACAGTCCCGTCCAATCACCTCAAAGCTTCTTCCCAGGGCATCCACAATTGGTCATTCCTTCCCGGGCTTCCACCAGGACTTCAACTCCCAGTGTACACCGCGACCATTACATAATAAATATCCCATATTATGTGTGTGGCCAGTCTTCGCGAACGAAGATCTGGGAAAGGTCTTTTTACCTT
>JAWWLV010000045.1:16407566-16437414 GCA_035041135.1 Platyrinchus mystaceus
AAGCAGGGCCGGAATCGAACCTGCGTCCTCGGCGGTGAAAGCGCCGCACCTTAACCGCTAGGCCACCAGGGGACCCCTATATCCCATATTAACTTGTTCATAACCCCACATGTAAGAGCAATTCTGGTTTAGAAAATTTCACCTTCAGATTTTTCCTTCTTTGCAGAGGACATAAGGACTAAGAGCAGTGGTAGGCTTTCTTCTGTGAGAGAATAAAACCCCTTCTGCATTCTTCTTACCTGACATATATATATATGTGTGTGTACCTATATATACACATGTATTCCTCCTTTACTCTCATTCCCCTCTGTTGTCCACTTACTGCTCTCTCTTCAAGTACTAGACAAAGACTAAGAAGAGTAATTTCAAATACAACATATTTATAAAGATTGCTTGTTAGAAGTCATCTACAGTGCTACATTGCTTTCTGGAATGATGCAAAACATGACTGCTTTCTTAAGCAATAAATTGTTAGATGGAATATGTAAACCAGACATTGTATCTCACTGGTGAACACTGACTATGCAGTTCCTTCACTAGAATTTGAACTTCTGATTTAAAGCTCACACTTTTTAAGTCAGAATTATCTCTTTTAATGGATGAAATACCATAAAAATTCCATCTAAAAGCATGTGGCCTTTTTGATTTATTATTCATTTAACTATTTTTACAATCAGTCTTAGTAAAACTCTGTTCCAGTTTTTACTGTGTGAGCCTAACCTTGCTCTAGCCCAGCTGCCTGTCAGACATCACTCACAGATGTCCCTGAACAGTCTTCTCCTTTAATTAGAAAAGGAAAAGTAATACTTTGTGTATGGACTTAAATGCTGGCTTTTTGGACTTTTTTTTTCTTTTTTCCATTAAGTAGACTAGTACACTTTAACTATTAGGCAGAATTGTTTTTTAAACTTTATAATTAAAAGTCATATCACCCTTTTCATGAAATACTCTTTTCTTGTGGCAATACAAGCATTATTTTATGGAAGACCATTGTATTTAATAGATTTATTAGCACTCAGAAATATTTAAGTCACTTTTTCACAAGAAGGTTTAATGTAATTAAGGTTATGTCTTTGTTAAGCTTTTTTAATCTATAAAGAGTACACTTCAAATATAGATATATAGGTATGAATATTCATAATTCCGTATACATAAAGTTATTGCATTTAAACAAAAATAGATTCTTAGATACATTGATGATTTAATCTGAAGCTATCTCCTACCTTAGAGAAAAGTATCAGAAATGGTAAATCCAGGTTGTTTTTATAATACCCTGAGGAAAGCCCCTGGCTATTCTTAGGCACTTTCAGTCATGCTAATATTGCTGTTGCTTTTTATTTGACGAGTAAAAGGGAGGCAGAGAAGTAGTCATTTTTCAAGTTTACAATTCCACACCAGTTACAAATCTTTCTTAGTTTTACGTGCTACTAACCTTCATATTTGTGCACACCTCTAACTATTTTAAAAGAACAGAAAGAAATCAGATAACATTGGGTTACTTGCTCAGGGTCTTTAGCAAGAGTTACTTTAAGGGTGTTTGGTTTTTAACCGGTACATGAGAGATAAAGACAAGCTGTTTTGCGTAGTTGTGTCTTATGTGTGATCCTCTTCATCATTCCCTCTCTCTACCCATGGTGCTTCAAGGAACTTTTTTAAGACTTTCAAAGGGAGCAGAATGTGACCTGCCTTGCTCTTTTGTTATCCACAACAGCTCTAAATGCTACTCCAGGCAAAAATCCCCCATGACCACCTTGGTGCCCAAGGGCTTTGAATGTTCTGTGAACAAATATTCTTTCTTCTGTGTCTTCTGAACCAGTGTTGACCTTTGGGTGCTGGTTGACAGCTGTCTGAACATGACACAACAGTGTGCCCAGGTGGCCAAGAAGGTCAATGGCATTCTGGCTTCTATCAAAAGTCGTATGGCCAGGAGGACCAGGGCAGTGATCATCCCCCTGCACTTGGCACTGGTGAATCACACCTTGAATCCTGTGTTTAGTTCTGAGCCCCTCCCTGCAAGAAAGACATTTTGATGCTGGAGCATGTCCAGAGAAGCTGGTGAAGGGTCTGGAGCACAAGTTTCTTGAGGAGCGGCTGAGGGAGCTGGGGTTGTTTAGCCTGGAGAAAAGGAGGCTCAGGGGTGACCTTATCTCTCTTTACAATTACCTGAAAGGAGGTTGTAGCAAGGTGGGGGTTGATTTCCCAGGAAACTAGCAACAGGAGGAGAGGACATAGCCTCAAGCTGCACCAGGTGAGGTTCAAGTTAGTGATCCAAAGGAATTTCGTCATTGGAATGGCCTGCCCAGAGAGATGGTAGAGTCACCATCCCTGGAGGTGTTTGAAAAACAGCTGGACATGGCACTTAGTGTGATAGTCTACTTGACAAGGTTGGACTTGATGACCTTAGGGGTCTTTTCCAATGTAAATGAGTCTGTGATTCTGCCATCTCCATTGCTTTTCCTTAGCGTATGTTCAGATGCTGCAAAGCAAGCTTTTATTAGTATATATGGCTAAGGCTGAGCTCTTAAACCTGGGTTACCTACGGGACTCAGGGTCAAATGTATTTCAGCTGGGTTAGAAACCACATTTCAGACGTGGTTTTAACATTTCCGTTCATTGTAAGGATTTTCTAATTATAAGAACAGTTCCACTTCCTGTGCTAGTATTGCTTATGAAGTAATGGGCAATTCAGAAGAAGGAAGGAGTGTATGTTCTGACCCAGCATATTCCAAGATCTTATAAGTTCAAAAAATGTAATATGAGACAAAGAGGATTTTAACAGAAAAGGAAATTAATGATCAGGATGATAGTACTGGCAGATGGTGAGGGGAAGTTGAAAAGATAGGACTAGGAGTGTTATTTAAGGAGAAATGACACTTTTTGTGTTTTGTTCTAGACAGATTGATATTAAAATAATTATTATTGGGAGAAAAATATCTTTTGCAAAGAGTCTCAGAGTTAGAATAAACACTTCTTTCTGTATCTGGCTTGAATAGTGGAAGTGAAAAGAAACAAACAGTGGGTGTTAAAAGAAAAGGCAGGTTCTCCTAGAAGGTGACTAATAATGAAATTCTGCTATCTGTAACTCATGAATACTACTTTGTTGGAGTGCAGCACAGGAAAATATACCTGCATATACACTATCTAATACATTAGACTTCACCCAAAAGCATAGACACTAAATTTGTCCAATCTTATTATTCCTAGTTCTGCAGGTACTACAGTTTGAACAGTTTGTGCTTCCCATGGCTAGCTCAGTGAGACAGAATACAGCATTGAGTAGCTTCCATGCTTCTTTTTCTTGTTCCAAATAGCTGCAGACACTTGTCCTTTTTTTCTGAAGACTGAGCAATTCAATTTTCATATATGAACAGCATGGAGAAAGGGAGAGGAAGGGAGGAAAACAGAATAAATTTTCAGGAGAGACTATGGGAGTTCTCATGAATGCAACAGGTCATTGCTACTGCTTGGATCACCATGAGAAATTCACATGGTATCTTGCAAGGAAGTGTAAGGTTTTCCTTGGGCATTTTTATGCTTTTACATCTTGCTTTCTGCATCATACATGCTTAGTTGTTTAAGAACCTAGAACAGAGAGCCTCAGAAGCAGAGGGGAAAGACATGCTGTTTATCTGACTTGCAGTCAGTTGGTAAAAGGTTTAGAACTGTTTCCATTATGAGTGGATGTGTGAGACAGAGACTGGCCCAACCTGTATCCATCTCTGTGAATTATCTTTGTGCAAAAAGAACCCAAGCCAAAAGAAAAGCCATTTGCACTGATGGATGCAATACAAAATCCCGAGACTCACAGAAGCATTTTCAAGCCTGGAGTTGAAAGTGTAAAATACACATTGAAACATCTTTATGATCAAATACTTTGTAAGTATCCAGAAAATTTCCAGAAAACAGTGCTGGATAGTTCAGAGTTGTCATTACAGAGCACCAATCTGACTGCAACAGGTATTCATGTAACTGCATTTGTTTACTGTAGCAAAAATAACAACTTTGGTGCACTCTTTCATTTTTATTCTGAAAACACAGAGTGAAAACCAGATGAAACTGCTAAAGCTTTATCAGACTTGACATGGAATTTTTGGTATTTATATGGATTCCATTTAAAGTAAAAGGTCAGGCCAGACATACTTGAAACTCAATCCTAAGTCTGAAAATATTTGCCACCTGCAGTAAGCCTGGCTCAATTTTCTGGTTTGTGATGAGAAATTCAAATATTTTGTCATTAAATTCAGTCCTAGATACTACACTGAAAGAAATACAGAGGTTTATGGGTTGATGTCTTTTGGTGGAAAGCCTGTATAAGTCAGCAAAGTATCATATATTCTTATCTTCTCAAGGTGACTAACATAATTTTTTTTTTCCTTTGTCTTTGACCATAAGAATGAACCAATAAACTATTTTATGTGCCATTAGGGCAAACTTGGATATAGGCTGACCCTTATTCTACTCCCTCCAGAGTTAAGACAAATTAAGTGTACTGTGTTATATTTGCTCTAATAAACCAAACACTCTCAGGACATATTCAAGCCATCCAAGAACAATACTAAGATATATATGGTCATGTGAACTGTCTTATGCTTTGAATTTTTAGCAGGAAAAATTGTTTTCATCTTGAGCAGATTTCTGTGGAACACACAGGAGCTTGGGCTTCCATCATGTAAATGGTCAGATTACAAACAGTAGTATTTTAATCTTAGTATCTCAAAGTTGAAGACGCTCACACTTACAACCAGAAAATCTGGCTCCTTCTGAAGGAAGCAGAACCTGCTGTCTAAAGCACTGGGAAGAAATACTGACTGCACTGAACTCCGTGACAAACAGACTTGTGCATTGGTACCTAGAACCAAAAAGGTTGTCAAGCCTTGGAAGAGGCTGTCCATGGAAGTGGTTGAGTCACCATCCCTGGAAGTATTTAAAAGTCATGTAGATGTAGTCCTTAGGGACATGGTTTAGTGGTGGATGTGGCAGTGCTGGATAGGACTCAATGATCTTGAAAATATTTTCCAACTTAAATGACTCTATGATTCTATTCAATGGTTTGAACTACTACTATAAATAGTAAACAAGTCCTTTTCATTTTTTTTAGGAGTCCCTCTTTTCTCTTATTTGATCTGTCTTTTTTCTGGGGAGTGATTAATTTACCTGTATTGAGGAATGAAAGGGAAAAAACAGGAGGTGGGAGGGTAGGTGTGCATTCTTTTCCTCTTCTCTGGACTCATTGTGCTTTCCCTTATCTTCTCTCTCCTTTTTATCTGTTGCTCCTATTATATATCTTACTTCTTTTTCACGCCTTCATTAATAAGTGATGTTTAAACTTCCCTGGCTAACCTACACATTTTTTCCCCTGTTCATTTAATTTTTTGCTGTCACTGTCCAAAGTTGTAAATTCACCTCCTATTCTCTAATCTGTTCCTCTTCCTGTCATCACTTTATTTCAAACCTGCTCTCTGCCCTTCCTCAGCATTTTTAAAATGCATAATTTTCTCCCCCCTTCTCTTCTTCTTTTAAAGTGTTGATACCATATTCATGCATCAGGGGTGTTCAAAGTGGAGACAGGAATAGCAAATCAGGAAGGAAGCTTTAATACCCATAAAATGACAGAGCAGCAGATATCTGTGAATGCATGTTGTACCTGAATTCTCTCTTCATCCTGGGACCAGTATGGTAGAGAAGCACACTATGAAAACACTGAACATACAGTCCATCAGCACTTTATGCTTTTGCTTTTTTAGCTGTGGGCCTTTGCAGCCTGTAATAAAGGAAAGATGGAGCTATGTCAAGTTAATTCTTAACACAATAGTAGTTTACTTTCAGACCTAATAAACCATAAATTTGCTTTCTGTCTTGCAGCCTAAAAAGTATTGCTATCTTAAAAGTTGTGTTCTTTTCTAATGGGAAAAAAAGTAGGGGGCGTAGCAAAAAGCCAAAGAAAGGGTATAAAGTGGAAACAGAACAATTAATAGAAGCAAAACTTTAATTTCTGTTGCTGAAAGTATATTTAAGAAAGGGAATATATCACAATAATCAACCAGGTTTTTTGCCTTCAGCCTGTCTGAGGCCATGTGGTTTGGAGATCTGATCACTAGTCCGAAAAGGAAAGGCTGTTTGCAAGATTTCTGGGGTGTTTTTTCCTGGAAAAGGTGAGAGGACAAAAGCAGAAATCTATGACATACACTTTTATGCCTTATAAGGAAAGTATTCATCCCTCTATCTGCCTGTCTCTCTCTGTCTCTCTCTTTTTACATGCATATATATAGAGATCCATATGTTTCAAGCTGTCACTAAGTTGATTTGGAGGCAGGTTTTTCTTTCATTTGCTGTTCTGAGGGTTAGGTTAAAACCACAAAATTTAATACATGGCTTGAACCAATTGAATTGGATTTTCTTATTTGTTTTGCTCTTTCACATTCACTGTTCAGTATTTTCTGGAGTTTTGCATGGTATTTCCATCAGTAATAACAGTTCTGACTGTTTGGAGACAGAACAATGCCAAAGTGGAAGATCTTGTGTTTCAAAATTCAAATGGCATTTTGTAACAATCATGCTTGCTTGATACACCCCAAAACATTTTGTCTTATACAGCATCTGCGTAATTTTTAAACCATTTCTAAATTGATACTTTGGGTGAGCATGAGTAGCCGGCTCCTTGTTGTATAAATTAGTCATTATTTTCTCATTTGTGTTGTCTTCCAGTACTCTTGATTTCTTTAATTGTGTGAACTTTGGTTTTGTTTCTCTTTCAAAACACTGCTTCCATTCCATTGTCTTTTCAACAGGTTCATTGGGCAGTCCTTTGCCCATTTCCATTCTCTTATGATTTTTTTCTTCTGTGTAACTAAACCAGTTTTCTGATTAAATTGACTATTAATGGACATTATTTACATTAATTTTCACTTGTAATAGCATCGCTAGAGGGCAGTATTGATTAAATTAGGAGCACTCTAGTGCTCTGAAAACATAACTGCAGAAAAGCCTCCAGTGCAAACATCATTGCATTTTTAATATCTGGTCATGGCTTTTATGTCCATTTTTCATCACAATCTATACATAAAAAGTAAAAGTAATCTTAACTGCCATGTGTATTAGACATTGTTATTTGTAACTTTAATGTGTGTAAAAGAACATTCTGTGACTTTTATGAAAAAGAATGTGCATGGAGCTTAGTAGAAAATAGATGGCATTGAAGTTACTGTAAATTATAATTTATATTCATAGATTTAAGATAAATAATTATTAAATTGCAATTTTTAATAAAAAAATATAGGTTTGACCATGTTTTTTTCTCTGGGATAATGCTGTGAAAAATAAATATCTTCGAATTCATTAACTGTCTCCTTGAAAAATCTCAGTACAGTGTATTTTAAAGTAGTGTACATCAAAGATAACCAGAATTATAAATTAAGACACTCACTCATTTGTTCTTATTGATTTACAGGTCTCCTGACAAATGCAGCAACACAGAATCCTCGTAGGAGTGGTTTAGGCTCTCTGTGAGCTACTTAACTTAGTCAAGTTTCACTGCTGTTGATCATCATCCGTTATATGTCATCAACTCAACTGTCTGTTTCTCTGTATCTCATGAGTGACAGCATAATTCCTCTACATTATGAGCTAAAGTTTGTTCTACCATTCTAAGGATCACTGGACTAAGGAATATAGAAAAAGAGATATGCTTGGGCATTAGCAATACAAACAAGTTCATGGTTAACGTTTCATCTGCGTTATACACCACTGCTGGACTTGCTGTTATCTACATGTTTCAATCCGAAGAGTCTGCTACAATGAAGAGTATCATCCCAATCAGCCTTAGAGAAGACTGTTTTGCCTATGGGAGGACACTGAGGTGCAAAAGACAAACTCTTCTTGTGCCCTAAACTGTCTGAATTGCTTTTATTTTCTTATACTTTCAGTATATACAATAGACCAAAGAGCAAAATCTATTTTAAAGTGGACACAATCTTACTCTTAACAGAATTATGTCATTAAATTGAAGGAGGTCTCCACAAACATGATTCCAGCTTTCACAAAGATGAAATGTTGTTGTCCAGCAGAAGTCTTTATGGAAAGCTGCAGTAAAAACTAAGTCAGAGACCTGCTCTTGAAATGCCACGTTCGAGAGAACATAACGGAGCCCTGAGAGAAAATGACCTATGTTTGAAAAACTTGGACAAAAAGGAACACAAACTGTCTACACGGCACCTTTATTCCTCTGTACTTAGATTGACTTTCTCGTACTAAAATCATTTTCAGTTTTAACCAGTTAAACATGCCTCTTCTACAGTTCCATTTTTGATAGTTAAAGTTGGATAATACAGTATTTGCAAAGAGCATGTTTGGTCATCTGTGGCCTATGTCTCATCTGATACACCATTTAGCACCAGAAAGCAAATTAAAGAGAAAACAAAAGTAACATTTGTTTGAAAGAGATCATTAAATGTATTTTGAAAAGCCTAAAGTTATATATTTAACAGTTTTTATATGTTGTATATTTGTAGAAAATCCTATTTAACAATTAACGTGATAACTCTGACAGTCATGACAAGTGGTTCAGAGTTAAGTTGTGTTTTATTACTTCAGTTGTCTCTGAAGTGACTGGTGTCGTTTGCTTTCTTCCATGGGGACATTCTGGATGTAAAGCATGACCAGAGAGGACTGTGTAGAAAAAGCAAAGAATAATGTTGTTTATATTACATAAATGCATTCAACCATTGCACTGTTGGAAGGCATTTTTTATTTTTATTTTATTTTTATTTTTTGTCTTTATGTACTGATAAAAATAGAGTGTAAAATATTTTACTCATTGCTCTTCATAGCAAGGTTTGTTTTTCTTTCTTTCTTTCTTTCTTTCTTTCTCTTTCTCTCCCCCTACTTTTATGTAAGGGTCATTTTAAGCCTGTTCCTTGATCCCATTTTCAGTGTTTTTACCTCATTGTTAGAAAGTCCACTTTTTTGGCATTATTGGTTAGCGAAAATTTAGCAAAGACAGCATAGACAAGGGAGAAATTATGACAAAACAGAGAAACAAAACCTTGTTCCCTTTTACTGTACCTTTTGGCATATAGGTTTGGTATATATTGGTATGATGCAATCAACTAGGGAGCTTAATTTCTTCCTGGCAAATGTGTTATGGTTTCAAGTATACTACCTAATACTCAAATTAACTTTTAGTGTTATGCTAGTTCTATTCTACTAAAGAAAAATATATAGAGATTATTCAAGTGACCATAGATGAGAGGTACAAAAATGAAAAGTTGATAAAAGAATTTTTTTTTTAAAGCCTGCTCAAACCCTGAGGCTTATTTAATGCAGAGGTTGCAGGAAACATGACCTGTATTCATTTTGTCTTCAAGTAAAATAAATATATACAAAATTCTTATTTAATCATAGGATTTTGACCAGTATCAAAGTAGCAATTAAAGCCCAGCCACTTGTGAAGTGTAATGGACTGACTGCACTATAAATGACCGATGTCAGGTTTAAAATGTCATGCAATAAACGATGGTAAATACATTTACTGTACATGTAGACCTCAAGAACCAGATCCTTCACTCTACCAACTCTCTGTTTTGATTTATTTTAAAGGGAACGTAGTAGCCTTATTTAGTAAACACAGAAAAATGAAAGATGTTACATCATTTTTGTTGCTTTACAGTATTCAGTTTTGTGTTGGTTCAGCTAAATTATGAAAAATAAAGAAAATCCTTTTCTAAGTGAGACTTGTTCCCTGAGCATGACGTCACCAAAGGAATTTCACCAGGTGATAAGTAAGGTGGGAGCACAGAGAGGAAGATGGAATTGGAAATTGAGGACATGGGTTGTATTTTGAAGTTTTACCCTTCCATTTTCATGTCTTAAGTACCTTCATTTTGGTATGTTTGGTTACAGATCATATTAAGGTCATTTATTTTCTGGAAATCAGGTCCTCTAGGAACTCGGGTATCTAAGAATATACATCTGAAATCTTTACATCTAAAATCATACATTCCAATCAGTTCTCAATATGCAATCTTATGTCTTTGTTTTCTAAGTACTTTAAAAGCTCAACAAAAGGTAGATGTACGTTGTTTATAAGGTCCACTCTGGAGAAGAACTATCAAAGACAAAAGATTCTGATCTTCAGAGACACATTCTAGTTGCTGAGTCTCCTGTGTACAACAAACACCTCAAGGCACTTAAAACGTGTTTTGTGCTTTTCTCTCCTCTCCCAAAATGTACAGTTTTAAACAAACAAATTATACTGGCTGCATTTGTCACTGTGAATTGCTACTCTAAGAGCAGAGGTGAAATGTTTCTCTCTCAGGAACAATATGTTTTCAGAATATTGTGAACTTTAATTTTACAAAACTAAGTTACGTAAAAAAATTGTTTGTTTCTGAAAGTATTTTATGTGCCTCTTCCAAAGCAGAATTTAAAACACAGAGGGGAATGTCTTATTTGAATGCTATTAAATATCCTTCATTTCTCAGCTTGCAAACAAGTAACTTTTTCAAAATACACTTGAAAGGTAACAGAATAATACATAAAAAGGCATAATAGACTAATAAAAACAACCTCCAGAAATGCAGTAAACCTTTAAAATTTTTTGGAAAAATGCTTCTCCATGGCTTTCTGTTAGCCAAGGCAAGGACACGTTTAACTACTGCTTTTAATATCTGGGATATCAAATGGAGCAAACATTAGCACACTATGGCAATCAATGTGACACATAATTCACCAATTTCATAATTATACTTTTAGGCCCCCCCTTCGCCCCCCAGTTCATTTCTTCTCAGCAGTAGATCAGATTTTATGCATGTGGTATCCTCAATCATTCAATTGTTTACTGAAATTGTACCCACATGCTGTTGAATAAATCTTTAGCCCAGGCAGTTACTATATCCTATAGCCCATTCATCACAATCCTGAGTACTAATTAGAGTTTCCAGAAGAAAATAAAGAATTCAACACTGTGTCTAAAAAAGCCTATACAGCTCTGAGGAACAGCTCAACTAGAAGGTGGTCAATTGGTTGGTTGACAGGAAAATTGCAGCACTGACTGCCTGGGTGACTGGACTAGCAGAAAGAAAAAAATGAACAAGCCAACACTGGGTGTAGCACAGAAAGCCAAAAAAACTCCCCCAAAATTGTTATATTTATTCAAGGGGGGGAAAAACACCAAACAGAACCAGCTCTTTCATCATATAAGCCTACATGTATGCAGTATCTTTTCCAATTGAAAAAAAACAGAAGAAGGCTTTTCCTTTTAAACATCTTTGTATGATGTATATCAAGAATCAGATATACATGAGTAACAACCAAAGACAGGAATGGGTTGACTATTTTTTCTTTCTGACATCAAACAATTGATCCCACATTGAAGCAACAAATCTCACACTGGGCTTAGAAGGCAAATAAGGATGGACAGAAAGCACAATATTCTACATCGTAGAGTGAAGATTTCAAACTGGGGCTTGGTTAAAGAAAGGAAGTCAAGAAGGAAACTGAAAAAAACCCGCAACCAACACCAGAGAAAAATAAATTTTTTAATTTCAAAGTATTTACTGTTTAATAAGTGCTTTTTAGTATTCAATACATGCTAGGGGAGTCAAAAGGAGTAAAATTTGAAACGGAAATAGGAAAGAAAATATTATTTTAACTGCAGAGATGAGAATTTTACAGATAATGTGGTTGTCATCTTTAGAGATATAAATCCCATTAAAATCAGAGACCCATGGGTAATATATAAAAGGTAATTTTGTCACTGATTAAAAATAAACTAAAAAATGGTAACTAAATTAAAAAGTGGAAGTAAATGACAATAAGCCAGAATAAACAGTGACTAATAATGAGCCATTCTGTGGGAGGATCAACACAACTTTTTGTATTACTTTTGACTATGAATGAAATATGAACACAGATTGCATGGTTTGTTAGTATCAGTAAATTGCACAGATTAGAGATGATACAGGAGGCCTATGAAGATATGAGGATATTCAGAGACAAAATTGGTCACCAAATATTAACAGAAAATGGAAAACTGAAAATCAGGAATGTCAATTTATCATTTCTCACACCATCAATGTAATTGTGGCTTCAGTTATGTCAATTCTAGGACATATGTGAAAAAGGGACTCTGCTCTTGAAATAGATACTAATATTGGTTTCAAGTGGCTCAGTGCCTAGGTCAAGTCATTGATTTCGTATGATAATCCTGGGTTAGCTATGCCTTTTTAGATTTCCAGCAATCCATTGGAGGTCTCTTAGGATACATATCTGTAGTCACAGAGCACAAGGTGCTCATGGCACTGATGTCCTCCACAGCTGGCTTGGACCAACTGTGACCGCAATTTTCTAGGTTTGATATTGCCAATATCAGACTAGTGACAGTGATGTCAAAACACTGTATTGTGCTGCACTGATGCAAAATGATGTATGCAAATGAAGAAAGTTGATTACCGTATAATCAAAAAGCAACTTTTCTAAAAATATTGATAAATAACATGCAAAGAACAGCTGCAGTAAAAAAAAAAAGCAAAACACACACACGCACAAAAAACACCCTCCCAAAACAAAACACCATAAAGACTGTCAATGTAAAAAAAAAAAAAAAGTAAAAAAGAAAAGTTCTACAAAGGTCTTTCAGAACAACCAAAGTTTAGAAGTGTTTATGTTAGGAGTACAGGGTCTGACATAGGAAAAGGAACAATGTTAGCATGTGCAGAGAGCAGTTTACATTAGCTAAGGAGCCCAAGCATTACCTCAAACAGTTGTATAAAGCACCATGAGCAAATGTCTGTCTTCCTTCACTGCCTAGGGAGAAGCTGATATTGGTATACACCCAGGAGGTTTAGTATGGGTTCTCACAGAGGTATAACAATACATCTCGCCCACCTCAGACAGAGATTATAATGACAGGAAATGCTGACATCAACTGCCATCCAAAATTACTTACTGAGTTGTGAAGGTGCCAACAAAATGTTGGTAGTGGAATCCTGAGCCAGTTGTTACTGTACAAACACATCGCACAAAACAGCTCACAGAGCCTCAGTGGCAGTAAAGAGATTCTTCCCATCACGATGACTAAAGCGAATGCAAGGGACATATATTTCCTCCTCTATGTGCAGACCATGTCCACATGGATAGATGAAAATAAATGTGGGCTACTTTTGTCCACATCTACAAAAATGTATTTAAGCAACCTCCAGAGCAGAAATTCAACATAGACTGCAACTTTATGACATAAAAGCCTAATTGATATGCTATTAAAAAAACAATAAAAATATATTGAGTCTTGAAGAAAATTATGTTTAATTTTACACAACTTACAATTTTTTAGTCAATGAAGCCATGTAGCCCTTGGTTTTCACACCAGACAGATTTGTTTCTTCCCAGAATTTTGAAGAGAGCAACATGACATGTTAATGTAATTTCCAATCCATGCAAAAAAAACCCAAATGAGGGTGAGTTCTGGAAGGGCAGGAATTCTAGCTGAGTAAACACCAATGATCTCACTGTGCACAGGAAACTAACAGCCCCAAAAAAGAAAGGAGGAACACATATGACAAATTGTTGGAATTCTCTATTTTAAAAATAATATTTAAAAAAATGTAGCAAGCACATAGCATTGCCTCAGTTTAATTAAACAGATATAACACTGGGATTGTTGTTCATGATGGTGTCTCCATAACTTTCTTAGGAAAAACTTATATACAGACATATACAGGAGCAGAACCATGTTCTCCCCATCAATTCCTTGCTTGAGGCAGGGCTGGGATATTTGGAGATACCAGCTGCAAATGGTAAATACCCATTCGCAATATGTTAAAAAAGCAATCAACTCTTTTGGAAATCCATTGGTACAAAAGTGATGCCAAGTCTTACTTGTTATTTAGACTTCAGTTAATATCACACAGTCCAAGGCCTTCGAGAATCTGAAATATCACGTGATTGATTTCTTTTGGCTGTAAAGATGTTCCAGTATTTAAAGGAATTATGAGTAACTGCAAACATACTTTTAGGTTTCTGGCACAGAAGAATACAAAAAAGAACCTGTTTCCTCTTTTTCTCCTAATGCAACAGACAGCGACATCTGCTGTTTTTGACATACTGACTACTGATACTTGAGTGTCACTGAGTGTTGCCTTTCAACTGGGATATTGTGAAATTTCCTTTGGATGATATTGTCCCATAAACCTCCAGCTTGGGAACAAGTTACATTACAATGGAAATTCATTCCTGATGCACAGTTTCTGTGTCCAGAATTGCAATGAGCCATGCAGAAATCTAGATAAGTTAAATTGCATGTCAGTGGTATCAGCAGTATGTGTTCTGGTGAAAAAGCAAATTTTCATTCAGCTAAGCCACCAGTAGAAAAATTCTTAGTAACAGGTTCTGGGAGAAGTGGAATTGGAGTAGTCAAGGATAGTCTAAATGTTTTTAGAACATTGCAAATATCAACGTATTCTCTTTTGGAAGACTAGCTTGACTACTTCTTAGTAGTTCTCTTCCAAAATATTCACTTTACTGTTGAGTAGACCTTAACATTGCATTATGGGATGACTGAGCAATTTAATTTCTGGTTCCATTTAGCATACTGTTGTATATTAAAAGGAAGAGAGGAAGGATGCTTGCTCCCTTTGTCCTAACTGCTTCACTCTGTTTCAGATATTACCATGGAGGAAAAGAGCAAGTTTGGGAATAAAAAAGGTAATGAGGAGTCACAGATTAATGCAATTTTAGGAATCTTTAGGGACAGAGAAAACTCTTAAGAAGAGTAAAAGGCCACACCATGTTCTTGAAAAGAAAGTTCTTCTAGGAACCTACGTGGGTTGCTGTAGAGCTTCTTCCAACTCAGGAACGCATGGAAACTGTCTAAACTAAAAGGTAAATACAGCAGGTTAGAGGGAAAAATTGTTCTGAAATCTTTGCATTTAATTGTACCCGTCAGGTTAGAGTTTCCTCTACTTCAGAAATGCCTTGTTCTTCACAGATTAACAAAATCTAGTACTACTGAGAGCTGAAAGCCCTGCTAGACAATTCCTCACTTTCTTGAAGAAATCTTTGTCACTGGCTTCACGACGAGGCTACTTTGCATTATTTAGATTGTGACTGTAATCTCTGTAGGCAGTTTGACATACTCAGGAAGCTTCTTCTCTTCTTTTTCTCCCACTGGTTACAGCCTGCAGTGCTGTGCAGACACACCCACTGCAATGGTTACCAGCAGTCCTAAAGGAATTTTTTTAGGGCTGGTCAGCTTGATTTGGCTTCTGGTGTGGGTTTGGCAGTGGGTACTGAAGTGCAAACTAAAAGCCCAGCTCGTGGTACTGCCTCTAGCTGTGCACTTCTGTGCCAGGTGGCTAGCAGGCCTCAGGTTTGCTGCTCTGAGGGGATTTTGGATAGGCTGCATAGTCTGAAATCACTGCCTTGGATGGCTTTCTGAGAAGAACAGGAATGAAGGATTTCTTCAATGTCTCTAGTTAAAAAATAATATTTTGCTTTTCCAGAGGTCTTTTATCATTCTTTCACTGTCTGTCTTGTGGAGAAATAGAAATATGAAGTCTAGATAAGACATTGTAAAGATGTCATGTGTCTGGAAACAAGGCAATCAGCTTATAAAACAACTATTTACATCCAACAGTATTTTTCTATGCTCCAAAACCAGTTCTTCCTCAAGAACAAATCTGAACTGGAGGTAAAAATGTTATTTCTCATTCCATTTTTTAAGATTACACCTAAAATGATGTTCAGAGTTGAAAGGGTTCCCAAGTTTAAACATTTAGTTCCTCAGTGAAATAATTCAGAAGCCTGTGTCTAATGATGCCATCTGGTGACACCTGTCATAACATTATCTAGCTTTGTTTGTTATTTTCCCAAACACAGTATAAAAGCCATAAAGTGGCTTCATCATCTGACCAATGCTCAAAAAAGCATTGCCATGTACAAGAAGGAAATCTTGCAGGGCCTTCTAATATTATTAATGAGGGAGGTGAGAGTTTGAAGACAACCCTATGTTCACTGTACCTTCAAAAACTTCCTCACAACAAGGCAGGCCTAGGGGTATGAGGAATGTATTAATTCCTTTGACAGTGAGTAGGCTGCAGAGAATTTATTCTGCACAGTGATCTGCTGATCAGGTTCCAAGGCAATAATGTATTCCATATATTAATTTGACTGAAAGGTTTCCCTTATTGGGGTGCATTGACCAATATTTCAGTCCTATCATGAGCTGAACCAGCATTATTATTGTACGGAAGTAATTAATTCAAAATATAAAAAATACAATAAACATACACTTATTTATTAAGAAGTCCAGTAGAGAACTCTTACAGTGACAGATGACATTAGCCTATAGGCCTTTATAACTTACATGGTAATAAAACGGGGTTACGTTTTTGAATTAAATTGATAACATGACCAAATCGATTTCATTAGTGTATCTGTCATATTTGCTGTTAATGATGGCTAACAGTGGAATAGAAACTGACAACAATCCCTGAAAAACTGTGCAGATCAAAATTATATTATACTGGCATTCATGAATTTTAATAACCTTTTTATCATGAATTTTGAACTCCCTTTTTAAATTTGAAGCTCACAAGAAGAGAATTAAACTTTCTACACCTGTCTCAGCTCCTATTATTTCTATTGTTACAAGTTAATAGGCTTAAGAATAGAAGACATTTTCACTAACTTAAACAAAAAAGAAAGTCTTGCTTGAGAGTCTCTTGTGGGTGCTTATGGAGGAATGGATGTTTCTCTGCTGCAAAATGTTGGCATCAGAGTCATTTCTTCTGAATGACTAGAGAGCTTTAGGACACCCAAATTGCTGTTTAGAAGACTGTTTGTGGAAGATGCTATTCGTATTAATAGACACTGGTACTCTAGTGTGTAACTCCCTTTAATGTTAATGGAAGTTCTGCAAAAATCTACAGGACAATATACCTGCTGTCAGGAAATATCAGAGCTCTCTAATCCCATTATTAGGGCTTAAATGGATGTGAGTCAAAAGTGTTCAAGTATTGAAATGCTCACCTCAGAGTACCAATTGAGTACATAAAAACACCCTTATGTAATGAGACAACTTGACCTCTCTGCTACTTGAAAATGTGGCAAGATATTAGATATGTGTCACATGAACTGAAAGACCATTTACTCTTTCTTATTCCTAGTCCCTGATTATAACCTCTTTCTCAGGTTAAAAATATGTGAAAATGGATAATTAATAAGGAAAAACCGTGGGGTAATCTGGCCATGGCAAAGAATAACTTTATCTTTAACATTTTATTGATTAAATAATTATATCTTAAATATATATTTATATATGTATAATGAAGGACTCTGTGTCTGGTTTGAGCTTACTGTCTTTCTTGCACTCACAGATGTTACAATCAGGAGGTATGATAGCAACATGGGTAAAAAACTTCAGAGATGTAGTCTATAAAGCTTAGGTGGTAGAGGGAGAAATATTTAGTCTGCTATATGTGAGGCTTGTTCTGGATTTGTGGGGATGATGGTGTTTGCAAGAGAAACTTTGTCTTCACATCTTCTATGCTACTATTAACAAAAGTAGGGTGATTTTAGTGAGATTCTTCCTGTACTGCACGTACTGTACATACGGTCATGGGCTACAGACTCTTCACAGAATCTTTCTATCCACATGTTGACAATGTATACCAAAATATTGCTGCTCTTGCTGTTCAAGGTAACATTATTTGCATTTTAGACACATGGTAGGTTGACCATGGCCTGCACCTAGATACTTACACAGCCTTGCTCTCACTCCTTCTCCTCAACAGAAACAGAAGAAAATGAGACAGGCACAGGAAGATAACTTACCGAATAATGTTACAGGAAAAACAGACTGACTTTGAAAGAATTAGTTCAATGTATCAGCAATTAAAATATGTGTAGATAGTAAGGGAAAAAAAAGAAAACGATATTTAAAGATCTTCTTCTCTCTCCTCTTTTTTCCAAGGTTCAATTTCATTACTTCCTTCCAAACTTCTCCTCCCCCCATCCTTAAGTGGCACAAGAAAGGTGTGGAATGACAGGGTTGTGGTCGGTCCACAACAGCCTCTCTTCCGCTCTTTCCTCCTCACATTTTCCGTGCTTCAGTGTTGTTTCTTTCAGTGGCCTGCAGTCCTTGAGGGGAAACCAGCTCTGTGTGGGTCTTCCACAGGCCACAGTTCCTGCAGACCATATCCACTGTTGAATATGAAATAATGAAAATTAGGGGACGGTATTCCCTAAGTTAGTGCTCCCACTAAAATGAAAACCACAAGCCACTCCCCTCCCCCCACTCTACTTGGTGAGAGACAAAAAAAGGCAGGGATCCTGAGCTAAGAACAATTTACTGGAAATAGCAATGAGATAAGAAAACTAAAAATAACAGCAACAATATAAATAACAGAAGTATACAAAGAGAGAATCATTTACGTGTAAAAAAAGCTCACCTGCAGATCCAGTGTCACACAACCTCTGAGACAACAAAATGGTGGCACACCCTCCACATGCCACCTTTTTCTTCTCCAGCCACGCCTCCCTCCTTCTCAGAAGTGAGAATCCCTTACTTCTGTCCCCATGAGTGACCTGAGGTGGTCTAGAATAACCTGGTGATGCTCACGTGGCTCCAGGCTCCACCACCTCATGGCTACTGTGAAAAATTATCTCTGTCCTGGCCAAAAACCAGGTCATCCATCTACTCCAGTATGTCACCTTCCACAAGCTTCAGTCTGGATGTTTACTCCACAAAGTCTCTCCAAGGGTTGCAGGGAAATACCTGCTCCATCATGGTGTCCTCCACAGACTGCAGGTGAATCCTGTCTCTGGCACCTGCAGCACCTCCCCCCTCTCCTTCTTCATTGATCTGGGTGTCTGCAGCACTCTTTCTCACAATTTTTTTTTCTCTCCTCACTGCTGTACAGTGTTTCTCTCTCTTAAATCTCTTTTTCCAGGGGTGCTACCATCTTGCCCAAGAGGCTCAGCTGGGTGGAGGCAGCCTGGGGCAGCCCCAGACCCTCCTCATAGAACCCCCCTGGCAGCCCCAGGACAACCATGGGGAGGAATTGCCAGTTCTTTACTGCATGATTGGAACTTCTAATGTTCCTGGTGCTGCACTCCAGAGACAGGCACAACTACCTCCACGTCCAGTAGTGTGTGTCAAGCAGGGAAGTTACCTCATTTGGATATTACAAGACAATCTGGATGTTTCCACACAATGCTTCCACTGGACAATTTCATCCACAAAGCTGCTTGCCCTCCTACCTCTTGTGTTTGTGGATTTTCTTTTTTTCCTTTAATTGTTTTTTTTTATCCTCACAGCTTTCTTCATTAACTGCAATAGAGGAGATTTAGTCTATAATCCATCATATTTTAAGCTGTCTTAAAAACAAACTAACAAACAAACACCACCAAAACAAAACTTCACTGATCTTCAAAGCCACTTAAATCTCAATTTAAAAAAAAAAAAAACCAACACAAAAACAAAAACAAAAAAAAAATAAATTTCAAACTACAGACATCAATGTAAAAAGCTATGCTACTGTTTCTTAACAGAGGTGCTGAGGCCTGAAGGAATTCAGGAAATAATAAATTATTGAAGCCAATAGAGTCTAACAGGACAGCCTCCTTTACAATCTCCTTTTGGACTGAGAAAAATTCCCTTTTTCCAAGTCTGTTTCCTCTCCTGTTTCTGGGGTTAATTGTATTTTCAGTGGATTAAATAAGGAAAAGCAAAAGCCTTTGACATAGTATTTGCCCCCTTATACAGCCAGCTCCAGGTATCTGAGGCTTTAGAATTTCTTTGACTGTAGTTTTCAGTCAGTGGAGAACCGTACTGCACTTAATGATACTGAACTGCAATCTGTGACTTCTCAGTAGCTTGTGTTTGCTGAAGACTAGTCACTTCATTAGGATTATTCCATGCAGACTATCTCATTGAGTTTATTTTAAGGTTTAACACTGCTGCTCGTTGCTGTATCCATATTCTGTGAAGTCAGTGACAATAGGTAGACCATAACAGAAATCACTGGAAGATGAACCTCCTCCTACCTTCTTCTTCACTTCCTCCTCTCTTCCCAAATCCTTCATCAGACTTAGGTTTGATCTTGTTTTGGAAGGAAGAAAAAGAGAAATGGATTGTATATCATGTGGAATAGAGTGCAATGAATACTATTTTAAATGAAAAAAAAAAAAAGTGGATTTGCTAAATCTCAAGAGACTTCCTTTTTTTTTTTTTTTTTTTTTTTTTAAGTAGATGGCCTTGAGCAGGAATCTCTGTAACTCAGGTGTGGCATGCTGAGCTCTTTGATCCATTCCACCATGGTGGAGTGTAACCCACTTTTAAAAACAAATATCCAGTTTTGATGCTATAGTAGGAAATACTTGGAAGGTCTGGCAGCAGCATGTTCATGCTATGCTCTTAAAGGGAAAGCAAATATTATTATATTTTAAAAATCACCAAACTTGTTCACTAAAATGTATGTCCTTTCACAGAATTTCTGAGCTTGGGAGGGACTAGTAGAGATTGTCAACTGCAACAGGTTTCACAGGACCTTGATCACTCAGGGTTTGAGTGCTTTCAATAATGGAAAGTTCACAACCTCTCTCAGCAATTTTTTTCCACTGTTTGATGATCCTTACAGTAAAAAATAATAATAAAACAGAAAGTCTTGTTATAAAATTGAAGTTTTTGTTCTTCAATTTGCCTCTTGTCCTGCTGGCTACCACGGAGAAGAGTATACTTCATTGCTACTCTGCATCACCACATAACAGAATGGGAAATCCAAATCAGTGACTTTAATTACATGTTATATTTCATCTTGGGGTTAAACTTCTATATATTTGTTCTAACCAACATTGAAGTGGTCTTTTGAGATTAATAAGACAAAGTCATGTCAAGCAGACTAATCCAGTGACGGGAGATAAGACAGAACGGTGTGGACAAGGACTGCTGACAACTGAAGTTACTGTTTTTCACAGAGCAAACCCTTGATCCAACTCATTTTTGTTTATGTAGTGTTTCAAAGCCTGCCATCAGCACCATCTTTCACTCTTGAGTCATAGAATTTTCTGCTGGCTTTTGACTGCAATTTTCTCAACAGTCAACTTAAAGAAAAAGACTTAGCTGGTAATATAAACAGATCTCTACTAGTAAAGGGATTTCTCTTCTCTGAAAGACATTAATCTGCAATGTAAACAGGAAGAAGTTCAATGATCCATAGAAAGGAAAAAACAATATAATATTGCTACTGTCAAACTTGAGTTGTCTCTGTGTGAAATTCTTGTCTCTCTGCACCAAACTCCTGAATCCAGGCCATCTTAATAGCTGATAGCTAGGATCACCTGTGTACCAGGAATTAGCATAGCACCCTACATAGTGTAATTACAGTCTTACAACACAGATCCCTTGCTAATAAGCCCTTCCAGAATTCAAAGTGTTCAGGGGAATCATCCAGACTACTCAGGTGCTCAGGGCTCCTGCTGTTCTGGCAAAACATTGGAGCCTGAGATCTGTAATGTATCAATGTGCTCGACTGTAGGAGAGAACTGGTTCTGCAATCGGAGAGCTCTCCCTGTATGACAACAGATTGAAGCTGAAAAACTGTGCTGAACTTGTACTTGAACTCCATTGTATGTGTACAACGGAGAGGCATGTTTGTTTGTATGGTACCAGCTTGGCAGATACTGATGTAGCTACAGTGACAGCTGTAACAGTGACATAAGAAAAGGACAGAAATCATGAGCTATTGCTGCCCTAGTTAGTTTGCACTGTCTGCATACTTGGAGCATAACCTTTGGCAGTACATACTTACATGTGTTTTGTTTCCCTTTCTTAAAAGAGAGATTAGTATATTTCCTCATGATGCATTCAGAAGTGCATTCTAATTCTTTACAGGTGTTAATTTTTAAGAAATTTTGCAACATAACTAAAAGCATATATTTCTAATACATAAAATTCCCAAACACTCAATTTGACTAATACTTCAAAATATACAAAGATATAGTTCAGGCTATCATGTGCAAGTTCAGGCCATTTAATGCATAGTCACAAGATACAGTAGCATTGTTTACAATCTAAACAATAACATTGTTACAATCTAAATCTAATTAAAGGGTGTGCAGGAATGAGAAGGGGATCAATATCTAATATGCTTTTTTTCCATCTGCTTTCCTCACCACTGCTAACATGTCAGAGAAAATGCCAATAATTTGATCACATTCATGTGCTCTCTTACTTTTCCACTGATACACACAAGGTCAGTTGTGATATAAGATGCTCCAAATTCTCTCAAAGTTCACAAATTAATAGGTGGTTATTAGACAGCATATTCAATAGTGACAGAAAATATAAATATATCTCAAATACTAACTCTGGGACATCTTCATATAAAATACATTTTTGATTTTAAGCATAGAAACATCACCCAATTACCTGCAAAAATGTTGGACAGTTCAGAAGTTAAATACTTGTTCAATGTTTTCCCCTTAAGGGTATTTAAAAGCTGTCCTTTTTATAATAAATTCCCATGAATTTAGCTTCACAATAAATCTAGGAAAACTATAATGGAAATCTTCCTGTGGTACTGAAGCCAGTTTATTGAGAACACATGAATGTAATCTTTACTGTTCCAAAAATGTGCAGTTGACAGTCTTGACAGTGGTAATCAACCTTTCCTTCATACTGATGTTTGCTTTAGTTAGACTGAACTCTTTCCCCAATTGTGCTTCTATGATTATTTAATGCTTAACTGTCATTAAAGGTGAGTTTTGGTCATACAGATACAAGAAATTTTACCTGCATTATTTCACCCATTTGCATTTCCTTATGTTGTTCCTCCAGTTTGCATGGCATCTTACCTCTAGACTGTAATGGTTCTATTCCCTCAGTGTTTAGGTCTTCACTTTTTTCAAAGCAACATAGCAAGTATATATAGAATGAGGTGCAATGTTTACTGAGAATTAAAAGTGTCCCTGGAGGGCAGGAGGTTTGCAAAGAAATGGAAACAACATATGGAAAACAACCAGATATTAATAGAAGATGGCTGACTGTGCCTAAGCTTTCTAAGACGTCAGATGAATATGGTTCTGAAAAAGGCTAGGATTAAATTCTTCAATTTAGGCTTCCTTTACCTTGTTGCAAACAGAATTAAATGCTTGTAATAGTAAAGGAGTAATTTCTACAATGAGCACAGAAGTAGCACTAACAGGGATGCTTCAGACTGTCTGTGGTAAACAATCCATGAAAGGCAAAAGAACACAAATAAGGTGAAGATCAATAAAAGGGTATAAAAATATAGGAGTATACAGAAAATTAATCAATCTGTTTTCACAGTAGGGGTACCATGTACCCATGAGGTTGTAATGTGTATGAAATAATAAAATGCACCATTTGACTTTATTCTCTTGTAACCTTGGCCTTCAACAAAAATCTTATCAACTTATTTGCAAACTTTTGTTATCATCCATGAAGTGCTTTTACGATAATTTGAGGTGACTGGATGTTTTGTCTTTAAAATTTTCTGCTCTTATGATGAACTCAAACCCATCGTCTTAGACAGGACAAGTATATATCCACATTAAGATATTTTTTTCCCCAAACGCATATAAAAAACACTGACTAAATGAATACTTTACATCCTTGGTGGAATTTTTATAGTAAATAAATAAATAATATTGACATTTTAAAAATTATTATCCTGTTATACCTCAATTTGAATAAATAAATAAATAAATAGATACATGTCACTCAAATAATACTACTCTGAAATAGATTGTGTTTCATTAAACCTCTTACAGATGTAGACTAAAGGATTACAACTGAATTAACCTTTAGAATTTAAATACATGGAAAGAAAATAATAGATTTGCATTGTTATTATAATGTGAGTGTTGATCTATGTGAGGTTGGTGATATAAAACTGAAAGAACTAAGTAGAAATAGGAACCATGTGATATGACTCAGTATATAAAAGGAATTACAAGCTAATGGGCAGAGAAAGGTCTAGTGTGAAATAACAGATAGGTAAAGTTCTTCTAATCTAAATTTATATGCCTAAAAGTTAAGCAATTTGAGTAGGATTTTTTTGCCTCAACTTTAACTGCCTTAAGCACAGGTGATTTTTTTCAGATCTTCCCTCATAGTTAGTGGGAGCTTTTAAGTGTTCTGAGAACAATTTACCTTATCCTGAGGGAGACACCAGCATGTGGCCTTGTGAACTGCCTATAAATTATCAGCTTAATTTCTGTTGATTTATGAGAGCTTAAACAACTACTTATGTAGCTGTCTGCATTCTATACTACTAAAATGGGGCCACAATTTGGCCATGCTATAAGCTGCTTTTTACAGTCAATAAATCAACTCCAGAAGATAAGTTAAATATTCTAGTGTAGGATATGTGCCAGTGACCAGAGAACTGAATCTCTCTGTAGAGATTGTAGAGGAAGCTTAAGTGTGTAACTTACATCAGATATCTAGTTTACATTAGTTGCACTTCTGCATTTCAAGACTGGTAGGCAAAATAAAGCAGGACAATTTTCTTCTGCCTTAGTTTAGGGTGTCTCAATTCCCATAAGTATGCTCTTTGCTTTATAGGGTAAAACGTTATAATTTTGTGTTTGACTTTCCTGACTAGTCACCTTTACATTTTAAAATGGATTATATAGATTCTATAAAATATAGAAAGCAATCTAGGACTGTTAATTTCTACAGTGTTAGGGTTTTTTAAAGCCTTGTAAGATGAAGTGTACTTTTATACCCATGAAATTCATGAGGAACTGGAGGAGATAGATCACTACAATAATAATTTTATCCATCAAACAATCCAATTAGAGGAGAAAAAAAGATAGTATTCTATATGGAGATTCTGGAATTCCTTCCACTGTTCTCAAAGGGCTGAGGATGGCTAATTTGTTTAGTTACAAAACTGGGATATAGAATTGTTCTTTCCTTTTGTTAGTGTAAATGTTCTAGTATAAATGTTTTCCATAGAATTTGAAAGATGAAAGATGGATTTCTAAGCATCAGTGAGCATGCATACATGTATATGCACACACATATACAGGCTCCAATCCCAGCCTTTTGAAAATCTCTTGTTCTGCTCTTGTAAATTACTAGCATAAGAGTGGTGGTGGGATCAAAGTTTAGTCTGCTGAGTGTAACGATATCACAGGACCACTGAACCCAGAAGTATGAAGTATCCTTTTTGCCTTCATAATGTTAATTTACCAGGGTCATGATAGCAACAGAGCATAGATGGAGGCCCAGACCCTGAAAAACATTTACACATTGCTGACTCAACAAAATTGAGTAATTATGAAGACTTCAGTTGCATAATAGTTCAACAGCTGGTCATGAAAAACACAAACATTTAGTCTGACAAAAATTAACTCTTCTCTTCCCACTCTCTCTTTCCAAACAGCTCTTTAGCTGTAACGTAGCTATCCAACAGGAATAATGTTTTTACTTTTGTGTCGCTGAGTCAGATGAGGTAAACTTGAAATGTGTTGGACAGATCATTGGACTTCACCATAAGAGTCTTCCATAAACTCCTATTTCTTCTAAAGGCAATGGAAAAATCCCACAAACAGCCAAGGGTGTTAGCCTTTCACTCTCATGCTCAGTGGCTCTGCATGGGAATTTTTTGTGCAAATGTGTTGTATAATCAAATGTGTAATCTGTGATTCAAACAGAAACATATAAACCAGTCACCCCTCTCCATGAGTACTAAATAGAAATGCAAATCAGAGGTGTCTGAATGAAATCATTTATGTGCTTCTCTCTTTGTAGACTGAAATAAATGAACATGAGGTCTAAAGGTTCACTAAGGTGTTGTGATTTGAGAATAATTTATTGTGTAAAAGAGTAACCCGTCAAACAATGTTAATTATAACACTGTTGAAAGCTGAATTGCTTAAATCTAAATCATTTATAAGTTATGTGATAGATATTAAACACCTCTGAAAAGGAAAAATGCTGCAGGCAATTGTTCTTAATAAGTCTAGTTTGGTTAATTATTGCCTGAAGCATTTCTGAACTAATTATTTACCTTCAAAGGGGGCTCCATGTTTTCAGCATTGAAGTGCCAGATATTGATTTTCTTTAATTGTCAGGGTATAGTACTAGACAGACCACACAAAGCTGAAGGTTAAGCCATTTATAGAAAGTGATAGCCAGGTCCTCCAGTGTCACACACTGCATCAATGTGAAAGGGAGACCAAGGCCCTGAAACTCCACACTTTCAGGGAAAAGGATTATTTGTCCCTGTCATCTGCCCTTTATGGTTCATTTAACAACTTATATAGCCTGTGCAAATTAAGTGTGTTTAGGAGCTGCCCAACATCCAAGTCAAAAAGACTGGAGTATTTTATCCTTCTAGTTAACAAGATATACAGGGCTCAACAAATAATGAACATTGAATTATTTGTTAACTAGTTTTACCATAGATGTCTTAAAAATTAGTTTAAAATGCTTTTTCACTGTCTGCCCACTTCCCCCCCCCTTTTAAGTGAGTGAATATACATATTTCACAAAGGTTCTTAATGGGAATTTTGACATTGGTTCTCACTAGGCTTGGGGTGCTTAGAGAATTTTTGCCTGCTTGGATGGATGTAATTTTTTTGGCCATAATTTGGGATGTTTGAAATATTACAAGTCCCAGAGTACTTGAAATCATTATCACCTTTATATCTCATCAAACCACATGTGATGCATGGACAGACATTTGCCAATTGGCTAGAGCTATTCCAGCCTACTGCAACATAAAAATAATATAAAAATAATAAATGCAGTACAGCCTCCTAATTCACATGATTAGTGCCATCCCTTCTCATTTGAACTTATAAATAAAAAGAAAACCTTTTTCTTCTTTTGAATTTTTGAGTTCTATGTGATTTCTTGCATTTTTCTTCAGTCAATCAGTTTTCTTTATGTGATTTTTTTTTTCTCCCATGATGATTAACTTGTGCTTAATCTTTTCTCATTCATGCTCTTAAATTTTTGCTCATTTCCCAGCTATTAATTTGTATGTCCTACTACTTTTGCCACTTTGCCCCTCTCTTATTTAAGCTCAAGGACACCTACAGGAATAAAGTGACATACTCTATCTGGGAGCAAGTGCTGTCCCTGTAGTTAACAGTGTGAGACATACCACTGGGGATGACTTGGTTCTTAGGTGGGGTAAATTGCCTTGTGCAGGTTCCTATCTCTAATTAGTTTTTCTGTGGAGGTAGCCTAGAGTGACTGATGATCCTAACCTAGCAAGCTATCTCAAGTTAAGTGGAATGAATCCAGACCTCATTCATCTCACTTTTTTTTTTCTTGTTATGTACCTTTTTTTTTTTTTTTCCTACATTGCCTGCCTTTATCCGTGTTTGTTCAGATAAGCTCAGACTGCAGAAACCCTTAGCAGCCCACATGACTAAACTGGGCAATATCATCACTGAATTGAGATGTCTTCAATTCCTGTGGAGAAAACACAGAGAACAATTCAGATCACAGATTATAATGCCTGCATCTCTTTGTTGGTAGCATATATAAATACTGAAGTTCTTCTGATTATGTTTTAAGCAGGTTATTTTGATGTGATTAATTCCCATCCAAGCTGTAATAGCACTTATTCTTCTGGGCTGTATTTAAATAAAATTTGATGAATAAAATGTATGTAATTTCCATCAATTAAGTTTTAACCAGTTCTAGTCTTAAAGGGAAAAAAACCCCATGTGTTAAATATAGAGTAGAAATACTGTATTGTGTAATAATACAGTAATTTCTACAAATAAACAAATCTAAACAAATATTTTGCAATGCATTTCCTTGCTAAAGAGATGGGATTTGAAATGGTATGTGGACCTGACAAGCTTTGTAGAATATTGTGTTTAAATAATGACTACTCATTATTGTTATTAAATTTATTATTATTAGTTCTATTAACCATGTATATATCCCTCCCCTCACCCCAAAGATTTCTTTTTGCTGTTAGTCCTGATAATAATTGAACCACTGCTTTCTTTTGATCAATTCAGGAATTTTTAATGGAGAAGATACATACTAAACAGAAAAATGCCCATGAATAAAAGCAGTTATTCATTCTTCCCCATTCCTTAAAAATGGGAAGTACAGCTAAGTTTCGTGCTCATAACAATAAGCAATATAACAAAATTGGCTCTGTCACAATTGTCAGTTATCTGCTCTTTAGGATAGAAAGTGATGAAAAATATATATTTGTCTGTTCTTTTTGGTATAAAAAATGTGTTTATGTGAAGAAATGTGCTAAGTATAAAGCAAACTCAACTCCAACCCAAATCCCAGGGTCTATTTTGAAAACCTTTGGATTTGGTTCTAATTTTACATTTGCATCTGGGGTTCATCTTGACCTTAAGGGCATATGTTTGTGTAAATGGAAATCTAAATACTACTGTATGATGAAATTCTAGCATCCTAGAAAATGCTAAGTCCCTTTAGTGGCAAACAATACTGTCTTTGACATTTGTTCCACTACTTCTTGAAGACTAAATTAAAAACAATAAAATGGCTGTTAAGTATCTCTTGCACGTTTATTGGCTTATAAAGAATGTGCACCATTAGGTAACCAGTGGTACAATGACAAAACAGACCTCTGAGGCTCCGATTTGCCCTATAAATAATTTGAATTTCCTTTCAAACCGTTAAATGCAATGAAAGTTCAGCTTTTTTTTTTTTTTAAATCTATTCAAGCCTGTTGATTTCCATTCTTTTTTAGTGAGGTACCCCCCTATATTAACTTACAATACCAGGATTAAGAATTTGACACGCTCTATTACAAAGTGGTGATATAGTTACACAAATCGTTCTCATACAAAGGAGTATTTATATACTACTGAAAAAAGGTGTTTTCTTATGCTCTCAACTCATTAAAATATTTTAAATAACCTTCAGTAAAGAGTTGACCCATCAAGGTCTCATGATAATTGTCTTTTCCTCTAAATACTTGTAAAGACTACTCATTGTTCTATTTGCTCATATGCTGTTTGACAAAAGCATTAAAAAAGTGACTTACATTATCAGTATATATAAACTAGACTAGAGAGATACAGCATGACCATTGCCACATCTTCTAGGTGTATATTGTTGGCTTGTATTTTTCAAATAGTATAAAATAATGGGTAAAATCCTCTTTCTTGAGATTTAGGCATTCATTTTAGGGAAATGATAATAACGAACACAAAGAGTACCTACAGATACTTCCTTTTATCCTACTTGGTAAAGTGTACAACAGTGTTTCAGATTGCAACACAAATATTCATATGAATATATATAAAATACTCCAAACCAACCAAGTAAACTTCTCTATTTTCTTGGATATTTCATTTCATGAATACTGCACAGTGTGCAAACTGTTTGGGTTTGGCTGTCTCTTGTCATGCTGATTTGTTGTGTGGGTAGTCAAAGCAGGTCTTAGTTTAGAATCAAGAGTAACAAAGTGTATATAACAAGTAAGAGATCAACCAATAGCAGTAGTCATTTATGAAAAAATAAATTGAAATGAAGCAATCATGAGTTGCTCTGCAGCAGTTTGGGACCAGGAAAAGAGACAACATTCAAATGAGTTATCAGCCACAAATCGTCAAAACATAAGTGTCTGAATGCAAAATCCCTCCTTCCACCCCCAAATATTCTGTTGTTTTTTCTCTGATGTTATAAATCCACAAATGATTTCAAAATTGTTGCTGTTTATATCTCTGTATTGATTATTCTTCTCAGAAACTTCCTGAATTCTATGGAGATATTTATTCTTTTTCCAGCACTTTCCCTTCCCTTCCCTTCCCTTCCCTTCCCTTCCCTTCCCTTCCCTTCCCTTCCCTTCCCTTCCCTTCCCTTCCC
>JAWWLV010000045.1:16437514-16452025 GCA_035041135.1 Platyrinchus mystaceus
CTGCCCTGCCCTTCCCTTCCCTTCCCTTCCCTTCCCTTCCCTTCCCTTCGCTTCCCTTCCCTTCCCTTCCCTTCCCTAACATTCCCAAACATTCCCTTTCCAAACCTTCCATTCCAAAACCTTCCCTTCCCAAACCTTCCCTTCCCTGCCCTTTCCAAACCTTCAAAAACCTTCCCTTCCCAAACCTTCCCTTCCCTGCCCTGCCCTTTGCCTTGCCTTGCCTTCTCTTCCCTTCTTTTCCCTCCCCTTTCTCTTTTCCCCTTTCCCCTTTCTCCTTTCCCCCTCCTCCTCCCCTCCTAAACTTCTTTCCCCCACTATTTTTGTCTACTCTTCTATTTATTATCTTATTTAATTTCCATTTAATATCAAAGTGACAGTAAACAGACTACATCTTAAAGTATTATTTTAAAAACCAGTAAAAAGTTCAATTCGAGCTTCTTCCTAAGTCTTTCACTTGTCTCATTTTTCAGTGCCCACCTTATTTTAAAGCAAAACTAAGAAAGTCGTGATTTCTTCTTCTAGCACCAGGTGGCGTTAGATTAACTGCTGAAGTCGGTTCCCGGGAGTCTCAAAGGTGCCTTGGTCTTCAAGCTGTTTTTTTTCATAGACAGTATAACTAGAGTATGACTAAGTGAAGAATCAGAGATTTTATTTTATTTTTCTTTCAGTATAAGCTTTCACGCTTAAGACAAAGAGGTAAAAATCTTTCTAATATTTGTTTATATTTAGGAGATCTCCGTGGAAATAAATTGGGAAGAGGTGAATATAATTATTCTAATGATGGAGCTTTCTCTTTAAAACATTTTCTTGAAAATATAAATGTATGATGGCGACTTTCAACTGTGTCTAATTCTACTGTGATAAGGTTCCAAGTATTAACTTTACAAATAGGCTGAATTCTTAAGTGCAATCAGGGAAATATAATAATATCTTATCAGGTTCTTTAAAAAGAATTTGTAATATTTAAAGCTGCTGACGTAAAATATCTGGAGAACTCTGAAGGCTTCTGTTAATTGATGTGATTTTGTTTTGGGGTTTTTTTAGAGCTTATTTCAGTTCTCTTTTAATACATGTTCACCCCTGAAAAATGCACAAAGAATTTTTTTGGGGGAAATTGGGAATGACATTCTCAAGTTTGTGATATTTTTCTGCTATTGCCAGCTGCCCACCTTGCTGCTCTCTCACTCCCACTTCTCAACAGGACAGGGGGACAAGATATAAAACACTTGTAGGTCAAGGTAAAACCAGGTGGACCACTTAACAATTTCTGTCATGTGCAAATCAGACTTGACTTGGGGAAAATGAATTTATTTTTTTGCCTATTAAAATAGATTTGGATGGTGAGAAACAAAGATAAAATTAAAGAAACATTTTCCTTTTTCCCAGGTTCTTCTTCACTCCTTCATTCCCAACTACTCTACCTCCTCCGCTCCCCCATCAAGCAGCGCACTGTTGGTGGGAGACTTCTGGTCGGTTCCTCTCTGCTGCTCCCGGTACACTGAGGTGTACCTTAGACCATCAGCCTGATTGTGAGTGAAGTCAAGATTTTGTCAACAGAGGAACTTACACATTCCACTCTTTATTTAGGGAGTCAAAACCACAGGCTAGTTTGGAACATGACATTTCAAATATATGTATCAGTTCTACTCTGCTCTTTGGAGTTAAATAATTCAGTGTTGCAAGGTAATGCAATAATGATTTAATGTATACATCTTTGCTTCACCATAATCTTCTTAAAGTATTTATATGAAAGATATGTTTGCTTTTGTAGGATAAAGTCGTTCACATGAATTTCATGCCACTCTTTGAGAGAAGCCAAAATAAAAAGAAGGCCATATCAGAATAGTGCAATATTAAGGCCTTAGCTTTAAGCTATCTCACAAGTAGCTCCATAGCTCACATAGCTCCATGAGAAGGTGTTTGCTTTGGTCTTTAAAGGTATGTATTCACATTAAGCTGCTACTGAAGATAATTAAAGGATGAATGCATCATCAATTATTCTCACAGTTAGAGAGATATGAAAAGAAAGACTTGCTGTAACAAAGGGTGCTATCCTACATTCTTTAAAGCATTATTTGAGAAGGGAAAAATGTACAGACCACAAAAGTTAGACTCCAGAAATAGAGATAACTCAAATTGCTACAGAAAACATTTTTTTTTGCGTAAAAATAATTCACTACTTGTTTTAAAACAGGTATTCACAAAATAACAAAAGGAATAAAAGATCTGTGATCTATGTCTTTGTAATTATGTGCCACCTCATCCGTGGCGCAGAACATTTGTTAACAAACAGTCCCTTGCACTGTGTACTCAATAGCAGAGTGTGTATATGTGTAATCAGCTGTATGAAGCAATGAGAAGTGAATTCCTAAACACTGAACTACTGAGATATGTCTGGAACATGATATGAAGCTACATAATGGTGTGTGCCAACATGCCTTCTTGCACACACGCAAATCATTTCACCCAGATAAGGGAGTTAACACCATAGTTGGCCTTATTAATATGTTTTCTGAGAGCTGATGGGCTCAAGCTAATGCTTGTCATAAGCTGGATGAGCTTTGGAGGTATTCTGATTTACAATACCAAGCAGTACCTTTCAAGCTGCAGACCTTAAAGACAGGATTCTTGAATTAAATAATGAAATGTACTTTCCAAGTGCCTTAAAAACCTTTGTCACACTTGTTAAAGGGAGATACTACCTTGAAGGAATGCCAAAGATGCATGAAACATTATAAATATTACCTAGACACAATGCAACAATTATCCAAATCCATTAGAATTATCTCAGTCTTTTCAGTAGTCTTGGAATAAAAAACCCCTCAGTGCACTATAAAGTTAACTCTTGATTTGCAGCTATGCAATCATTGTGGTCTATATGTATCAGGATCCATAGGTCTGAAGAGTATTGCAAATTGTTTTGTACTGTATGTATAGTTAGAAGGCTTATGCTGAAAACACAGCTATTATCTGTTCAAAATAGTATATATGTGCAAACAAAATGGATATATGCATATTTTCCCCATTCTTTCTTCATTAAAGGTACATAAAGAGATGTATGTAAGATACTTTGCTACCTTTCTATATGTTATAAAATGTGCGTTTCATATTGATTTGTTAATGTTTGGGTCCTAATGGGTATAAACAACATGAATATTTCTAAACAAAAGTTACATTAATATATACATAAAATCTATCAGGACTGGCTTAGATCTATTTGAATTAATAAGAATCACACAAGGCCATAAAGGAAATAGTATTTCCCAGCAATTATACTCTCTTTTAAGTAGGTCTGCTAAAAAGTGAAGGATAGTAGTATATTATACAGTCTTTATACTGTAACCTCTCATATTGAAATGGAGTTTTTGTATTTCACCAATTTTGTTTTATGGAGTTTTGTCTTATTCCCTTTTCTCCTCACACTAAATCTTGTTCTTTTTTTCACAAATTTAAGACTTTAATTGAATTCAATGTCTGACACCTTCATGCCACCATTCTTACACATACCACTGCTCTTTTATTCCTGAAGCTTTGTTGTGCTTTGTCCTTGGTACGACCTCTCTTGTTGATCTTCTTAACCAAAGTTTACAGAGCTGCTGTAAGTTACTAGAAACTATATTCCACCAGTCCCACAACTTATTTTATTTTTAATTTAGGACATATTAAGAAAAAAGACATTTATTTGTCTATTCAGTTCAACCTCGCTAGTGACTCTTGATGGAAGTGTTATTGCAAAGGTTCTGTGCATACTGTCCGTGCACGGTCCTGTAGGTGAGCATGGTTCTCCCAGACCCAACAGAAGGAACACCTGCATTCAAGCTCCTTATTTCTTTCTGATTATGCTGATTGCTACCCTAGTGGGAATCCTGTACCGACTCTGTCTTTCATGGAAGTCCTGTTTGTATGAACAGTTGATCATAGCCTATTCACTGAACTGTGTGCTTAGTTATTCATTCTCTTAGGTCTGATAAATATGCACTTACAAAAAGTGAAATATGTTCAGAAAGACAGGGTTTTTGAAGGTGTTTAGCTCATAACCTGAAGTTTATGGAATTCATTTGGGATGATGATGCATGGTTTTGCTCGTAAGTAATCCATATCTCCTCTGTCATATCCTGAGCATCCTAACAGTCAGACTCTCTGTTATTGCTAGCTATTTATAGGTGTTTGTTAAGAAAAATTGTTTATCTAAGTGTATGACCTAATTCACATTTGTGTCCATCTTGTTGGCTATGTTACTGAAAGCAGGTAAGGAGCAAACAAGCATTTTGGCCTTAGGCTTATAAGAAGCTGTGTTTGGTATAATTAAAGACCTAGCAGAGTAAGGAATTAATTAAAATAATTAGAACTGTACTGTATATGCATCTCTTACTCTCTGTCTTTCTCTCTCTCAAGTTTTTTTCTATAGTTAGGTGATGCCAAACGGTTTTTCATTAGCTTTGAATAGAAATCACTTCACTGAAATCGACCAACACTAGGGAACAACACAGCAATGTGGGTTACAAAACTGAATTTGACATTGAAGAATAGTAAAACTAAGGACTCATAAGGAAACATAAAAACAAGACATTTGTGAATTTAGCAAAATGCAATGAAGAATAAATTCAAGAAACCTGAAGTAAGGTAAAGAAGATGACAGAAATTAAGAAGGGAAATTACAATGTAACTTGGAAGAGACAGGAAGATAAGGAAAAAAGTATTTTGCTCTAGATAGAATAACAAGAGAGTCCATCTGTTTGAGTGAGCCTTGTGCACAGCTGTCTCAGAAACCTAAGTGAACATGCAAGTATATTTAGAGTTCATAAAATCTGCACACATGATGCTTTATGGTCTGCTCTGGTATTTATTTGAGAGTTTGTTCCATTAAACTGAAGATATTTTCAAGGGTTACAGTATTTATTTTGCTTTTAGTTATCTTATTCCCCTCTCTACTAATTCAAAGTTAACAATTTCTGTGGCTAATCAAGAAGGAAGTTGAGCTATCAATTATCTTAATACATATTTATAATAGGTTATAAATCATTGACTGAGCAACAAGGACACCAGGATGCTTGGTCTAATTTCAGAGAACATCAAACTGAAAGAAACATCTTTCTAAGGTGCATTTCCTCTTCCACAGGGACATAGACATGTGGATTGCATCCAGAGTCAATGTCAGGGAAAAGTGCTAGAAAATATTTCATTCTATCTTAGAATAATGCAGACAAGTATAAGAAATTTACAATAGATGAGGAGATGTCTAACCCTCCCTTCCCTGTGGCTGGGAAGGGAAGTTTAGATTACTGTGAAGATAGTTTAGATTACATGACTGATTTGGATACGATTAAAATTAGACTAAAATTAGCTAAAATTATCATCAAAGTTAAAGTGATTTCAGAGGCTTTTACCTTCAGCTGTTTCTTATCTCCCACTTCCACCTATTGTTATATCTCTATTTTGTGGTGTGGTTATGCCTCAAACATCCTGATTATATAGATATAAATAGGCCTATATATTTTGAGGTATACCATAGTAAAAAGAAAAAAAAAGAAACACCCCCTCACATACACACAAACCCCCCCAACCCACTAAAGAGAACAACCCCACAAAAGTCAAAACCCACCACAAAAGTCACCAAAACCTAAACTCCCAAGTTTTTAAAATTTAGTGAAAGGCAATTTAAGAGTATTTGGATTTAATATTTGTGCTCTTTGAGCCCCTAATTTGGCAAGAAAATCAGTAGGACAAAGACTTGCTGCTCTCTGCACCTGCATACATAATGTGGAGTACCTCATCTCTTCTGTGTCCTGACCAGAACCAACTCAAACCCGCTCCCCCTTCCTCCTGTTCTGTGCTTCCAGATTTATTTCCCAGAAAAATAAAGGTCTTGGATGGCAAATATGATAGGGAGAATTCAGTCTTGGCTTTATATGGGGCAGGGATACAACTAGAACAGGGACCTAAAGTCAAGAACATCTCAAGTTTCTTTACTCAGTGTGTTCAAATTCCTTGACTGAGTTCAGTGAACCCCATAGATGGGGTCTAAATCACCAGGACTGTTTTTAGGATTGGGTCTTTATTTATCCTCAGTTGGGTCTCAGATGTGTTATTTTAAGAAAAGTGATACTCAAATTTCATTATAAATTTCATACAAATCCCACAGTTTTTAAATGAATGTAGATTGTTATTGAATGGAGAAGCCTCTCATTCCTTTCTTCTCTTGTTTCATGCCACTTGCTCTTTATATTGAAGAACATGGTGAATTTTCATGGTCCTACAATGACAGGCCAAATCTAGAATTTGTAGAGTGGCCTCACCAAAATTACTAAGTCCCAATGGCCATTCACCTTATATCTGAGGAACCAGATACCTCATCAGTCCCCATGACATAGTTCTTCTGTAGTTACTTCCAATACCCATGTTTGCTTCTAGTAATTCCCAGTTCTGCTGGGAACTATGTTCTGCTGGCAGTGATTTTCCTCTGCCATTGCTTTAGGTTATCATTTACTTTCGAAAAGATAGATTGATAAGCAAGATCCAATCATCAGCCTTATAACAACGTACAAGTTTCTTGAATGATCTTTCCTATCTTGTCAAAATCACTCAGATTCTTTTACTAAAATTTATTATTCAAAGTCTACTTTGTCTTCTCACTGATTTCAGGAGAATAGCAGTGGACCCTGAGACTGTGGGACCTGTTGTCAATGTGCAGCCTGTTTGAAAGACCTTATCTTGCGAGTACTGTTTCACTGTTCCATTTCACAACATAAATTTGGTTCTTTGATTTCCTTCAATGTGCATTGTTTTCAACAGAAATATGCATAAAATATTACAAATGCACATATAAAGTTTGATCTGTTCCTGTGCCCATTCTAGTCAACTCTTAGGTGAGACATATTGTAATATGTTCTTTATGTTAGCAGGGTTTAAATTATATTTATTTGTGTGAGCTACCATGATGAATACTGCAAAAGAACAAAACATATTATGTGCCTCAAAATGACTGGAACTGTTGCCAAGAAAACAGCAGATGTTCACTCAATTCACAGCAAGAAAACTGATATTCAACATTTAGAGAACTTATTTCAGAGAATTTATGAATTTCTACTAGGGATTTTGGAGACAATGTGAACTGAAAGACAAGGACTTGTTCTATTTTTGGTTTTGTTGTGACTTGCTGCATGGTCTCTAAGCAGTCACTTCACCTTTCTCTGTCTCCATTTCTTGTTTCACCCTTTTCTTCCTGTCTTTGGAATTTAAGGTTTTTGAAAGAGCCTGTATTACACATTTGCAGCATGCACAATGAAACCACTGCAATATAAATAATAATTATAATGAGGCCAATTTTAACTCTGCCCTCAGCAGACAAATGAAAGAAAATTCCTCATTTTCTGCAATTTCAGAAAAATTACTTGTTATTAATGTTCTTGTGAACACAACAGGAGGAACTGGAGATTGATCAGGCTCATGTCTTCATTCTATAAACTTTTTGGCTGGCTTTTGGTTTTAGTGAAATCAGCTCAAAACTGCGCTGGAGTCCAACCAACCAACAGAAAAGACAGGCTTTTAATCAGGCTTCTCTACAATGGAGCACATCCATTTGATAAATGAACTAATTAAGCAAATGAATAAGTATAACCTACCACTGTGAATGACACTATGAAAAAGCTTCAGATCCACATTAATACTTCCAGAAACCCAGAAAAAAAAGGATGGAAAAAATACAAGTTCAATTCATGAAGCACATTTGTGTAAATGGAGTTCTATCATGGGTAGTGGTCTGGTACAATGCATGCTCTCTGTGTATAAAGCTGACAAGGGGTAAAGAGGTCTGAAATAAGGTTACTTCACTTCTGAATTTTTTTTTTTTAATATCAGCCATTTCACAGGCAGAAGAATGTAGCAATGACTCATGCTCTTTATGAATGTCCTTTTGTAAAAGCAAGTGAAATGCCATAACGCCTGTATCCTGATCTTTCCTTGAATATTCTAAATCTGTGTATTATATCTCTAGCAAAAATTTTTTTAAAAAGTCGCATTATATGAAAAAAAAAGATGAAGAGAAAGAGAAAAACACCTCAGAATCATTTTATACAACCTCAGCTGCAATTTTCATGCTTTGTCTGATCAGATGCTTCTAGGATTGATCTGACAGCTTTGGAAACAGTGTAAGTCATCTCATTGATTTCAGGGAAATAACTGGACCCTGAGACTGTGGGACCTTTTGTCAATGTGCTGCCTCTCCCATACAGAAAACCCTTGAAACCATGGACTTCTCTAAAATATATATAAATTAGACAAAAAAAATGACTACTCAGATAACCAAAATCATGAGAGGAGGTAAGAGTTTGATATTAGAGCTGAAAAATTAAATATATGTGTATCCTTGTTATACAAATGAGCTGCTCATGACTGCCAATCTTCAGCTGTTTATGCAATTCAAGGGGCTTTTCATTTCAGTGTTATTGAATAAGGTGCTTCTTCTCCTACTTTATTATCAGTTAGAGAGTCATTGGGGTGTTTTTCTTAAAAAATAGTACATATATTAATAACTTGTGCAACAATATCTGTTCCTGGGACCTGCTTTTTTCATGATGAGATTAAGAATCATCATGAGTTATCAACCAGGAACAGAAATCAAGTTAGTGAGAGCCTCTGAACTGACCCTGTTGAAAAATTACCATTTCTAGCTAGGAAATCTTTTGCAAAGAGCAATTTTGTACATTTTACACTTACTATAAGAATTAAAGCAATCAATAAAACAATAAAAAAGGCATTCATCAGGAAAGAGACTGTGGTTGCACAGATAATACATTATTAAGATTCACTTCTGTGATATGTCAAATCTTTTACCATTGACTTTACTCTCATAGAATCATACAATGGTTTGGGTTGGAAGGGACCTTAAAGATCATCTAGTTCCAGTTCTTCTGCCATGGACAGAGACACCTTCCACTAGACCAGTGGAATGTGCCAGTTGCTCAATGCCCCATCCAACCTGGCCTTGAACACTTCCAGGGATGGGGCATCCACAGCTTCTCTGGGCATCCTGTTCCAGTGCCTCACAACCCCCCAGAATTAAGATTCTTTCCTAACATCTAATTTAAACTGTCCCTCTCTCAGTTTGAAGCCATTCCACCTTCTCCTGTCACTACATTCCCTTGTAAAAAGTTCCTCTCAAGATTTTTTCTAGGCCCTGTTGAGGTACTGGAAGGCTGCTGTATTGTATTAGTACAGTGGTAATCTCTTGAAGCAACTGAAGCAAGTGGAGTTTGTTGTATGGTTGACAAATAGAATTTTAAAGCAGGTTAAATTGACTGTAAAGGTGTTTTATGGGTTATTAGCTGCACCAAATGCATGAATATGGGAAATAAAAAAAAATCCTTTTAATGTCACTTGATATGTATGGAATAATAATGACTTTCTCTAGTTATCCTGCAAACCTCCTGTAAGAAGTTACAAATTCATAAAGTACAATTGTGTAATAAACAATTCCTAGATATGGTAGTTTGGAAAGATGGAAAGTGTCTCTGATGCAGTTACAAGTTTTTCATACAAACGGTAAGCTACTGCAATTATCTATCTTGTAGTGCATTTCAGACTTGTCTCTTTTAAGCCTGTGATGTGAACCTGTATATAGGACATGGCATACATTTTCTCACCATTCATTTTGTGGTATAGAATCATAGAATCATTGAATGGTGTGGGTTGGATGGGACCTTAAAGACCATCTAGTTCCAAGCCCTTTGCTATGCCAGGGACACCTTTTATGAGACCAGGTTGCTCAAAGCCCCATCCAACCTGTCCTTGAACATTTCCAGGGATGGGGCATCCACAGCTTCTCTTGGCACTATTCCAGTGCCTCACTGCTCTCACTGTGAAGAATTTCTTCTTAATATCTAACCTAAACCTATTCTCTTTCAGTTTTAAACCATTACCTCTTGTCCTGTCACCACATGCCCTACCCAAAAGTTCATCTCCAGCTTTCTTGTAGGTCCCCTTCATGTACTGGAGGGCCTCTCTAAGGGCTCTCTGGAGGTTTCTCCTCTTCGAGCTAAACAGCCCCAGTTTTCTCAGCCTGTTCTCATAGGGGAGGTGCTGCAGCCCTCTGATGATCTTCATGGCCTCCTCTGGACTCACTCCAACATATCCAAGTGCTTCTTATGTTAGTGGCTCCAGAGCTGGACACAGTACTCCAGGAGTGGTCTCACTAGAGTGGAGTAGAGGGGGAGAATTGCCTCCCTCAGCCTTCTGGCCACACTTCTTTTTATTCAGTTTGTGATACTGTTGGTTTTCCGGGCTGCAGTCACACATTGCTGGGTCATGTAAAGCTTCTTATCAACCAAAACCCCCAAGTCCTTCTTCTCAGGGCTGCTCTCAATTCATTCTCTGCCAAGTCTGTATTTGTGCTTGCAATTGCCCCAAGCCACTTGCAGGACTCTGCACTTGGCACTGCTGAAGTCCATGAAGTTCACTCAGATCCACCTATCAAGCCTGTATATGTACACTAGAATTAAAACTAGCTGAAATTTTACTTTTCATTTCTTATAGGTGCTTGATTGGAAAGTGGCTGTTGAGTTTTAATCAATACAAGTGACAGTTCTATGAATCTGCATGATTATTCTTTGTTCTTTAATTTGATTTAATTTCTTTTTTTTTTTTTTAAGAAATCCTTGTGCTCCATTGGTCATGAAAAGGGAATATGAAGCTATTTTAGCTCCAAGTCCTCGTCTGTTTAAGAAATTCTATTTATTTCCTGGGACATCTTGATTTGTAATAAAATAACCATCTGACCTTGAACAGGTTTTCTCTTTCTGTGTTAGCTTGTTTCTTTTCTTTTGTACCATATGTACAGTAGCCAGTGTATCAGGTTATGCTAATCTCTGTTGTGGTATATTTACCTTTTGCAAACTGTCCTATGCTGTGAGACTGAGGGATAAGAAATAAACATTGTTCTCTCTGCTCAGTGCCTCTGTGGCCCCTTAACACAGGCGTCAGAGGTTCTTGTGGTAAAATTGCATTAAGGTAAAGTGGGTAGTAGTGTAGAGGAATGAGAGTTGGAAACAATCAAAATGTTGTGTTGCAAGCTGAGAGCAATGCTCTTTTGGGAGAAAGAAAGGGAATGTAAAATACTAGGCAAAGTCACTTAGAAATTTCAAGACTGCTTTGATGCATTCAATAATATCACAGGGGAAAGGAATTTTCTGTACAAGAAACAGGCTGCCAGTTGAGACTATTAGCCATTCTGTTACCCTTACATAATAAAGGTAAATCATATAGGCTGTGCAGATAACAGATGGACCAACAGAGACAAATTATTTGTGATGTAACTGATAACTAGGTCAAAGCTGAATTACTGTGAGAAATGGACTGTACTATAAGAGAGCACTGAATAGTTTGCAAGATTAGTGAAAACTTGACTTCAGAAATGAAAGCAATGAGAAAAATAAAGTGCATCTTGTTAAGGGCATGTAGTGATTCATGAATTAAAAATACAAGGGTAAATGGATGACAGAGAAAAGATTTGTTAGTAATAAATAGGGAAGCAACACAACAAAATCAAATTGTCCAGTTCCTGGGACACATGGTCATGGTAAAAATTATAGCCATCTTCTGCAGATATATAATTTTCTGGACCAATTAAAATGTACAAAACTATTTTTTTCCCTTATTTTGTATACATACAGTTGTATGACAAATCTGTGGTGACATCAGTGATCATCATAGATCTTGAAACAGACAAACAGACATAGCTGATTACTTGATTAAGAATGAGTGACAGAATAAAGAATATTGGAGGTGAACAAAGCATAACTTCAGGGAAGATATGGAAAAGACAATATTTGTCTAATTTTTTATATTTAAAACTAGCTCACTTTGCCTAGAAGAATCAATTTGTGGTTCTATTATTTTGCAGCATATTCTTCTTTATAATTTAAGTCTGATTATTACGCTCTGTATTTTATTAGGGTAAACACAACAGTCATTGCTATATACTGACTTTTGTCATTGGGCAAAAATATTAACCTTTTCAAACCAGTTTTATGCTAATAAGTAAAGTGTAATCTCTTTCTAGCTTTCCAACATATCACATTTTTGTTACATTGCTGATCTGTATAGGATGAATTTTTAACAGACTGCAAAGATAGATGCAAGTTTTCTTCAGGATAAGAATTGACTGTTCCGAAGCCTGCCAGTTTTATTAGAATCTTTCTTTCTATTTTTTTTTTTTTTTATTGAGCCAACTCTGTATTGTAGAGTGATTTTTACTCAGAGTATCCCAAAAACCTCACTCAAACCAATAATCATGTGTTGATAGGTGAAATTAGTTTCAGAATTCTAATGAAGCTCAGCAGCTGGGAGACAGACAGCTCATCTAAAGATTAAATGAGAAAAATTGCCACTTTTGCTGGTTCCTTTAGAAACTCATTTACATTCTGTCAGCTCCCATTAGGGGTGGAACTGTGAATATTGAGGAAAATATACATGAATTTAGTGCTGAAATGGCCAATCGTGATCAGTTCCTTCTTGCTTACAAAGCTGCCAGAAGATTCTATGTAGTTGTGCCTTCTGGAAACAGTGGGTGATAATCTGCTTGCTTTCAACTGTCTCCTAACATTCTGAACTTAACATAACCAAAAGAACCAATACCCATCATAAAAAGGAGAGCATAGGATATCCTAAATCCTAGGTAATCCTAAATCTTGGGCTTTATATTTCTGGAGCTGTCCCTTTTGTTTTTCTTGACTTTTTTTTCTCCAACCATGTATCTGCAGAGCTTCAGTATTTCTTTTAGTGTGACAATACCAACAGCAATGACAAGAAAGGTACTGCACAATTCTTCTTTCCCTGTCCTTGTTACAGCCCTGATTTTTTATGTACATCATATTGACAAGTTTTCATGAGATCTGCTGACAGTGCCAATAGTAGACTAGGAATCTATACTATGCAGGTGTTATCCATTTCTCCACTGACTTTGATTGTATTTATGTAGACCACAAGTAGAGGTGACTGTGCCAGTGAAAGAAATACATTTAAGAATTCAACCAGGGTGTAAAAGACACTGCATACATGAATACAGGAACAGTAATGCTACCTTAAACATCAGAAAGTGTAATGTTGTGGTGTTGCAGATTCTTACTGTTTTCAATTTTCTTTAAATAAAGGTCACAGAAGATTATTAATTAAATGGGAAGGTGGTTTTTACACTTTCATATTTTCATATTTTTCATATGTTCATACTTTTCATATTTTCATACTGCATCAGCAGGAAAGTTTGATGGCAAATTCATTGTTTCGATGAAACAGCCATATTTTCTATTTCAGAAATAATTAGGAAAATTACTAAATAGAAAATTATTCTTGTGTAGATCTGTAGGTTTGAATAGCTTATGGCTAACAATTCTGAAATAAAAAAAGATTCCTAATGCTGCCGATTTACAATAGAGCTGAGTAGATCATTATTTATAGTGATAATGATCTGAAGAACATACTTGCATCACTGGACTGGTACATGACATGTGCAAGTCATTGCTACAGGACATGCTAAATGGCTTGAATCACACACGTACAAACAGAACATTTGCATTACACTTGCAAAGAGATGATCTTGGTAAAACAAACGATGGCACAAAAACCGACATAACAGACAGCTAATTTGAACATATATTTTGAAATGTTGTGCAACTATGGTGATACTAAGAGTGAATACAGAGATGATGATGACTGGGAACTATCAGAGATGTTAAAGGATACTTCACACTCCCGCAGATGTAGACTTTCAGCTGATGCAGTGTTTTCAGTGTATCAGCTGATAGTCCTTACTTCCTTGCTCCTTATTTCCACTCCTCTAAAGGATATAGAAAAATATTTCAGGATTTAGAAAAGAGCTAGAAGAATGAAACAAGTTTTGGAAACCCCATTTCAGAGCTATGGACTGAAGGGCTTAGCCAGTTGACCTTTATACAGTAGTTTAAGAAATTTCATTGTAACAGACATAATTATTTAAAACACTAGAGAAATGTGGAAAATAAAAATCCTAATACACACTACAGATGTCCTATGGAATCAGATTACTATTTCAAATGCATGAAACTAAAACAAAGTAAAAGCAGAAGGCAGATTAATTTAGTGTCAAGAAACAGCACACAGTATCAATCACTGAAATAGTTGGTGGATGCTATTGGACTCTTCATCACTTGAAATCTAAAGTTTATTTTTAAAAAAGTATACAGTACTTTCCACAACACCTAAGTCAAAAAGTATTTAATAAAACACTAGTAGCATTTATGTATATGTTTAGCATTTCAAAAATTTGAAAGTTGTATTAATTCATAGAGGATTTATAATCTATATAAAAAGTAGGCTCATGGAAGCTACTGTCCAGTCAGCCCCACCTCTATGCCCAATAAGATCACAGAACAGATTCTTGTAGAAGCTCTGTCATGGCATGTAGATGCCAGGGAGGTGACTACAGAAGCAAGCATGGTTTCACAAAGGGCAAATTGTGCCTGACGAGTCTGGTGGCCTTCT
>JAWWLV010000045.1:16460536-16473017 GCA_035041135.1 Platyrinchus mystaceus
CTTTCAGGTAGAAGTTCTTCTGCTATAGTGGGTATTAATCTGTTCAGAAGAATTCTTGCAAGGATTTTACCAGCAATCATAAAAATGTGTGTAAATGTATACACATACATACACATATGCATATATATATATATATTACTGTGGCCTCAGGTGAAGTTCAGTATTTAATAAGACTATACAATGGACCATTAGAAAGAAGATTTCTAACATCTAGTTTTGAATTTCAAACTGAGTTCACGTTCACCAATTTATGAAGTGGAGTTTAAAGAGACTTTGCTTGTTTTGTAATCCTGTCTTTGAGCTCTAATCTTGTCCTAGTAAAAAACATATGCATTTGCACTGAGCATACACATCATAACTTATGTTCATTGGCTAGTTCACAGAATGGTCTGTTCACTTGTAGTAGACTCTATTATATTTGAATTGTTAGAAACTATTCTTTGTCCTCATGCAATTTCATAGCATTATCTTAAGTGAAAAGAAGCACAGCGAAGTCACAATAGAAAGTAGCTAATCCCCTCTGTTTTGCACCCAGCCAAAGCTTGATTTTTCTCTATAACTTTGATCCATGCATTTTAATTTAAATGACCAAGTATTAGCATTTTACTCTGATGGGAGACCTCTTCAAACACTGCACAGCCTAGGCATTAGAGAATCATCTTCCTATTTGTCTGCAGTTATCTTTATATGATGATTTTAGAGGTTGCACCAGATATACACAAAGAATTTTCAACTTTTCAGTATAGCTGTTGTATCTTTTCTGAAGTATTTAGCAAAGTTAAATACATTTGGCTCTTAAATCTATTTCAAATTGATTTGCTGCTTTAATACCGAAATTTTTAGAACTACCTACAGTGTGCAGTACCATCACATACTTGTTTTGCTGCAAAGATTAACCCTTGCTATATGGTGATATAGAGAATCTATAGTACAGTCATTTAGGTAAAAAATAATAAAATTTTAGTTACATTAATGGTGATTGCTGAAAAAGATTCCAATGGTTTAACTCTTGCTTTTCATAGAAAACAAAAATGTTTCACATTCCTAGAAGAATTAACATTTTCTTAAAACCATATACTCTTGACTTGTTCCCACAGCAGCTACTGCAGCACTTTTTCTGCTCTACCAAACTTTAATACAAAAGATGATCAGAATTTCAATCAGATCCAAGCTTTCTACCCAAATATTGCAAATCTACCAGAATCATCATCACTAATTCTTTAATAGAGTAGATGTTTTATGAAACCTGACAACATTAGTAGAGATTTTTTACAATTGTAGATTAAGCCTTTTACAGGGAATCACTAATGACAGTCAGGTTCAATAGAACAAAGATTTCATCTAATATTAGTTTCTGGCAAGTCAATTTGCAAGGTTATTTTTGCAGATTAAATTATCTATATTGGGAGGTCACCCTCTTACTTCTAAATCAAGAAAGAAAGACAGTTGCATAATAGCATAACGCTGTAGATGTATTAATAACCAACCTTTCACAATAAGGAAATTAGCTATTCACCAAGAAGGGGTGAATAAAATAAAAAGATATTTTTTCTACAATAAATATCTCTTTGAAGAATCTGGGGAAAGGCCAGCTGACCATCAGTGGGTGTGTAAGCTCTCTGTATCTTAGTATTCAAACTCTGGAAAGTGTGCGTTTTATAGCTGAGAGTCAGAGATATAAGATACCACAATTTAAACTGTCTTAGGATCTATCTATTCTGGGCTCCATGATGTAATTGTATTCTTAAAAATGTGCACAGAGACTGAGACAAAAAATTCTGAGAAAAAAAAAGAAAGAAGAAACAACCCAAGAAATCCAATTTAAAGATGGGTCATATCTTGAATTAAACAGTCTCTTGTCTGTTTCCCAGGAATTTTTGTCATAGATCAGAAAAATCTATGTTTGGAATTATCGAGGTTGGAAGAGACCTTTGAGACCATCTTGTCCAACTGCCAACCCTGCACCACCATAGTCACCCTTGGACCATATCCCCATGTGCCAAACCCAGACTCCTCCTGAACAGTTCCAGAGATGGTGACTCTACCCCCTCCCTTTTGCAATGCCTAAACACTCCTTCAGTGGGAAAAAAAAAAATCTGATATCTAATCTGAACCTTTCCTGCCACAACTTAAGGCCGTTTCCTCTCGTCCTTTCACTTGGGACTCAGCAGAAGAGACCATCTCCCACCTCACTACTACCCTGTTTCAGTTAGTTGTAGAGAGCAATGAGGTACTCCTGAGTCTCCTCTTCTCCAGACTAAACAATGCACTTGAATCTCTTCTTCCACTTGTCCAAAAACTGATTAACTTGCAGGGACAACACTTGCTCACACCAAAACCAACGCAGGCTGCTATGAAGAAGAATGAAAAATCAGAAAACCTAGAGCTTTTGGGAGCTAATTTAAGAATCTTTCAGTCCCACTGAAACAGTTGTAGGGCTGAAAAAGGCCCAAGGTCAGCCATCTGAATTTTTTAATTTAGCTGTTATTTAGATTTACCAGCAATATGAAACACCCATAAAGGAGTATTTAACATTTAATTAATTTAACACAGTGACATCCACTTAATTCATTTATCATAGTGAGATCCTTGGTGAAAAGTGGAACTCAAAGGAAATGTGGTAATCAAAGTAAAGTTGATAACTGTTTTTTCCTCTCAAAAACATTTATGTTTCCTCTGAAAGGCAGAAGAATATACACTAGGAAAAAGTTTTCTCTTTTATAACAATGTTTAGCCAGTGACATTATGTCCTATCCTAGTTGCCTACTTCTCAGTACAGATCACTGCTGGAATTCCTTTCTTACATCATGGATGCCCCATCCCTGGAATTTCTCAAGGCCAGGCTGAATGGACCTTTGAGCAATGTGGTATAGTGAAGGCTGTCCCTGTCCATGGCTGGGAGATTGGAATTTGATCATCTTTAAAGTCCCTTCTATCCCAAACTATTGTATGATCTTTAACTCATTTATTCAGAAGACTTTCTCTGACTGTGTGATAGAAACCGCTCTGACAGTGTGTTTTCTCTCTAATGGCTATTCCTGTGTTGCCTGAAAAATGAGGAAAAAAAACCCCTCCCTAGGCAATTTAGTACAGATAAGATAAAGAGCAGGTCTGTAATGAAAGCCTTCTGGCACAAGGAGTACAAAGGCGTGCACCTATGTCCAGGGGTTCCACAATTTATGGTTCATCCTGAGAACTACGACCCCAGATCCTCCCCAAATCTGACCCCCTGGCACACCTTCCCATAATTGAGTCAGAGGTCCCAAGACCCCTTTATTCCTCAACTTCCTCTTCTTCACAGCACGTACTCTCTCTGGAGCTTCTCCAGGGCTCCGTGTTTGACTATGATGGTATCTTGTTCAGGCCTGGGTTGCATATGTTCTTAAACAAGATATATTTACTATAGTCCTGTCTTGAAAGGAGCCTAAACAAGCCTAAAGAATTTATAAAATTCGATAGGAAGTAGGGAATAGGGTTTGGTAAATGTTGACTACTGTTCTAAAGTGTGAGGGACTATTCAACTATACTAAAAATCTATATTTACTACACAGAAAATCTACAAAAGCTAAAAATCCTAAAAATCCTGAGGCATCACCTGCCATGTGGCTGCAGTTCCTCACTGGCAGGTAGAGTAATGGATTGCTTTATTTTAGAGTAAATGTGAGTAATTGCTGTGTTCTTGTTTCTGATGGCAAAATAAGGAAGGAACTGTGGCCACTGTAGTAACAAATATGGTATCCTAGCTGTAAGTTATAACAAACAGAAATAAGCTTGATTAGGCTTTGAAACCAACCAAAAGTGCTTCAAGACAATCTTGTGCATTGACTACTGACCACTGCAGGAAAAAATTAAGGACCAGAATGGTGAAATAGAAGGAGAAATGAGAGGGGAAGAAACAGGACCACTAATGAAGATATGGAAGTTTTTTTAAGAAGTGTTGAGTTAGTTATATCCTTCATCCTTCTACTTTTGTTGCACTTTTCATATTTCTGTTTAAAAGACAATTTTCCTTCTATTGCTTCTAGCTAATTTTTGTGTTGTACCTTGTACTTGTTATGTGTCTCACATACTTCAGTTCTCATTTCTTTCATTATCTTCTTGTTCACTAAACTATTCTCCTTATTAATTTGATTTTCTTTTGCTTTCCTTTCATTCAGTTTTATCTTGATTTGTCTTTATAATCTTCTGTCGTGTCACTTCCTGCTGTTTAATTCTTACTCCTTTCCAGCACAGGCAAAAGTAATATTTGCCTTGAGATCAGTGACCTTCGGAAGGATCTCTAGCTATTATTAAGGTTTCCTATGATGGCTGAAAGAGTAGCTTCCCCTCCCACTACGCCATGAGAGACTGGTGCTGACCTCAGGAAAAATTCTTCTATCATCTCTGGTATATAGGAAAATTTACCATATCATCCATTCTGGAAGATTTTGGTGGATTTCATCTGTTTCCTCCATCCCCCGCATGGGGTGTAAAATGGTAATAAGAAGAGCTCCAGCAATCCAAGAACAAAAAGAGAATCCAGAACCAGTACTGCAATACCTCCAATTACCTTGCTTACTGCAACACCTCTCACTACCTTGACGACTTTACCCTGTCATCCCAAGGATACATCCCATCTATAGGCTTATGGAACCAGAGTGATTCAGAATCTAAATAGTATGGACACTAATGTACTAATACAGTTGACATCAGTATTGTATTTGTTAGTAGTGAAACTGTTTAGACCTCTGTGGACTACTTATATTTCCCTTTTTCCTGTCATTAGGGACTTCATGAGGCTGCAGTGATTTTTCAAAAATGATGGATAGTGGCTTAGCAACTTCATCTGCCAGCTCCCTCTGGACCCATGGATGAATCTCATCAGGTCCCATGGACTTGTGCATGTTTATGTTCCTTAGTTGGTCTCAGACCTGATCCTGTCCTACAGTGGGCTTGGAGTCTTCATTCTCTGAGTCCTTGTATTTGGCTTTCTCGACTTTGGTGGCGTGGCTGGAGCACCTGTCATTGAAGACAGAGACACAGAAGTTGTTGAGAACCTCAGCCTTCTGTTTGTCCAGTGTAGCCAGATCTCCTGCTTCCCTCAGGAGATGGCCAACCTAATCTCTAGTCTTTGTCTTTCTTGCAACATAACTATAGAAGCCCTGCCTGTTATCCTTGTTATCCTTGGCCAGACTCAATTCCTACTGGGCCCTGGTTTCCCTAACCTTGTCTCTAGCTTCCCGTAAAATTCACCTGTATTCCTCCCTGGCCACCTGCCCTTGTTTCCACATCCTGAAAGCTTCTTTTTTTTGCTCTGGATTTACATAGAATCTCCTTATCCATCCGTGGAGGCCTCCTGGCATTTTTGTCCGATTTCTTCCTAGTTGGGATGCGTTGCTCTTGAGCTTGGAGGAGGTGAGTCCTAAAATTCAGACAGCACTCTTGGGCCCTTCTGCCACTCTTGGGCCCTTCTGCCTTCCAGGGCTCTATCCTTGAGCAGGTCCTTGAAGAGGTCGAAGTCTGCTCTTCTGAAGTCCAGGGCACTGAGCTTACATACTTGTCCTGAATTCATTTAAAGTTTGAGGATATTTTAGTGACTTGGCAGGAGCAGCAGAGCAACCTAATAGTACAGATGGGATTAGGATTCATGTCTTTGGAGTTTCAATCCATTGCCTATCTACCTTGAAAAAAATGGAGAAATTAAGTTTAAAGTACACTGAATGACATTTTCTTTACTTGACCTCATCTGAAAACAACATTCTAAGACACTGGCTGGGTAATTCCCTGTCAAAGGGATAAACTCTGACTTTACAGGCATGCACATACACATACATATTGAAGAGTTTAAGTGATCTCGAACTGTAAGGGCTCAGAAATAAGTCCTAACTTTATAGCTGGTTTGTCTTGAATATCTAGAGTTTAAGTAGAACAAAGTGAGAGGCAGAGTGCCATCAAAAAGTACTAGCAACAAAAATATATCTGCAAATAAGCAGACTGGATGCTAATTAAACCTTTTCTCCCCCACCCTGGTCATGAATCTTAACTTATGCTTGGATGAATATCAAAGCTAATCATTTTACTACTTCAACATCCTCTTCAAAGCAGTACAAAAGGATGAATAGAATTTAAATTTTGATTAGGTAATAAGGTATCTATATTCACAGAGACTTTTCCCCCTGGCAGATAAAAATATGATATAATATTCTTTTATGACTTTCAGGTTTAGTATACTCTCTACTTATTTAGCCCTGTTGCTGAAAATGGTTCCTGAATTTAAAAGATGTTTGCAGTCCCACTAAGTTAATGGGATAATCCACACACTTTTGATTATACAGCAGTGTTGGCATAGGAAGAGCTAGAAGTTTAAATTTGTATGAAGTTGTCACTTGGCCTGTCAGTTATATTAGTAGATTACACATTTGACAACACTGACTTATAGAATTCATCTAAATTCCTCAACAACTTCATTTTCATAATCTGTTTCATAGGACAAATGAAAAAAATGGGTAAATGGAAATTTTTTTTTTAATTATTTTTTCTTTCCCCCCCCCCCCCCCCAAACTTAAGTCAGCTTCATGGTTAAGGGAACTGAATTATGAAACTTTATCCTTGGGCTTTTCAGTTAAATATCTGAATGCTTGAATAACTTTTTTCAGTCTTAGGTCCCTCCTAATTTCCTTCACAACTTCACTCTCCATGGAAAACTACAGAAACTCGTGCTGTGAACTGCACTGGAAACAGGACAGCCTAAGTAAGAGGTTCACTGTACCTTCCCCCTGAAAGTACAGCAGAGAAAGAGGGTGGATTGCAGTTAATAATGTGCCTTGTGTAAGTATTTGTTCCACTCTTACTGCTGTGGTACCCTTTATATCCTTTTAGTGCCAATACAGATTATTTATGTGTTACAATCATATCCAGAACAGAATCGTGTTTGTGTTCAGCAGTAAAACAGACAAAATCTCAAATTTCCCCTAAGTCAGACCTATATCTACAGCTCCATAAGATACTAAAACTCAGATGGAGCACCAAATTGCAGTTGATATCATCAGTTAATATGTGCAATATGCAGCCTTTTAAGTGATATAATTATAGACCAATATTTCAGTCTAAAAATTCTAATGCTACTGCAGACCACATTGTCAATACAGGCATGTCTATCAATAATAGATTTACTTCAGGCTAAAATCACATCATTGCCATTGTCCTCGCTCGGGCATTTAACAGTTTGATGCTGTAATGGGAGTCATACCTTATACTTAAATTTACTTATTGCCCAGTCCCAGTGTAATCACCGCCAGATCCTCCATTCTTCCCTGAGTTGACACTCTCCACACAGCACCAGCATCATTACTGAGTGTTTCTGTGCCAAAAAGCTGGCATGAATAGTGGTTTGAACACCTACAAATTCGATTATTCACTGAAACAGCCTACAGACAGAGAAGTGTTTATATCGTAGTTTTACAAAAAGAGAAATTGATGAAGAAACATGAAGCGCCTTGTCCAGACCATGGAGCTGTCAAAGTTAGTGCCAAGGCTGGATTCGCTCATGATTCATATCCCTGTTCTCTAAACACAAGAAGGTATCACTCAAGGTCTATGAAAGCCCCTGACTGCACAAAGTGAAACCAGCATGTTTCTGTAATGTCTCAAATCTTTGAATGCTGAGAAACACGGATGAGCACGGACGAGAATGTAGGTATGAAAGTCATGGTTAAGTCATAAAAAGGAACAGGTACTTGGTCAAAATCTTATGTTTTGAAATTGCAGGAGCATAAGGCATAAGCAGATACAGTTCCACAGAAAACTTCAGGTTAAAAAAAAAATTGACCCAAAAGATAAAGGAATCTAAGAAAATTATCAATAGCATTTGGCATTTAGATTTGAGCCAGCATGGGTTTAAAGTAGGATTTACCCTGGACATTGACAAGGACATAGCAAGTGATCTAATACTGTGTCTTCCTTCTTGAAATTTAACAGTCATAATTCAGCTGTCTATTTCTCTCTTCAACCTAAATCAGTTTTTTGGTCAATTCTACTCTAGTCCTTGCTTAAGTCTTCTCATTAAATCACATAGGTTTTTGAGTTGTACCTAGCTGCTTCACATTTTAAATCTCTTCAAGTTTTGCATTGATCTTAATTGAGTTCACCATTTCCATTGTTCACTTAGAGCTGCATCAGTTTTTTGAATTGCCTTATTTTCCCTGTCTGCTTCAATTTCTGGCCTTAAATGACATCAGTTTTACATCAGCTTTTCAATCACTCTTATCTCAGGCATCTATTTTTACATCTTACTTTAAATCACATCAACTTTCATATTGATGTAATTTATATAACATATTACTTATTCTTGGCATAGTGACTTAAAAAGGATTTCCAATTTGTATAAGTGTCTATGTATTTTTTATGTTTACAGTACCTTTATGTGATATGCTGAATTAAAAAGAAAATAAATTGAAAATAATTTTCCATATGGAAATATTGTAACTCGCAACAGAGAATCCCTAGAATAGAATATTTTTCCTTAACAAAGGCCTAAACCAAATCTTATGAAATTAAAGGAAGTCTTTCCATGCAGAATTTAGGAAAATTGCAAAGACAGCATTTTAAAAGAAATATGCTCTCACACTAATAAACTCAGTTACATTTTCACAGAAAAGATCAAATATGAAATAAATTTATGATAGAAGCTAAATTTTAAAATAGACACAAATTAGAAACGGATGCTATTTTAGTAACACCTGTTTCTAAATGACAAGATAAGTAATGTAAGCAAATATAGCTTAACAAGCTGATCTGAAAGAAAGAAGGCAAGATTACATTTGGCTTTGACTTACTCAGAAAAGCAGGAAAGAGTCGACTAACCCCACTACAGTTACTTTCTTGGGAAAGAAGCATACTTGCCTTTTTTTTTCTGACACTCAAACAAGGAATGCAGGTGCAGAATTGGTGCTATGCCAAATGTCCTAGCAATCTTAATGGTTCTGGATTTTCAGCCATTTACTACACTCTATATTGTTAAATTTTGCAAGTTAAACATAGAGGTGTTAGAATCTTATTACTCAGCTGCACACTCTCTCAGCTGGGGGTCTTTCTGCTATTATTCCGTATTAGGCATCAATTTGGGTGTCCTGCTAAATACAGATACCTGAGCTAGTTACCCAAGTTGCCTTCAGAGCCAATGGAAAAAAGTGGCACGTCCTGAGTATGCCTCATCTCATCAGCTGAATGACACCCTAAAACTGTCTATTCCTTTTTAAATAAAAAGTACTGACTAAGTAAATCCTAAGGCAATTAGGTCAGGTATAGAATTCTACACTGTAGGTATCTTCAGCTAGGCAAGATGCAGCATAGCATAAAGCACAGTGCCATTAACAGGAGCTCCCATGGGATTGGAATTTCCATTGTGCTTGCTGTGCTGTACAATGATGTGGCAACTTGGCTGCCAGACTGTGCTGACCATAGACCTTCAGTTACATCAGTTTGATGAATTAGTATGTGAGAATGATCGATGTCCATACAGAAAAATATTCAGATAGATCCTAATCTGTATTAAATGGAAGATGGCTGAATCATACTAACAAACAAGAAAAAACTATGGTTTTTAAATTAAACTGTTGATCATAAGTGAGAACAGATCAGACTTCCAAAGACGGTATTGCTCAGAAGTTGCTCAAGGCCTGACACTCATTATCTCTGGCAGATATATAGTGGATACTTCCTTTTTTATTATTTCTTTATTTCCTTTTACTTAAATTGCACAATTTTCCTCTGCCAAATTTTCTCAGAATTCAAATGCTTTTTATTTCCTTCCCTTTTCCAATATTACTTATAGTTGTTATGGTTTTTGGATTGCAGTTTTAAAAAGTTGTTTTATAATTTTTTCTTCTATCAATTGGCCAAGGTGCCATATAAATAATTTATACTTCAGGAAAATCATAGGTCTCAAATTTGATAACTATGACTACTAAACAAAAATACTGTAGTGACAGTTATACAGTTCAGACAGACAACTGAGGCATCTGTAGGGTAAAAGTTTATTGATCTGGATATAGTTAATATTATTTTGCCTCAAGCCTAATCATAAGTGTACTAGAATTATGTGACCAAAAACAGTATATAAGTACTTTGTAGTACTGTGATGGCATGGCCAAATAAAATGTCTAGATATTTTGCACAAGTATTATGCAATGTGACAACCTAAGGAACAAACAAATATTTGTGTGTTTGCTCCAAGGAGGCATCCAAATCATGATTTCTTCAAGTTAGAGAACAAAGAAGGTAAGCACAGGGGACTGTAAATAAGCAGTACTTATTTTCAAATCCATGTAGATGACTGGAAAAAAACTCCAACCAACAACATAAGCAGAATGAGGGGAAAATAAAAACTGTTTTGAGGTGGATCGTTGAGTAGTATAAATGCATCTGGAATAAGCAAGGAAGATGGAGAAAGATGACAATTCCACTTCATAGTCCCGACTTCTTATGTCAAAGACCTTACAAACTGGCTCACTCTGGTTACAGGGACTAAGCACCACCAAAGGTAGTGGCATTGTTGCTATTGTTGCTAAAAACACAGCATCAGCTCCATGGACTGGTTTGTGCATGGTGGTTTTTTTGTTGTTGTTGGTTTTTGTTTTGTTTTTTGTTTTGTTTTGTTTTTTCACTTCAACCACAATTTCTAATTCCCTAACTGATACAAATCTTTCTACACACAAATATATTCAATACATACTCACAAACTTAGCATATAAATCATTATTACTTTGAAATAGATATGTCCAGAGACTTGTTCAAGAAAGCAAAAACAAACCCCAAAGCTAAAATGTGTGAATTACAACTGCTACAGTTATCTGTGTATCAGGAATTCCTTAGTGTCTTGAATAGAAACATGGTATGTTTTAAAATTATCTGGTTGAAATTGGAGGCTTAAAGTAATTATAACAAGAACAGCTGAATGACAAATTATTGTTGCCTAGTGCATAAAATGAAATGCATAAGAAATCTACTTATAATATAATATATGCCTAACCATGACAATCTTTCCAATCATTGGTATAAAAATTTTAATAACACTTTGTCAGGGACTAAAAGGAATTTTTCAGTGACATAGAAAGTTCTTCTAATCCAGTAAGTTTTCTTAAGGAGAAAAAGGCCTGTCTCCTCAGGTGTTATAAACAATGAAGTTTTTGTGTCTGAAATTAGATGGGAAGGCAGATACAGAATGAACAAAATTATCAGGACAGATTCTTTGTCCTTTTATTACAAGGATATCTCTTCTTCTGTTTGTTCCTTCTCCATCCTTGCAGCTCTTCCCTAGGAAGAGTAAAAGGTGATGAAAAGGCTTTGAAATTTCTCCCTCCTCTTTCAGTCCTGCATCAGAACTGAAGGTCCTGCTGTAAAAAATTCCTTCTGTCCCTGACTGTAGGAGATAAGATGGGAAACTTGGTGGGGAAAAGTGAATCCACCACCAACCAGTAAAACTGATGTAAAATTGATTGATGTAGGAACTACATATAAAAATAGAACCTACAAAGCAGGAAGAAAAGTTAGTAAAATGTGAGAACTGGACAGCTTAACTGATGAAATGAAAACAAATTATGGTCTGAAGGGTCAGAACTTATTTTGAGGAGCAGGTCTAATTCCAGAGGATTGGCATGAATAGATGTAGGAACAAATCCTTCAAGGCTGTCAGGAGAATAAGCAAGGACCAAAGTCGTCTTTCTGACACATGCAAGGCAAATTGTATTATTTCATAAATCACTTCAGGAATAAATAGGAATTCCAGAAACAGAAGAGAGGAAAAAGAAATTCCCCCACACTCCTATGCTGTATCTTCATCTTACAGGGACCTAATACTAACAACTGAGTAAATGGCAACATCCGTTAGAACTGATTCTGACCTAGGTGTGTGGTGAATGACTAAAATGTGACAAACAGGTTCAAACTGGACAGATAAGCATTGAGTTCATCCTATAGCTTCTTGTCAATTGGGGAGTTACTGTATCTTTATTTTCAGTTTGATTCAGCTACAGATCTTCACAGAAGTTGCCGGAACTTCAGAAGAGATTCAGTTGCCTCAGCTTAAATGGGAAGTTCCATTTGAGAAACTCCAAGACTGGAAGATATGACAAAAGTAGGAAATGAGTGTGTATCCTTCTGCAGAGGCTGCTGGGGTTGTGGTGACATGACATGTGTGTTTAAGTACCTTAAGTACAGGCATGGGACAATATGGGAGGCCTCAGAACTATAAACCACACACCAGGGATCAACCACCTCTTATCATTGGAATAGCATGGTAAGAGATGGGCAAAAGAAATTTTGAGGAGTAACACAACAAAAAACATATATCCAACATAATAAAACACATAGTAGACAACAAATTCACATCTATGTAGACTTGCAGACCAATAAAGAATGACCAAGGTGTAAAGTGTGTGTGTGTGGCCAGTCTTCGCGAACGAAGATCTGGGAAAGGTCTTTTTACCTTTCAAGCCTGCGCAAT
>JAWWLV010000045.1:16473117-16484637 GCA_035041135.1 Platyrinchus mystaceus
TGACCTTCTCTTAGATGGATGGCCTTAGGGGCTGACGAGCTCCATCTACCCAGGGGATTGTCCCTGAAGCAGGACCGAGAGTCGAACCTGCGACCTTGGCGCTGAGAGCGCAGCGTCTTAACCGCTAGGCCACCAGGGGTCCCCTGTAAAGTGTATCAGCAAATATAAAAATGTTCTAAAGCAGATCTTAAAAGTGAAGAGTGAAATCAACAAGATCAGCATCATAGTCTCAACAAACTGAGGATTCCCTCCACAACCTCATGTCTTGTGCACTGAAAGTGAAGGGTACTGGGGGACATAGAATAGATGAGCAATACACCAGAAAAAGTTAGTTTGTGTATTTATCATTTTAACAGTAAATATTGTGAACTATAATTTTTAGTATCACTGCAACCTGAGTAGAAATAATTGTTTGGTTAGTTTGTTAGCTCTTTACTTACACTGAAGATATATTTTTGATTTTGAGTTTAAAGAGTGTTCATTTTATTCATAGCAAGCTTTGGAATGGAAAAGACTGGTGGGAATTTTTAAAGTTATTATACTCTACAAGGAAAAAGACTAAAAGAAAGACCCACTTTGTTTGAATGAGGAGTGTTTGGAAGAACACCTTAATTTTAACTAATCATATGATCTTGGAGGTGGACAACCATTTCATAGTTGGTGAGTCAAAGCCTTTTGACCCAAGAAAAGCAAGACCCTTGAGGTCTAATCCTGGGTAGAAGACTTGTGGAAGAGGGTTAAAGTTCTCATGTGCAAAGATAGGAAACAGAGAGCTCTGAATAAAATGCAAACAGGTTTTGTTTTATATTCACAGTAAGGTTCCTAATTTTTTAACATCTCACAGTGATTTTTCCTGGAATAAGAAAATTTGTTATAAATTTGAATGTAGCATGTTCATCCACCACACTTAGGATGTGTGGCACAACTGTCAACATATATACCATTACTCAGATGGATTTAGGTCTGTGTGTAGAATAGATTCCAATTTTTTAATTATAAATATTCCTTTATACTGAATTAATTCCTAATTCCACAGATGTTCCTGTAAGTTTCAGCTGAAACTATTCACTGCTTTATATGATTTTAATTCCATAACCTGTCTAAAAACAGCTTTGCTATATAGGCTGAACTAGCTATAGCAGCTGTCATTTTTATTGTTGTGATTATACACTCTTCTTTAAGAGTGAATAAATCATGGAATCATCAAGGTTGGAAGAGACATTCAAGATCATCTTGTCCAACTGTCAACCCTGCACCACCATAGTCACCCTTGGACCATATCCCCATGTGCCAAACCCAGACTCCTCCTGAACATTTCCAGAGATGGTGACTCTACCAACTCCCTGGGAAACTTATTCCAATGCCTAAACACTCTTTCAGTGAAAAAAATTATAATATTTCTAATATCTAATCTGAACCTCTCTTGGCACAACTTAAGGCCATTTCCTCTCGTCCTTTCACTTGAGACTCTGCAGAAGAGACCATCTCCCACCTCACTACTACCCTGTTTCTATTGGTTGTAGAGAGCAATGAAGTACTCCTGAGCCTCCTCTTCTCCAGACTAAACAATGCTCAAACTTTCTTCATAATTTAAGAAGGGAAAATTCCTAAGAGCCAAGAGCTGCACAGGCATTTGACATCAGCACCTTATAAACAGCAAGGGCAATTTCAAACCACCTGAATCCTGACAGCAAAAAACGACAGCAAAATGTAATGTAAAGTTTTACTGAATTGTTAGGAGCATGGCACAAATGGCATAATACATTGATCCTGGTTTAAAATTTTGTGAGTAACTTAGAAATTATTCAGTCATCAATTATGACATTGAGGAAAACTAAATTTGTACATTTCCCTTTACAATTTAGAGTGAGGGTTTAGCTCTTGTTATTTTAATCACACCTCTACTTTGGTTACAGTCTAAAATCTGTCATCCAGAAATCCCTGGAGCTTAGAGTGTTTCTTAGTCTGCTGAAAATACTTTGCCTTTGGCTGCCTTTAGGGTTGAGGCTAGAAGAGCAGAGGGAAGTATACCAAGGTCTTGGATGGATGCAGAAAGAATGCTACTGGGTTTGTGGTACTTTGAAACATTTTCCTTGAAGGAGGGCAAATAGTCATCAGAGTGTTTGAATTCTGGGGAAAAAACACCCCAACAAATTCAGGGCAGAAAAATAATAAAAAAGAAAGTGCTTGTATTGCTTTAAAGCTCTTGTATTTTACATCTGAGTGAAAATGTTCATCTCTTTTAATAACTACACAAAGCCTGTGAAAATATAATCTATGAATGAACTGTTAATAAGTACTTTGCTAAAAAGGAAAAAAAAAATCCTCCAAACCTCCTGGTTTTACTGGTTTTGCTAGCTTCCAAATATTATAGTACATTTATTTTCATTAGGACCATCGATAACTTTTGCATTTTCTCATGAAGCATTTTTGCTACTTTATTTTCCTCCCCTCATCTTTAATCTTGGTTGCAAATAAAAAGGTCAGAGTCCAAAAGGTAAATGAAACAACACTATTTTCCTCTGATCTATAACAAGCAACCTGATCTACATACAATGTTCATTTGAGTCGTAGTTGTGCACTGTCATTATTAGTGGTCGTTACTGTATATATTCGGTGATCTGAAGCCTGTGAGCCACTTTGCAGAGCAGCAGCTGAAAGTCTGTTCATTGTGTGGTACCTACAAATCTATTTTCTATTATCAGATGAGGATATGAAATGGTAGCTATCTACAAAGATGAAAAAGGAAAACCAACATCAAATGATATTCAACCACTTTCTGAAGTATTTATTTTGGAATAAAGTCTACTGAAGTAACCAATGACAATTTTATAGAAATATGTATAGGGAATATTTATATTATCGGTAAAAGATGCCTTAGAGTGTTGAAAATTGAAAAATAAACATATACAGGTTGGATCTCCCAAAGAGAGTCTGTTTTTCCAGGCACTTTGACTTCCATGGGGCACTCTGTCACTGTGCAGCCTGAGAACTTATTTGAGCTTGGATGTTCAGAGTTACCAAGGCTCTCTGCATCCCCTTGAGTGAACCTGGTCATTATTCTTCAAATCAATTAATTAAAAAATATTAGTTGCATCCCTAAACTTTAGGGCTTACTGCATATCTCAGCAAGACAAGTGTTTTGATTCCTTGAGCTGTTGCATTTCACTGGGATCTTCACAGTCACTATAAACATGACGGTCTCCACATGAATAGGAAAAAATACACTTTTCACAAGCACCAGTCAATAAAATATAGAAGTAGGCCAGAGTAGGAGAAGAACCAAAATAGCCTAAAGAAGCTGAGAACATTAGAAATGACAGACGCTCAGAACTGTTAACTATTTACAGTCCTGCAATTTGATAAATTTGGTTTATATTTGAGTTTGAGAAAGAACAGTAAAAAGCTCAAGGATTTAGAACACTGTGAGCACTGTAGAGGTGTTATGCTGCTACCTTGCAGAGAAACTAATTTTTTCTATTCAGGAAAACAAGGGACATGATGAGCATGTCAAACTAATAGGGAATTTCTGCTTTATATTAGTTTCAGGTTAAACAGTAAGGGATAGTTGAGCTTCTGGACATGTATGTTATACAAGATACATAGATTTCTTTGCTATTGATATGCCTCAGCTGGGTTTGTGGTCAAGTAAAAGTGAACACCATAGGGATGCACACTGACATTTACTGCTGGAACACATAGGCAGTATGTCTTTCTGATATTCAATAGGACACTTATTTTCTAGAGTTCAAGACTAAACAGAAAAGATGTCTTTTCTTATAGGAAATGAGAATTTTAGGAAAAAATTCTGCACTTTGTGTTTACCATTTAATGTCAATGTTTATTTCTAATGTAGGTAGTGTGATCTACATATATTTAAATATTACATGTTGAGCCACATGTAATAAACTCAGTGAATCACTTTATTTGCAGCCTTGAGAAGAATCAATTATAATCCCATATCCACAAGAAGCTTTAACACTTAAGTTTGCATAGAAAATGCAAAAAATTTTCCAGATCTTGACTGCCTCCAAAACATAAATAACTGCATTTTCAGTGAGGAGAAACTAGGTGTTTTGCTTGTCTATCATATGTTAGTGACTTCTTCCATCCCTAGAGATCACACAGTTAAACATTATGACCTCAGTCTTTCTTCTCAGTCTGTCCTCTCAGAGTAACAGAGATACAATCCTTATTAATAACCTGGTAACTTAAAAAAGAGTAGAACATGCTGCTTAGTCACATGAGTCAGCTGTGATAATGTGAAAAATGCTGGCAGCTTCCATACCTTGTACCTGTGTATTATAGTCTATTTTCTAGGTAAGAATATCTGGAAATATCTGCATAAGCCCAAAGGCCCATAATTCAGTGATAAAAACCATTCAATTTTTTTTATTTATTTTTTTTTTTTAACAACAGAAGGATTTAAATGGATGTGTATTTAACAATTTTCTGGTTGCAAGTAGTTTATAGTTTCTCCTAGCAATCTTTGATCAAATCCAGATAAATAATTAGGACTTTATCTTTTTCTTCATGTTGTTTTCAGCACATGAAGCTATTGAAGACATTTTCAGTCATGAGGAATATAAAAATGAGGGTGTAGAAGTGTACAAAGACAGTCATGAATATATCATATCAGAAAGAGCTAGCTATTTTAGGATATCAGAGATGTTTTTCAATTTAAAAATGCATGACTGTGATACCACATTGCTTCATATAATATGTTCGTGCAATTTTGTCTAATTGTAAATACACCATGACAAAAGGTTCATGATTGGATTTTTCATGAATTTCTATGGAGGTTGGCAATAATCAAAATTCTATGATGAAGAGAAATGTGCAAATTCATTTTTTTATTTATTCTTCTGATTATTCTTATACAAATATGAAAGAACACTGAGTCAGCAGTAGTTAAATTTCCTTCAGTATGCTGGATAGTTAAGCATGCTATGCAGTTGGACTAGAAATACTGGTAATTAGAGTTATTGGATCTGGCTGGAAACAATTACATTAATTTCCCTTGATTTTATCACAGTGCTCAAAAACATTATCAAACATAAAGAGAAATGCATGAAATCTTACTAATATAAGGTTTTATTAGGGCTGTAAAACAAAGCTAGTCAATGAGGGAGAGAATGTAAAATAACCCATATTTTTAGTTTTGTTTTTTTGTTTTTCTCTAAGCTCATGACAAACTAGAGGACATAGGCCTGGATTCAACCTTGGTGTAGCTCCACTGAAGTTAGCTGAGATACACCAAACGTGGTTTTGCTCCAGAGGATTTTAGATTCATTTATTTTAAATGAAGTCTATACATATTTTAAAATGAGCATTGCCCTTCAGAATGCCAAAGTAGTGAGTGTAAAAAGAAAGATATCCTGAAAGATAAAAGAAAATGTGTGTGATATGAAGTATTTCAGGACAGAAAGTCAAACAATTTAACCACCTTTCCAAACTCATTTATCTGACTCACTTTGCTTATGCAACACCTGTGAATTAAATTCTGGTAAAGATTGGAGAGGGTAGATCATATACCCCTCAAGACTGATTTGGATTCATCCTAAAAGCAACTGCATCATTCATTTGTTGGGTACACTATCATACTCGGGAAAATAGAAAGAAAGAGATTATTGTCCCCCAGGACAAGAGGGTGATTAGAGTCTTGGGCACGCTTGCTTTTTTTTTTTTTTTTTTTTTTTTTTTTTTTTTTTTTTTTAATGCAGTTACAGCCATATAAACTCTTGTCTGAAAAGAGTTATGGGCTGTCAGGAAATGTACATCTTCAATCCTTCCTCCAAGTCTTTCTTCCCAGTACATAGAAAGGTGGGAGAAAATACTGAGGTCATGGAGTGCTACCTTACTCTGCTGTCTAGCAATGAACTTTAAAGTGTTCAGAGTTCCCTCTTCCATCCACCCTGTTGTTTGCTGGACAGGTGTATGCCATAGAGTCCCCCTCTTGGCTTTCAGCTACTGCTTCAAAAGGCTGCTGGTCTCCTATAAATCCTGAATTGTATCTGTCAGCTTCAAGTTAATGAATGAGACATCATAAGGTATATGAATGACTGTAGCTGGCTATGTGTGGGCTACTTACCTGCTCCTATGAAACAAAAGGAGGTTATCACTGCCATTTGTTATAATCTGAGTGGGGTGGAGAGGAAGGCATAATAAATGTTTTCTTACTGCTATCATATTGGAAGGACTGAATCCACTTGCATGTGAGGCTACATTAGTAACCATATCTCCTTGAACATCAACCACAGTTACAGGACTCTTTCCCTGAGGCAAATAGTGAATATGAATTCCTGCTACTTGTGAGAGTTTAATAAGGGGATACAATTCCTATGAAAAATGAGCTTTTTGTAGGTTTTTGTTTGTATGTGTGTGCTTTTGTCCTTATGCAAGTCTACTCACTTGTGAGAGATTCAGCAGGATTAAGTTTTTCTATAGCAAAGGCAGTGCTTTAGGAGTTGTGGTAGGCAAATTTACAAATATGTGCATGATATCTAAGCAGGGAATAAGAGGAAGCCTATTGGGCTGTAGCCAGCCTCCCTTACCAGTGAGCATATATACTACTCTCAGCATGAAATTGTGGAAGCTAGGATGTGTGAACGTGATGTTTCTGTGTTACACAAGAAACTCTGCAATGTTCTACAATATGCCTTGCCTGGAAGAATCACTATGAAGCAGTCAAATTGCTTACCTACACCAAAAACATAATCAGGTTGAATTAAGCTGTATATTTGAAGGTCTATAATTTAAAAATTCTACATATTTTGTTGACTATGTCTCTACTTGCATTAATAAATTCATTATTATTAATTACAGGAACTACAAGGAACCTACAGGTCATTACTGAGATCAAACCCTGGATATATCAACATTTTATGTTAGGAACACACTGTTAATTCACTATGGATTCACTTCTCTTCTACAGGGTGGAAACTGGGAACCACAGAGCCAGTGTCCCAAATGAGAGGAATTAGAGAGTCTGACAGTGGAAAACACTTAAGAGAACGAAGGCTATAACTAAGATATTTATCATAAATATCTCTTTCCATTGCATAGGTACCAAGCTGACATATCAAGTCAGGCATTCAGGTAAGACTTGGTTTCAAACCGAAAAATTTCTTTTAGCACACGAGTATTTCAGTCTCTTGCAAAGGTTCAACTATGTCCTTCCTGTAGAATTGACAGGAATTTGATCCATAGGCATTACACAGAATGAAAGCTGTCAATTTTTTCCTTAACTTCCTAGCAGTTTCTTCTGAGTTCGATAATTTAGAGAAAGATCGCTGTAGCAGAGGGATTGCTACACAGTTTTTTTGGGATGAGATTTTTCAGATTATGTTTATGCTGACATGCTTCAAGAGCAGCAGGTAAAGATACAAGTGACTGGGAGACTGCCAACTATGCTGAATGCACACTGAAAAATACCTCTTCTTTCCTGTATTCTCAATTTGCTATTAGGAAGATTGATACTGACTTCTCATGTTAAGCACATACAGATACATTAAAAGCCAGAAACTCTTACTGAAAGATTTCCTTTCAACACAAATAGGTATGTACACTCAATCCATCTGATCTGCAGCCAGAGAATGCTTATATCACAAATCTCTCTCTCTCTTTCCTGTAACTTTTCTCTTGAACCACAGTTTTCATGTTGATTTCAGGAGCCGTGAAGACAAAGGAACCTGTAAACTGCTACATAAATCCAAAGTGTATTATTCTTAGATTGAGGAGCACTATACTGTTTATAATTTATTAAAAATAACAGTGCTATTACAGAACTAAAGCAGATGTTAACACCAATCTAACATAGTTAATTGGCTCTTCTATTTTGATATTTAGAATTGGACCTCAACAGAAATAATAGTTGGGAGATGAAGAGCTCATGTCTGAACACACGTCTAGAGAGATGATCAGATATTAGCTATTGCTGTGTATTAGAATTTTATTGCGGGATGGGATTGCTTTGTTTTTGTGGGGTTTTGTTAAGTATTGCTGTGATTTGCTGGTTTTAATTTTCTAGGAGAACAATGTGGAAAGAGGTTGTCCTTTTAACTTTCTTAAATGAAAAATGCCTACAGTTAGTGTCTTTCACTAAGGGCAGTACACAGTCTTGTAGACGTACTTTTTAAGGAGTACACTCAATTATTGCTGTGCACTGTATTCTAACCTTTTTATTGGTGCCCTGTATGTCCTTTTCACTACATCTGGGATATGCTAATCAGACTCCTAACACAGACTGAAATTTATTGATGACATTATCCCTGAAATGCTTTTTTTCCCTAGCACTGGCTCAGCTCCCTGTTCATTGTGCTGATTTAAAAATGCAATTCAACACCAAACAGTGCATGTCATTATTTGGCATTAGCTTATGAATTCATGCCTGAGTCAGTTGTTGGAAGAAGTCCTGCTTCTTTGCTGTGACTCCCTTGGTGCAACATACACTGTGTATATTTAATTGAAGAGTCTCTGAAGATCTTGAAAATTTCAGAACACCCCCTTTCGGTTTTGATGCATGGGAGGAGCTGAAAAGTGCTGGAAGAATTAATAAATTTGTTTTCTGATAGTGTAGATCCACCTAGTGAGCATCATTTATACTGATTACTTACTACCTTCTAATTTAGATATTTTTTTACAGAGGTCTCTGAAGAGAAAGGAGAATCATTCTGCACCTTCCCTGGAATTATTTATGAAGAGACTAGATATGGCACTTATTGCCATGGTCTAGTAAACAAGGTGGTGTTAGATCAAAGGTTGGACTTGATGATCTCAGAGGTCTTTTCCAACCTAGCTGATTCTGTGATTCTGTGCACTTCTGGCAAAATTTCAGGGAACTCTAATGAGTGACAAGACCAGGGCCTTGGATTCAGAAAGGTGAAATGTGACTTAGAAACATCTAGCTCCTTTCTTCACTCCTGAAGTCTGTCAACTGATTACAGACATTCTGGTCCTAAAGCATGAGAATGTTCTATTGGCTTGGTGATAGGCATTTGCTTTATGTCCCTACATTTGCAGCATCTTGGAAATGTTCTTTGGATGTTCTGCAAACATGCACATTTTTCATAGATAATGCAATTTTGGAGATAAGTTTTGTCACAGATTGTATCTAGGGAAAAAGTGGCAGCTTTCCAACTAAATGCTCTCTTATTCCATAAAATGAGCATTCAGTTTCTACACAAATCTGAGCTGTCTTGGAAAATACACAAGCAGTCTTTGCTCTAAGTGTTGGAAGTTACACAAGAATTATTTATCCAGTAGTTTTCCATGATTTCAAAAGAAACTTGACAGATACTGTCTTAAGTCTAACAAAAAAGACAAAGCACAATCTTAAGTTGGCACTGAAAATAGAGTAATGAACTTATTTTTGTACTGAACCTATTTAAATATGTAGAAATATTTTTGCCTTCATATTATTTACCTTTTATTTTCCTTCTGTGGAAGAAGGCAAATTTGAAGAGAAAATGCACAATTTGATTTAGAACTGATTTTGAATCAGAATCTGGACATCAGTTTGTCTTCTTGGTCTGAAAGCTTTGTAATTAACAAGCTCATTGACTTATATGTTACTACAGAATGAATATCAAGACTAGTGCTGTTAAAACCTTTTATCCACAAAGTTTCTACCGTTTCATGTGTTCATAGCAGAAACAGAAATGCTAAGAAAAATAGTTCATTCTGACACATCCAAACAACTCATCATACTGTTATCTTTTAACCTTTATTTGAAAGATAAATCAAGAGAAAAGGTTAAAATTACATTATTAGCTTCAGACACAAGATTAAAACCTGTTTATCTTACCAGGAACCTATTAATAAAAACTAAATAAGAGGTACTGCAGCATCCCAATAAAAACTAAATGATAAGTACTGCAGCATCCCTAACAAATAGACCTTAATAATATGAAGCTTTTTCAACTGAAAACTTCATTGAATTAAAAGGAATGCAATTCCCCTCTTTCCTAATTTAAGAAAGAAATTCTGCTGTACAGTGTTCATTTTATGTTAAGTGATGTTAAAAACATGGCTGTGTCCTCCAGCTGCTCTGGCCTGTTTCTGTCTTCCCCAGGTGTCGGAGCCCAATCTGAGGACCCAGGGGCTCTGCCCAGGCTGAGAGAACAACCAGTAACAGAGATGTGCACTTATGCCAGAGACAGACAGACAGACACACACGCACAGACATAGAGACACACACATGCAGGACACTGGCATGGCAGGTCACACAGACTGTCACAGCCAAGGCACTGCCTTCAACATTACCTCCATACAGGGTTCACACAAGCACGGGCAGCCAAGTCCTCACCTGCTCTTGGGCTGGCAGAGGCAGACGGTCATTGCTGCAGGCACACACATGACACTCTCCAGTTCACAAACACATGCACATTTGTGGTTCCCTCAAGAACTGGCAAGGACTCTCTGCCCACCTGGCACCCCAGCCTGCATCCTGGCCCCCTCACCCACACACAGGTCCCCTCTTTGCCTGCTGGCACTTACAGATTCGTCTCATGGGCACCCCACAATCACGGGTCTCCCAGGTACCAGTGGAGACACTCACCCACCTGACACCCCTGCTCCCCAGCTTGTCAGCTGGTCCAGCTTAAGGTTTGCCAGTGATTATCCATGCCCAAAGACACAGCACCTGGCACACAGGCTTGTGGTCTTGCTCCATCCGCTACCACTGAGACCCTCACTCACGCTGGTGCCCCAGGTAGCTGTTTTTTGGGACCTGCACCATTCCTACTCCCTGGCTGGAGGTTAAAGATGCCCACTTACCCCAGTTGCTGAGACCACACTTGCTGCCATAACTGACACCACAGACCAGGGCACCCACACCCCTGGTCTGACTCCAGTAGCTGGCACCAATTTCTACTACACATACATAGGTCTCGCCAGTAGCTGGCATTCAGTCACTGTACTGCACACATACACACAAGATAGAGAGAGAGATTACACAGAGACTTCGTTAAGAAAAGGTTTAAGTAGATAGGGTAGACTGAGGTGATTGGACACAGGGCTCAGTCAGACAAGTGTGTTGACTGTCCCTGTTTTACACATAGACATTCACTTATATACCATTTTCTGTTTACTCCCCTCTTTGTTCCTCCCTGCTTGCCTTTACCCTGCCCATTGCCTCAGCAGCTGGCATAGTCCCACTGACCTCCTTCCACATACTGGACCTTCAGGATCATATCCTTATCACTTTCAGTGTCTTGGTTTTCTTGCTGTTTCCTGAAAGCCCATCAATTGGTGCTAATGACCAGTTTTGTTTCCTGTTCTCTTAGTAAACATTAATTGCTCAGGTTTTATGTCTCTGCGTGTTGTCTTCCTCCCTTTCCTTATACTTCCAACTGAATAAAATGAGCCTTCTCTATCTCCATATACCCTTACTGATTTGGGTGACTGAACACATTTGTTTCTATCATGACACCTATTGTCTGTGGGGACCCCTGGTGGCCTAGCAGTTAAGATGCTGGTCTCTCAGTGCCAAGGCTGCAGGTTCAAATCCCGGTCCTGCTT
>JAWWLV010000045.1:16500099-16514074 GCA_035041135.1 Platyrinchus mystaceus
CCTAAAATATTTTTTAAAAATGTACTTATTCTGTAGACTCATGAATCTTAGGTTCAACAGGAAAGGACAGTGTTCAGTTTCATTTTGAAATACATAAGAAAATAAACCAGCATGAGTTTTCATGTATGCATGTGCAGTATGGAAAAAGAGTTTTCTAACTAATCATGCAAATTATCTTGGTAATTATATTGCCACTGGAGGAAGATAGGATCCAAATAAAATTTTCACATTATATTAAAATAAATTTACTTCAGGCTAGTTGTCAGTGTTTCTAGATTTATAATTCAGTAGGTAATATGTTCAAAATGAAATTAAGAATTCTTGCTTGAGGACATCAATAGAAAGAAGTAGAAGGATAAAGATGCCTAGGACAACCATCTCCACATATTTGTAATCACATTTTCCTGAAGAACAAGATATTTTCTGGCCCACATTCAAAGAAATGTTGGAGTTTTTTTCCTTTCAAACATCAGTGCTTGAGAAGCTCTATGAAAGTTGGCTTTGGCGACAGAATAAAAGATTATGTCAATTCAGTCACTGTATAAAAATAACTTTAAATACTGTGATTGTGCCATTTCAAGAGAATGAGATTCTTTTAAAGCTGAGACTTTGTCTACTGGAATTCTAGGAATGGTTGATGGTATGTCCAACTGCACAGGGAACTGTCAGTTCACACTGAATACACATTTGAGATATTTGATATTTGAGATTGTAGAAAAGGTCAAAACTCAAGGTATATCTTCATTGGTGGGCTGTTTCTTTTTAATCTATTTCCCAATTCACCGAATCATAAAATATGCTGAATTGGAAAGGACGCATCAGGATTATTGATGATTCTGTGTGGAACATCCCAAGAATCATAACATGTGCCTAAGAGCATTCTTGTTCATAAAAGTTTTATTCAAGACGTTTTTACAGGTACTTCATTGTGTATAAAATTAGTGAAGTAGAAAAAAGGAAAAAATCACCTCTTTTCCAAGTAAGAAAAAAAAAAAAGAACTTTTACTCGTGGTAGATCTTGGACCTTATTATCTTCTCAATGAAGCTCCAGATGGAGCGGCCAATCAAATGGACAGCATTATAGATGCTGTTTTCCTAGGACAGAGAGGTTTTCTACTGGTGTTTTATGGGACTCCCTTGGTTCATGAAAAATGACCAGGCTGCCCAATCTAAACTACCCAGAGTTTACTAATTACCTACCTGTTATCTCAGCCTTCTCACAGACCTTAGTCCTGGATCTGGCTGCATGCTAGCAGGAGCATAGCAAGGAGTCTCTCTTGGCAACTCTGGCGCACCAAAGGGATGGAGGTAAGTAATATTGTTTCCTGAACATAGGGGAATTTATGCTATGTCAAAAGATTGGCCCATTATGCAAGCCTCCTAGAGCAGGGATAGATAGATAGATAGATAGATAGATAGATAGATAGATAGATAGATAGATAGATAGATAGATAGATAGCTTAATTTTCCTAGCCTGATCAGAAGACAACTTCACTGAGTAGTCTGTAAAGATCAAGTTATTTTTGTTGTGCTCTTACTGACAGGGTGGAGAATCTGCATCTTCCAAAGTGATCGCCTTGAAAAAGACAGAGACTGAACTGATGCCCTTGCTCTAAGAAATGCCATTGGTTTTGGTTTACTACTGATCACCACTGATATTTCCATGAATTGAAGTATGAGCCCAACCAGTCTACATTCATGAGCAGCTGACTGACTAAGTATCCAAACAGACACTTTGTGATCAGTACCTAGATTTAGCCCTAGATGATTTTTCTCATTTCATTATTTTTACTGTGTCATTTTAGACCATGCATAATTTCGACCCACCTTATAATTTTGCAGTCAATGTACTACTTTACAGCCTGTAAACTATATGAGCAAAATATTGCAACTGGACTAAATGACCTTTGCAGGCCCCTTCAGACGGTTCTGTTCTGTTCTGTTCTGTTCTATTCTATCTTTTAAATATATTCCATGGCTTAGTGCTCTATGGCACACTGAGCCATAGCTAAATATTCCCTTAGCTATATATTCACCACACAGAACTCATAAAATCAGCCCTGTCAACTGAAAATAAAATTTCCACACTAGTTAGTGCATGGCTACATTGGCTACATCCATACAGATGCTGTGAGCCTGGAGGAATCAAGATGGAGACCTTTAACTTTAAAATTGTCACCCTTATCACCTGATGTAAATGAGTAATTGTTCTAGCCTGAGCTTCAAGTTATCATTACTAGAATCATCTCTTAGGTATAATCATATTCACAATGCCTGTATATTGCATAAGTGCTTCACTAATTTCACACTCCAGTACCTTGGCAGTGTGAAAGACTTAGGAACCAGGTAATCTGTTACATTCATAGTGATTGTGCTGACTTTTGCCAATCAATTAATAGCAAGATAATGCATTTTTTGCTCATTATAAAATCATTCTCCAGTTAAAATTTAACTCTGGCACTGCATCATTGGAAACTTGTATTCTTGTCTGTGTTTGTGCTCTTTAACTGCTCTACCACATTTTGATGGAAATATTGAAGCAGTTTTATGTAGTATTTAATAAAATAAGACTTTTATTATTTACTCTTTTTCAAAATAGCATTCCTTACTTGCAAAGCCCCTAGAAATTTGAATGAACTTCAGTTGGCTCATTACTGGTACTGGTAGCATATAGTAGCATTGGGGCCACAAAGCCAGCTCAGTTTTGTGCTAAACTTGGTTTTCAAAATATTCTTATTTTTCAAGATTTCTTTGGTTTGGATTTTATATTGCTATTTTTTTCATAATCAAAGGAGAGCAGTGGAACAACCAGCACTGAAAGAAGCAGCTATTTCTTCAATTACTTTTTCTATCTGCTATGCAGGGGAGTTCTGAATCAGTCAGAATTATGGAATACTGTTTCTCCTTGACATTGCTGTTTGAGAGCTTTAGTTAGTATCATGCTGAATTCAGTGGAAACTGATATGGTCAACATCCAGTAAAATAAAATTTTATGGTTATAATATCTCAGTTTTGATTCACAGGATTTTGTATGTGATTCCTCAGAATGGGCTGGGAATGCTGTCAAACAATTTTGTATTTTAGTTCAAAAGAGGTTACTGCATAAACAGCCAGGTGAAACTAAAGCATTTCAAAGCATTATCTTTTAGCCATAAAAAAGAGGAGCACATATTCTTTATTCCTCGAAATACAGAAATATGTAGGATTCCCTAGAAATCAAAACAAACATTTTGAATATAATATTCCTTGTGTTCTGTTCCAAAGAAAGGGAAGTTTGTTACAAGCTGAAAGAAAACCAGCTAAACTGAGAAACAAATTCTGACTTTACACATTACAGTCTTACTTTCTGTTGCCCAAAGAAGTCATCTGTGCTACTTCTTTTACTTCTGGCTACAGATTATTCTGCAGGTTTTTGGTGGTGTTTGTTTTTTGTTTTTTTTTTTTTTTTTTTTCTTCCATTTTTGGTCGGTAAGATGATAAAAAGGCAGAGAAATAATTAATTTGGATTCCAGTACTTAAAGTTATTTTTACACAGTGACTGAATTGACATTGACCATAAATCTCATAAATGCTATTGAATTAAAGAGGATCCATGAAGGACAGCACATAGCAAGAGCAAAATCTGTGGGAATAATGTATCAGTGCTGACTAGTGGAAGCAATTAGTGTGGGAAATGATTGCAGTCAAACAAGCTCACAGATAATGATTTAACTACAATTTCTGTTAGAACTAGTGTATGATTTTAGAGGAGAAAAAAAAGAAGCTTCACTGTCTTGTAGATGGATTCTGGTTATCACATTTTTCCACAGCCATATTTCTGTTCTGAATGTAAATACAGACAGCTTATGGTCAAATGAATTCTTTACCTTCTTTTGTAATTCTTAAGCAGATTGAACTCCTTAGGAATAGTCAGGAAAGGTGACTTCTTCCTACCAAAGTTGTTGATATGTTCTCTATGCATCAGAAAATTTAAAGCAGTATCTTAAATTTAGGTGTAAAATTTATTTCCTGATGCTTCAATACTTTTCCAATGTTTTTCTGTACTTGTTTTTCAATATATCAGTGTCCTTCTTTAATTGAGGACTGCAGAAATAGACTTCATATTCCAAGAAGGATAGTCTGAATGCTGCATAGGCCAGGGTTGCATTAGATTTTTCCAGATGTAGTATGTTGCTGTGTCATCCTCATGGTTTTAGACTTTTAATCCTCAGGATAGAGTTCCCATTTCCTGAGTGTTCTTTACACATAAGTCCCTAGATACATAATTTTTGTTGCCTATAATAAATTATTGTTTTATCCCAAATATCAGAGGAATTACAACTTCTTGTTAACAGTCTTTGCTTTTCTTCATTTACCCCTCCTCCAGTTGGTGTGTTACCCCCTATATTTTTTAACAATAATGTTGTTTTACTGAGGCTGCAAATAAGACCAAAAATAAGCCCTCTGGCATGATTTTAGAAGAACACATAGTCATTGATGGTTCTTTAAATACAGAATATTAAAGTCTACATGTTAGACGCTTTTATTCAGTTTAATATGTATAATGTTGGTGTTTGCAATTTCTTCTTTGTTAATCAGCATGTGCATTACGAAACTAAATGACCTACAGGAGTTAAATAAGATCATCAGCATCAAGTTTATCCAAGTCCAATGATAGCTTTTCCTGATCAGCTTACAAGCAAGTTTGAAAGTATGTCTGTCTTATAAGCCCATGCTGATTGCCATTAATTATATTATACTCTTTTAATAGGTTATTCATCAAATCCCATACCTCTTGTTCCATAATTTGTCTGGGATCAATGTCAGGATGACATGCCTATAATTAGAACTTTTAAAATATTGGCATAACATTAGCTTCATTCCAACACTTTGGAAATGCTCCAGTGCTCCAGGACTTATTAAAAATCATCACTGATGATCAAGTGATCTGCTCAGCTGATTCTTTACAGCACTTGCAGGCAAAATTATCTGGACCTGCTGATTTAACATCTTTCATACTGTTATTTAGCAACCTTGTTATTTCCTATTAATATGGAAAGGCTTTTACATTTTAAATCGCATCCAACTACAATGTCTATTTTTTTCACAAAGCCCTCATTCCCAATGCTTTAATTCAAACTACTTCTCTGTTTTTTAGGGTTTCCCCCTTCCATTATTTTGCTTCTACTTGTCTTTTTTATTTCCTCTTTCTAAATTTCTATATATTTTGGGTTTTTTTCATGCCTTTACAGTCACAGAGATATTCTCAGTTAATATACATATACTGGATGTAGTCTTCTAAGCTTTGGAAAATTTGAGATTTTGGGAAATTTGAAAATAATTCTATGGCTCTGTCAGGTAAACTGTGATTATATGTGTGTTTGAAAAGGCAGATTATCTCTGTACAAGGAATACACAGGATTCCTGAAATTTAGTTCTGTTTAATACCTCAAAGCTAATAAGTAAAATTAATCAGATTCTGCTTTCTGCAAGGTATAATCTGATATCTTTATTAACAAAGTTAAATAAAAAATTCAAAATTTGAAGTGTGAGTAATCAGAAAGAACTTTGAGTGTTGCCGTGGCAGACAACACCTTCAGACTATTGAGCCTCAATAAGCAAGAGACTATTGAGTAGAAAGAGGGAAATTTTATTATCACAGTCCATTACATTAGTGAGGTTATTACCTGAATACTGACTGTGTGAAACTCTTTAGAACAATGATGACAGATTGAAACAGCTTCACAAAACACAGATAAAAGTACTCAAAGTTTAACAGTGTGCCTTAACAGAGACATTCTTTTTGGTTTATCAAGAGAAGTTTAGGAGGTGACTTCATCATAAATGAAACAAACTGAAAATTGAAATGTAATTGTTTAGTGATTTAATGAGCCATTGGAACATTGACACATTCTGCCTTATATGTCACTCATTCAAGAGAACTGCCTTTTAGAAACAGATAATATAGTTGAAAGTAATGAATGTATTATAAGAATGAAATGAAATTATATGCTCTATGCTATGCAAGATAGTAGATCAGCTGGTCATGCTGCTTTCTTCATTCTTTAAAATCTGTGAGTCTAGTGAAGAATTAATACATGAATTGTACAGCTAGAGAAGAGTGTTCAACTCTTAACAGAGCAGTGATACTAAAGGTTTTACTTTCTTAGAGACGAGCTTGATACTGGACCACTGCTGCCAATGAGAGTATTATTCCTGAATTCAGTGAAGTGTCAAGCCTTCTATGAAGCCACTCACTTGGGAAAAAAAGAAAGATTACAACAGTAGAAGCTAAAGTAATGATAAAAAGAGGGATGCTGGATGGAATAAAACATAAACTAAGTCAAAGGTAAAATTAAAGAAGATTGTCAGATGTATTGTTTTCAGTTTATTAAAACTAGGTGCTGCACTTTGCCTGTGCTCTGACACTGCATATTTGTTTAAGTTTATGCTGTTCGTAGTCTATACAACTTAATGAGAAATATTGCCTAAGTTGGATATTGGTTGTTCATGCTGACAAGAAAATGTCACAATCAATACCAAGAAGCTGAGCTTGAAGGGTTCACCTCCAAAGAGCATGTTAACTTCTGGAGCTTTGCCACATTTACAGTGAGCCAAGATCTTAAATTTCCCCAGTGAGAGATTTAACTCTATAAACATTCAGGCTGTTTTTCATAAAGAAGAGTGGATTTTTTTTAGAACATTTTCCATTCACTTCTGGCATAAAAAAATTGCTGCTTCTCATGTTCATGTACTGCAGAAGCTGAACACAGTTGTACCAGGCAGTGGTAGCTTTGCTGTTTTAATAATAATTAGGAAAACTTTTCAGGGTGGAAAATAAATTTACATCCATGCTTTTTCTAATGTAAAAGTAAAATGAGCCCAGAGTGCGTATTCAGTAAAACTATGAGCAATATCCTCTCTGTCCCAGAAAAGAGTCATATCGAAGGAAAGTGATGAACTCATCTCAGTGAAGGAAGAATGTGAGAGTAATAATTTGTTCTAAGAATGTAGGACAGTATGTGTGCATTGGGTACAGTTGAGATTAAGATTTTCCTCACAGCATCCCACAAAATGCTGTTCTTTGTATTGGTAGCTAGAAATGTGTTGATAACACACCAGCACTTGGGTTACTGCTGAGCAGTGCTGACAGAGTGTCAGGACTGTCTTTCCAACATTCTCCTCTTCACCACTAGGCTGGGCAAGAAGTTGGGAGGTGACATGGTCAGGACAGCTGACTAACTAATCAAAATGATATTCTATATGATACGTAATTTCTCGGTAGCAGATGGAATGGTCCACTTGGGGTCATTAGGGAACTGTATACATTAGTTTTACCATGATAGCAGAGGCCTTGGCTATACCCTTGAGCTTTTTCTGTGTGGTAAACTATGTGTATGTTTGTTCCATTGTGGTGGGGTTTTTTTTATGGAATGGGGATATTGTGTTTCTTAATGTATATGTGAATACATGAAACATATAAATTAAAAAGCGAAAATCAAAATGGAAATTTTAGATTTTTAAGGAAACTTCCCAGTCTGACCATTCATGAGACTCTGTCAGTCCCACTCCCAACACCAGAGACTTTCACTGCTGGGAGTGGAGCCCCTTCATAGCTGCAGCTCCAGTGACCGACGGGTCCCCGCTTGACTCCCTGCACACCCCACTTACAGCCAGACCAAGTTTCCTTACCGGTTCAACCCCAGGTTTCCTACATCAGAGTCTCTGATGTCAAGTTCCATAAAGCCATTTATTCCCGGCGCAGCAACACAGAAACAGCTCAAGCTGGTGCCTCCGAGGAGGGGTCCCCAGCAAAGGAACCCCTGGGCTTTAGTACCCTCACACTCTGCATGCAAGTCTCGCTCTTCATTCTGAGTCTTCAGCTTCTGAAGCCCTCTCTGTGTTCTTCCACCCCGCTGGCGCTGGTCCTTATCTCCCTTGTTAGCCAAAAGATCGGCAGTTCCCAGCTCCTGCTGTGTCTCCCAGTATACATTCACCTGGCTGGTGTTACCTATCTTCGTGTCCTTTGTTATCCCAAAGGTTGGTAGTTCACAGCCTCTTGTCTTGTGCTTCCACCCAGAACTCAGTCTGCATCTCAATCTGCATCTCAGTCTGCACCTTGAGAGCCCAGCTACCTGGACTTGCTGTATTCCTCAACAAAATGTGCACAAGACTTCTTGCAATTGAGAAAAACTAGACTGCGTAATAGCAAGTTCTGGAAAGTGTCACAACTATAGCAGAAGTGTGGCTGCCACTTGCTTGGAATCAGTTAACTGCTTGAAAAACAAAATTTACTACTAGTGTGATTTTTATCATAGTATTTTTTTTTATGCCATCTTAACTTACATGATACATCCAAATGAAAACAAACGAATGCTGTTTACTCAAACTTCCTTTTCTAGAAAGGTAAAAAACATATGAGAGGTGGTTCAGAGATAAGGATGTGATTATTTAGGGAAATCTTAATTGTGTGATGACTCTATAATCAAGCAGAAGCATTTTAGACATATAGACTGTTACTGGTTGGAACTATCAGGAATACCTAGAAGCTCAATGACAGGTTTGCTAAAGTGTCAGGAGTAATACAGAAGGATGAAAACTTTTTGATTGAAAAGACATTTTTGGCTTTTCAGACTTTGCCTTCAATAGTAGAAACAATTATATCTTAATTAATTTGCATATCTTGTAGTGAGTCCTGTGAGAAAAATAGGAAAAAAGACAGATCTTATAGTTTATTTTGCTTCAGTTACTAGACTTTACATTAGCTAATATGTATTTTCCTTTTTTTCTTTCCCCCTCTTGGATTCCTTAGATCCATATGTCTTCCATGTATGCTATTATTGCAACTTTGTTGAAAGCCTTTCATAGAAACGCACAGCAAATGTCTTCCAGCCTGGTAAGCATCTGTCTTATATAAACCAGTCTCTGCTGGATTTTGAAGTTTTGTCCCGAGGAGCTTGGCTGCAGCTCTTGACATCCTGGGGGAAGCAAGGGGAGAATTATTTGCTTTCTCATATTTAAAAATGAGTTTGTTTGTAATACTTTCCTCAAATATACCCTGTAATGTATCACTTTAATGTTCTTGATATTATTTTTTTTCCCATGGCTTAATTGTACTACTAATCATCTGGTTGATTTATTCACCATATGAGTCACGAACTAAGGTAATTCATCATTTGATAGCATAATATTGAAGTATAAGGTACATTCATCTGCTATCACTTGCCAACTAAGAATTTTTCAAAATTTTTTACCTATGAAAAGGCTATTAGTTTGTTTACACCTAAAAAGAGAGGATAGTTAGTAAGATAAGACAATGTTTCTGTTCTTTCAACATTATTCACTAAATTATTTTTTAATTTATTTTTAATATTCTCCCTACATAAGGAGTGAAAAGAATGACGTTCCAAAGTCTCCGGAACTGTATTTTGTACAGAGGAATCTCATTACTTGAGTATCAAAAATTTCTTTTAGAAGTTTGTATTGCAGCTTGCTAACAAGTGTTGAAGGTAAAATATGTAAGATAAATGAAGGTAGAATATACAAGATAAATGAAGCAATACTTCTTAATGGTATCAGTGAAAAAGGAAGAAATATGTTCACCTGTGCTCCATATCAAGGTAATAAATCATTTAGCTTTCATAGTAGAATCTTTCGCCTTTTTATACAGTAACACATAAGAAATATATCTTGCACAGATTTAAAAGGCACAGTTCTTTGAATTTCTTGCTTTGATACTGCCCAGTTCCCTGAACTGAAGCTCCTACCATTGAAACAGATTCTGCTGTTAGGGAAAATAACTAAGCAAATACCACGATTCTTTAAAATAATGTTTTCTTTAGAAACAATATTTAGCCTTGTTATGTATCACATGATGTTTTCCCAGACACTATTGTCCAAAGGAGCTTATTGCCTATTCTGTTCATTGACAAAGGCATCACATTCAAATGCACAAACTATCTCATCTCTCTGAAAAACAACAAGCATTACAGTGTGTGCTCATTCATGGGTAATTTCATCAATCAAGATATTTTCAGGAAGGATTTTTTCTTTTTTTTTTTTTTTCCTCCTTGGTCTGTTTAGTATCAAATAATTTCTATTTGAAATATTTTACTTTTATGAAGCATTTAAAAGCCTATGTTATATGAAGCAATTAAAAAAATTATCTTCTTTCAGAAGCAGAAATCAGAAGAGAAACTCAAATTTAATCTCTTTGTTGAGGAAGAATTATAAAGCAAAAAGAAACAAAATAAAGTAGTCGCAACTGAGTAAACTGAGTATAAACCAGTGAAACTTACACCCATGTCCACACCAGATTTCTGTTAGATGCAGGTGTATGAAATAACTAATGCACAGATTTTTTACTTCCATACTCTTCATTGTGATTTTTTAATTTTGACAATGATGGTTTTGACAGTAACTTTCCTTTCATCCTTTGAGTGTGATTCTCTACTCCATTTGATGCAATCATGAGAAGAAAAGCATTGGAGTCTGAACATGAAATTGTCTCTGACCTTGAAGACATATACCTGAATAAGATGGTAGCATCCAGGAAGGTTTCACTAGGTTTATACAAGTGGCCTCCTATCTTCATATCCCAGAAAATTATCCATAGGTGTGATTTCATACTGTCCGATGTTACCCAAATATTTGTGTAACAACACTTTCAGATGCTCTATCCAGAATTTTCATTATCCAAGAACGAGAAGGCCCAGTTCTATGACTGGTATATTCTTTAGAGGTAAAATTTTAGGGTATTTGTAGAATTCCATAAAGTATTGGCCTTGCTGCAACTAAAACTGCAGTGTAGACATCAGCCTTTATTCTCTCTGACTCAAAAAACCCCCACAGAATTTGATGCCTCAGCAAGTAATCTCCTGTTTGCTCTCAAAGTACCTAAAAAACTAGTAGTTCCAAGGTAGATATATGTTTCTGATGGAAAGTTTGTGTTCTCTTTTTCTTAATCTAAGGTAAAAGGCTCATAAACTTTTTATGACAATCATATAGCTGCTCTGGGTGACTGGAAAACTGAACAATACCATCTCTGCTGTGAATTCTGTAGGCCATTCTTCATATATAAGTTGTTTTAAAACAATATGATCTTAAATCATATTCATATTTTTTGTAGTAAGGAATGATGCATTCACATCAATATAGATTGTACTGAAATCATGTCAAAAAAGTTATTGTTTGCTGGAGACAACAACAGGAGTATGAATTACTGAAGGAAAGCAGAAGTGTAAGTGACAGTTTTGAAAATTTGTTTAGTATTCAGATAAATATTGGCTGTATATCTGTGCTCCTGTGAAATCTGACAGAACATCCTTCTTTTTTACAACCTTCTATCTTTAAACAATTACTCCAAAGATGTTGAACACTCTATTATTAAAAAAGCACTTATATTAAGTGGATGATTCTCTTACATCCATTGTGATGTGTAAAGACAGACTTTCTTTGGTTATAGGTCAGATATTTTGAATTACATTTCTGTTTTTGTTTTTTTTTTGACATTGAATTTTCTATATTTTTTGTATTGTTACAAGAGAAGTGAAAGATGTGATGAATGCTCCTGGCTAATACAATAAAAGTAATTTACATAATTTTGTCATGTTTTTATATTTTTCTTAAGAAAAATAAGGAAATACTTTCAGAATAATAATTTTGGTTTTACTAATAGCATTTTGTACAATCTTTTCCACAGAAAACTTGACTGCTGCTCTTGCTGCTGCCAGTTTTGCTGATGCTTTACTGCAAAGCTCTAAAGCTTGTAGAAGGCTGCACAGGCTCCAGCAAAATGCTTTCTATTGTCTGTAACTGTTAAACTCGTTGTATTGGGTTGACATGGCAAAATTTTAGTAGAACAATGTGCTGAAGGAGTTGCCCCTGTGAGAAGAAGCTGGGGCAGACACCAAGGTTAATGAAGAATGAGGGAGAGGAGGTGCTCAAGGCACCAGAGGAGAGATTCTCCCATGGAGAAGACCGTAGTGAGACGGGCTGAAGGAGGACCCCAGCATCAGGTTTTCTGTCAGAAGCTGTAGCCCTGTGGGGAACCCAAACCATTCCTGTTCACAATGGAAAGAACCTTGCTGGAGCAGCTTATGATGAACTGCACCTGGTGTGAAGGACCCATGTTGGAGAATTTAATGAAGGACTCTATCCCATGTTTGGGGATCCCACACTGGAATAGGAAAAGATTGTGATGAAGAACAAGTGGCAGAGTCAAGGATTATGAACTGACTAGAACCCCCATTACCTGCCTATCTGCACTATGTCAGGGAAGAAGTTAGAAGAGTTAGGAATGAAGTGGAGTTTGAGCAGAAGAACAGGCTTGGAGTAATTTTGTCTTTGTTTCTCACTATTCTACTGTATTTTTTATTGACAATAAATTAAATTTATTTTCCCAAGTCAAGTCAGCTTTGCCTTTGACAGTAACTTGTGAGTGATCTCCCTGTCCTTATCTCAACCCATGACCTTTTTCACCTTTTTTTTTTCACCTTCTGTCCTGCTGAGAAAGGGGAGTGAGAGAATGGGTGTCTGAGCAACTGGCAGACAGCAAGGCTAACCCACTACACTCATTCATATTCCTTATGGAAGGCTCATTTTGATTAAACTGATTTTTTATTATTTTTGAGTAAGGCTGAAAGGGTGTCCATTTATGACCTATCTTCCTGTAATAAAAACAGACTTATGGAGAAAGATAATGTATGTTAAAGACAAGTACGTGAAAATCATTTCTCTATAAGCATATCTTCTCTGTTACAGCTTATATGTGGCAGGTTTTTTTTTTTTTTTAAATCTGGCTGATGAAAATTCCATTGAATTAATATGCCAAAGTTTATACTAAACAGATTTAACACTCGATTTTTAACTTGTAAAATTAAGCTGTTAATCTCTGATAAAATCTAAAAATACTGATGTTTTAAAGAATTTCTGTTTCAACAGTAAATAACTTGGGACATAGTGAATGCAATTTCTCCTACTACCACACAAATTAACTGCTAAACCAAAAGGTTTCTGTACTCATATGAACTACCCAAGACCTGTTGCTAGTGACAAGGTTCCAAAGATTACAAATCAGCTTAGTTCTTTATTTTCTATATACTTTTGGGCCTGCACAGATTATTTCTGCAAAATTTTAGGACAGGTTTTGCAGTCACACTTGAGCAGCATTGTAGAAAAACTGACAGCAATGTGAGTCAAAGTGTATACTAATCACATACAAATTCATGGTTCAGCAGACATTGCCAACCTCTGCAGGGCTGGGCTCTCTTGAACAAGGTCAAATTTGTATACTAGAACTCAATCTTCCATCCTAGCACTCAATATAAAACATCCCATGATTCAATATAAAATTATAAAAATAATGAGGTGAGTCAGAGATGCCTGAGATTTCACAAGCATGACCAAATCATCCCAACAAATCTTTTTAAGACTCCCCATTTTCTATCACTACCATCAATGTCGTACTGCATACCCAAGGATGTACCTTCTGGTAAGGTCAATGATGGGAATATAATACTGAATTCTATTTGACTGTAACATTTGCGAGCAGGTCATGTGCTATGGATTTATCCATAATGCACATAGCTGTCATTGGTAGAATGGAACATTTCTCATACAAGAAACAGAAAAATTGTTTGTTCCTTCCTCTCTCTCTTTCTTCTCAGTAAGGCATTTCCATTTTTTAGGTTCTGTACCTTGTAAAAAACAACCCTAAAATCCAGCTTGAGTATTCTCACAGTTTGAAACAGCACTTGAATAATGGTTACATATATTGCAAAAAGCAACATATGGTTTTCAAATTCCCTCAGGTGTTCCTGGCAATTCAGAGCTTAATATCTGTTTTGGGCTGTATTTATATTACGGACTACATAATATCTATAATTGAGTCATAGTATGTATACTGACAGATGAAAGGTTAAATAAAAAACATGAACACTGTCTTCCAAAAGATGGCTTATGCACAGTCTATAGCACAGCTGTATTTGACTGAATT
>JAWWLV010000045.1:16517125-16529108 GCA_035041135.1 Platyrinchus mystaceus
TGTGTTGGGTAACAGTCCTACAATAAAGAATGTGAGCAGCTCTCAAATTCCTCCTGTTTGGAAACTGTTATTGCAAGGCAATTCTATGCAGACACAGAGCTTGAGCTTGTGACACTGGAGTTGTGATAAGGCTTTTGAAGGACAGTGGCACAGCTGTTTTTCCCCCTAATATGAATAAGAAGGCTCCTTCCATCACTTTGACCCTTAGCATTATTTGTAATAGAACTGCTCTGCATGTGGCATAAATTCATTGAAGTATGTACACTAAAAATTTTGTTGTTATTTCTTAGTGAAACAAATCATTTAAGAATTCTATTTCACATTTTAGGCATTGGGATAACCTCTTGAGATGAGCAGTTATATCTCATTTCCATTTGTATCCCTGGGTCATTTTTCTAAATGAAAAACATATCAATGTCTCAGCTACATAGATCTAAGGGGTTATGTCTTTCTTTCCACAAGAGACTTGCAAAACTTTGAACTGCACGGTGACAGAAATTGAGATGATCTATAGAGTTCAATTTTAAAGCTATAAATCATGGTGGCAGAGACTTCTGGTCAATAAGCTCATGTGAACTTTTTTCCATTTCTAACCTGCAAGTACTTACATAATGTGTTCCACACAAGTTCTTCTTTATCCTAACTCAGGGACTTCCAACATTAACTTTCAGACATTAGATTAAAAAATAAAAGGTCATATGCTGTAGAATTTTCAGCACAGATGCTGATCAAAAATCCCAATCAAATAGCAGCATGGATCATTTGAAGGAATGTGAAAGATCAATGAGAAATATGACATAGGGCTGTGGTCATGATATAATATAGCCATTGTGACTTCAGTAAGAGTTTTGAAATTTCATAGACCCTAAATAAAGATTAAGGTTCCTAATTTAAGGAATTCACATTTAAAAACCTTGACTTGTGGCTATTTACTTCACAGTAATAATGTAATTAACATTTACAAGTCTAGATCATAATGATTGAGATCAATGATAGAACTCACAGAAAATAGTTAGAAAAAAGCCAGACTCAATTATTTTCCACTTTTGCTTAAATAGGCTTCTTTTGTCTTTTTGTACATAATATCAAAGTTTATAAGGGATGGAAGACTCATCAACCTTGTAGTTCTGACAAAGGATAAATAGGCATCTTTCATGAAAATTTTGATTTCAAATATTATATATAACTTTTGCAAATGGTCAATGTTTTCTAGAATTTATAAATATTTAAAGCATGTCTATTGTGTCTTCAGCAACTTACATGCCATTGAATGTAATGGCTCTGTATTGGAATGGCAAAGATTCCAAGAGATGATTTTGATATCTAGTGCCAAAGGTCACATTTTATGAACTGAACAGGTTTAAAAACACTGCATTATTTTATTTAGGTTGGGATTATATTTTATGAAGTACACGAACGCTCAGTGATTCCTTCTTACTCTACATGACAACATGTCTGACATTGCATCCTGAACTCAAATAAATACCTCCACTTTGGCTATGACATAAAAATAACAGCAGCCTTTAATCTAAACTGTAAGGGGATGGCAAGGGGACCTTAAAATCCAAGAGGATTTACCTCATTACAAGTGCACCTCAATTGCTTATTAGATTGATATATCTAAACTTCTTGCTACAATTCAACCAATAAATGGCATTTTAAAAAATAATTACTCCCAAGGGTCACACATTATTCTCCTTGAAATGCCCACTATTTAATACTAAATACATACAATTTCCTTCTGAATTATTAAATTCATAGACCTATAGATACACAAAAGTTATAGAAATTTGTCATTCTTTTTTTTTTTTTTTTTTTAAATCTTCCCTGCCAAAAAAGTCAGAAGGTTAACATCCATCTTTTTTCACCACTTTTGCAACCTTTTGCAAGCCTAAAATGTTGTAGTTGATTAGTGCTTTTTCTTTGAATGCAGGCAGTCACATTGGCTCATGAATGAACAGGTAACTCTGTAAATATGTATCTTCTCCCTCCATGATCTCACACACTGGGAACAACAGGGGTTCTTGTTGCAAAACAGCGAGGCAAATGGTGTTGAAAATGGTCTGATCTAATTTTACCACTTTCATCCACTTAGTAATGTAGTGCTAGTGCTCAGACTCAGCATTTCAGCATCCTGCAGCCCCTCAGGGAAAAATTCTTATGAAGTTACTGGTGGCTGGCTGGTGAATTATATGAAATCACCAGGGTCCCATTAATCTAAAATGGCTTCAAAAGAAGAATGATGGAGTTTTGGACCTGGACTTTCCCTTTTCCCCCCATGAAGGCAGCCCTCTAATAAAGGTAAATGATTTTTATGAAGTGCTAAAAAAAGAGTAGTTGTCAAATACCCTTATAAAATGTTGTTTATGAAACTGTTTTCAGATTTTGATCATCATTCTGTTGTAAAATGGCCTGCTGTGGCAATTATCATTTAAAATATCTGAAGGACTGCCTGTTGGTCTCCTCAGAGGTATTTTTCATTTATCAAGGACATACTGAGGGTTCAATTTACAATGTGTAAAAAAAAAAGGCCATTCATAGAGAATAGAATATTCTTGCTGCTACTAAATAGCAGGACCATTAATATCTCTTGCTCGTTTTCAGCTCTGAAATTTTTTTTCCCATGGTGTATCACAAAGCATCATTAAACTGAAGTTACCAGCAGAAAATGGAAAGATGAAGTGAGAAATGAGGAAAACTTTTTACACTATTTCCTCTTAATCTGGATACTGTTGATTACTTAGCTCCCTAATGAGAAACTGTTTTTTCTGCTGGACCAAAAAAAAAAAATCTGATAGAGACTAGATAGAGAGGATCTAGTTTCATTAAATTATTTTGTATGAACCTCAAGTAATTAATTCTGAAATAATCTGTTTAATAATGCCACTTGAGTTGTGAAAAGGAAAAGAAGTGCTGCTCTAACATTTGTTTTGTGTCCTATACAATGGTACATATCTGTAAGAATAAGGCAATATAATATCAAATAAGAAATTACTTCTAAAATTTGGGTGTAATTTTCCCCTTTGGAGAGTTAAAAATGACTTTATGAAAGGAAAAACATTTGGAATCAGGCCTTAAGTTCTTAAGAAATCTCCTTCTCCTTCAGTGTGCTCTCTATAGTGGTATTGAAAACATTACAGGAAAAGTAAATGAAAGCAGTAGCTCGTTACATACTGGTCTCAAATTTACTCAAACAACCCTTTTCTTTTTCTTTTTTTTTTTTTTCTTTTCTTTCCTTTCTTTTTTTCTTTCCTTTTTTTTTTCTATTTTAAGAGTTATTTTCTCAAAACTAACACTTATTACCAAACATAATATACAGAATATGAACTTCAGATTGGATATTTTATACAAGTTTTCCATTTATGAGTTTCAGAACCTTGTGCAATGAAGGTCATGTATATCCCATTGAAGTTGAGCTCTAAGTGGAACAAGCCCAAATTGTTGAAACTGATGAAAAGTCTTCAAAAAGCTTATAGCTGAAGTCACTTTGTCTGTTCAGCCTGCAGAAGAGGAGACCTAATTGCAGGCTACAACTTCCTGTTGAGAGGAAGAGAAGGACACTGCTCTCCTATCTGTGGTTCCTGGTGACAGGACCCAGAGGAATGGCCTGAAGTTGTGTCAGGGGAGGTTTAGGTTGGATATTAGAAAAAAGTTCTTCATCCAGAGGGTAGTTGGGCACTGGAACAGGCTCCCCAGGGAAGTGGTCACAGCACCAAGCCTGACAGAGTTCAAGGACAATTTGGACAATGCTCTCAGGCACAGGGTGTGACTCTCGGGGATGGTCCTGTGCAGCGCCAGCAGTTGGACTTGATGATCCTTGTGGGTCCTTTCTAACTCAGCATATTTTGTGATTCTGTGACTAGTGTGATAAAATCCCTGGTTCTATTCCCATTTAAATCAGCAGAGCAGAGAACTGCTGATTTCAGTCACAGACAAGATACGGATAAGGTTAGTTTAAAGACTTGACACAGGAAACCAGAGATTCTTAAGATTCTTGTACGGCATGAATTAGGTGCCTCACATAGGGTTTAACTCTCATCCTCTGTCCTGGGGTCATTCATCTGCTGCATGGAGCAAAGTTGTATTGGCAAGCTGCATAAGACATGAGCACACAGAGCTCTCTGCTAGAAGTGTAAATGCCAAATGCATTGGCATTCTAGCAGCAAGGAGTTACAGGTCTGCCTCTGACATGTGGCCAAAAGACACACTTTTCCCTTAATCGAGTGGTTAATAAATTCACACAGCCATGTCAGGGTATCTGATTTGTATATCCTCTATTCTGTGAAAGTTTCCTATTTATCAAACCAGAGCTGGTGCATGCAGATCCCTGGTATAGGATTTTAAAGGCCCAGAGAATGATTAAAGAATAACTATAGTTATCTGACTTCATAGCTTTGTGGTTAGAGCAGTTGGTAGCTGAGAAATAATCATTGTTCTAGGCTTTACTCTTAATTTTCTTTAAAATCCAATCAGTGTTTACTGTAAAACATAAATAGAATTAGAACTGAGATTTCCTTCATCTCCTTGTTGAACCCAGCATTGAGTTTAACCCTGATTGATTCCTTTTGGTTCTTTAGACTGCTCTGAAACTGTTCAATTCCTTGAATTTTTCATGCTTTGTTCATTAATTTGTGGCTATGTATTCTTAACAGTGCAACCTCTGGGGCTTCACACATGAAGCTATTATTTGTATTTCCACAGAGTGTGGGATTTGCATTGAGAATAAGGACCTGTTATGCAAGGCTCAATACAGCCACATGCTACAGTGTATTATCTACAGAAATTACAAAATTAATTAATGTGTTATTTCTCCTTGTTACTTCACAGCATATGCAACTATAATCGAGCTATTTGAAATATATCAAATGTTGTGTGGACTGAATTAATTATTAGAAAGTAAGTATTTTCACTGGCAAAAAGCCAGGTAGGAGACTGATAACAGGGTTTGGCATACAATACAGAGTAACAATAATTTGCTTGTCAGTAATTGGAAATATATACTCATGCATGCCATTTACCTTACCAGATTTGTCACTGATGAATATGTGAACCTTAACTCCCATATATTGCCATTCTGCATATGCAAAATTGAAATAACTCACATTCTTCTTCCAAGGCAGTAATGAAATAAAGTCACCAAGAAACAATTTATCAAGTGGCCAAAAGAAAAAAAAAATCCATGCAATGTTAAAAACTGTCTCTTTGAAGCTAGTTTTGAACATAGAGATCTAAATTTAGTTGAGAAAGGAAGGGGCATAGGAACAACAGATAACAAAATACAGCATGCCCACTGTTTAATGGACATTGTCCATTACACAAACTGACACCAGTATCAAATGCTATGGAAGGTAACATGAAATCTTCAAGTAACAGGTTATTTCATAATTCATAGTACAAAGGGGAAAATTATTTTTTAAAATTTATTTTTCATTTAAAGGATTTTTAATGTTAAAAATGCTAGCTTTAGATAATCAAAATCATGACAGGAAGGATGTGAAACAATAGGACAGATGAATATCATCTCAAACCCTGTGAAATTTTAGCTTTAATTGTCTTTCCTTCTCTCGAATAGAAATCTAGCCTCTGTCTGAACATCACTTTAAAAAACTGACTTGAATTTCCATCTGCTTTTCCATCATAATCCAGTTCAACTCAAAGACAGTAATGTAACAGCTAAATGGTAATGGAATTATTCCAGTGAAATTAAAGCATATAGAGTTGTGTTGGTCTGTAGCTGTTGTTTCACCCATGAGATTCCACTAGGAATAGTTCATAAAGAGGAGCTTTTGAGAGGGTACACAAAAAAAAATAAGAGCATAAGAGTTGAATTTTTGCGTGCAATGGGAGAGGAAGAATAGTAAAGTTAATTATGTCTATTCATATCTCTCATTCACACATTCATTTTAAAACACATAGAATAAAAACTCCACCCCTCTCAAAACACAACTTTCCATGCTTTTTTCTGAATCTGAGCACTCTGGGTTAAAGCTATTACAATATTATTTGAGACTTGGATAAAAACTGGGGGCTTAATTCAAGCTGAAGCAGGTTTATGCAAGTCCCTGGTGAGTTCATTGTTGTGTTAAGCTCCATAACTGAATATCCTGCAGTATACAGGAGTGACCTTGTGTGGGTATGTCAGAGAAGTACATTTAAACCTTATTGTTGTCACCAGTGTGGAATATTCACCAAGAGACCTTTGTCCTAGCAAGTTTATTAATAGAGTAAGACTGCTCAGAACAACAGTTGCAGTTGTCCCCACTCCAAGTTGTGCCTTAAAGAATTTTTTTTTTATTAGTGAATGTAGAAAGAACGTGGGGAGATGGGACTTTGAGGTAAAGAAATGCCCAGTGACTATTGCTCCATCTTTTGTTTTTCAACTGAGCGTAGCACTATTGTGGTTCTTTTATTTATTATCAAGCTGCAAATAACTCCCTACACATAGCATAGCAGTTATTTGTTAAAAAAGGGGAGACATTGCAAAAAGTTTCCTTCATTTCCTCTCAGTCCTCATGGTCCCTTTTCCATGCCTCACATTTGTTCCAACTAACTAATTTATTCTGAGCTAAAGAAGAAGGAAAGATAAAAGTAAATTAAGGTCAACGGCTTGGTCTGGATCTCAGTTTACCTGTAGTGGCCACTGACTCAAAAGATGCAACTGCTACTTCTCCTCAAAGACAAGTCTATGCCTTCTCCTTCAGAAGGAACAGAGTTTACCTAATTAGCCAGGCTGAAGGCAAAGAAAGAGAGCCATCCAAACTACTGTGGATAAAAGGAGCAGAGCCTGGTCTGAAAGCTTGAGAACAGCTGTACCTAGGCTGTATTAAAAAAAACAAGAAATTAATAATTTCTGATCAAAGAATATGTACTGGATAAGGGGTAACAGTGCACACAGATACAACCTACTTCTAATTGAGTTTTTACACCAGCTGTGAACACATTGATCTGGGATTGAAGAAAGATATCTTTATGAGGAGGAAAGGAACAAACAGTTTTTTTCAGAATACTCAATATTCCTTTCACATTTTACATGTTTTATTCCTTTGCATATTTCCTCTGTCCTGAATGAGAAAATGTGTTGAACAGCTGCCCACAATTCAGAGGTGGAAACATAAATAAAGTCACAGAATAGAAATAAAATAACCTCATGCCCTTTTCTGATGTAGGATCAAAGGCCAATATTTCTGGTTTTTAGTACAGTCAGACTACCAGTATATGGTTTATTTCTTAAGAAATAATTCAAAACAACCTATGATCTTGGGCTTGCTATGTAAATTATCAGGCAATGACTGGCCCTTTTCTTTTGCCTGTTTTGAAATTTGTATTCTAAACAATATCCAGGAAAATTAAATCCCTTCATATCTATATTATGACTATTTACAAGATTTCCTGAACTGTATCAACATGTTCTGACCTCTCTTATTCTACACTAGAGCTCTTAAGTAATCTTAAAATTCTGTGAACTTTACTTTCCAAATTTAACTTTCTCTGCACTCCAAACTGCCATCACTGTACTTATCAAACTGCAAATGTGCTATCTCTTCAGACACAATGGTCCCCATTGCTTACATCACTGTACTTGTACTTACCATGATAAGGCTCATCTTTCTGTGCACCAAAGACCAAAATATTCCTGTCTACTTCACAATTTATCTCAGACTTGATTGCAACAACAGTGTGCCACACTCCTGGTCACTTGAGCTCCCTAGAGGCCCCTCATGAGAGTAGGAACAGCCGGCCCTGCTGGTTGTGCCCACACCGAGTCAGCTGCTCCAGGGTTAGCTTTGTGTGTTGGGTATTTCTTCTGATCCAGAATTCGTTAAAATCTTTGGGTTCCACAAGACAGTCAGCTAGAAATTATTTTTAACATATCACACTATTATTAACAATTACTTTTGATGTTATTACATTGAATTTAGCTTCTCATTACCTAAAGACATGACAACACTGAAATTAGCTATTTGTAATTCTTCATTGTCCCCTGTTACATTATCACCACACAGATGTGTTCAGAAACAAATTTTATAGAGGCTAAATAAAACCTCACAGCGTCTTCTAATATCTCAGTGCAGGTGTATAAATGTAGGAGAACATCACTTAGGATTAAATGGACTATGCAAATATCTTGCCAGATATGGAATTTACAGATCTTTTAATTCTTATTTAACTATATTCATATATCTTTTAATTACTCTGCTGATGTCTCTGTAATTATTTTTTGTATACCTGTGAAATTGAGGTGTCAATCTATCCCTTCATAAACACAAGGTCTTCTCTCTCTTGACGGATCACAAACAAGCATATCACAAGGGAAGTGAGGAACACTGTGCAGAATATGAGTAGCAAAATGTGCTAATTATTTATCTAAGGTGTCTTTGTTTTTATATTGTCCTTAATGTACATAAGTGTATTTTGAAAGTTTAAAAATATGATCATAATATAGTCTTATATTAATTTGGGGGTTTTTTGCCTTTAGAACTCACAGTAACTTGTAAAGCAGTCCTGACATGAAAAACATGTTGAAAGTTTCAAAATTACTTGTGCAGTACAAGGAGGAAGATCATGTTGCTCACTCCTAGAATGCAGCTTACCCAAGTGTTTTTCTGTGCAAAGTGATCTTGTATACTTCAGCAAAGAAATGAGGGATTCAATTCTCCTTTTTGAGTAATATTCATCATTATCTTTAGTTCATCTACTCTTCGTTCAACTCAATCACCACCAATACACATAATTTTTTAGGCTGAAAATTTCTTACAATATTTGTTCTGCTTCAGCTGAAAGCCTGTCACTGGAGGCTGGTTGAGCCATTTGGCATATTATTACAGAAGGGCACCTACAGTCCCCAAACCTCTGCTTGCTTAAAAGGTTTTTCAACTAAACACTGACCCAGACAAACTCTTCTTAGTTTGTGATAATAAAAGCACAACTCCAATTGCTGTGGGTGCAAATCATCAAAAGCTGCACAGAACTGTGTAAAACTCCTTTCTCTTCACATGAAAGAAATCCCTGCAAAGCTATTAAGTGAAATGATGGAGAGAATCCTCTACCCTGGATTAAAGGATAAGCAGACAGCCAAGTTCATTCAAAGGTACATACACATTTGTTCCTGTGATGCCACACGTATATTCTCTTGCCCTAGATCTTAGCTAGTAGTCTTAGCTACCAGTACTCTTAGTTACCTGTCTTTCTAACTTTGCATTTCAGTGGTCAATGTGTGTTGGAAAGACAGCTCTTCTTGGCAAAAAAAAAAAAAAAAAAAAATTCTGCTAAATCCTCATGCACATAGTGCATGAGAACAGAGCTGGGCTATTACCTAACTATAACTTTAATTAATTTTTCCTTTCCAAGATTTCATTTCTCATGTAATGGCTGCAGATTATTTTCAAAGTGTGAAAAAGAATGAAACAGCTTTGTTCTTAAGCAGTTTATTGCTTGTTCACTATGTTCTATTACACTATTGTTACAGTCTTGTTGCAAGCAAAAAGAAACATAATACACATTCAGTTGTGAATTTATTATTAGTCCAATTAACTATTTACAAATAGTACTTAACAAATAGTAATATTACTCTTAAAATCCTTGTATGTGAACTGGCTAGGATCTACCCCTTTTACTTGATTTTATTCTCACCCTGTCAGTATCTCTTTGGGATCTATGGTCAGCACTTAGGTATGCTTATGGGCATTTTATGGGTTTTGAACATGACAAAGTCTTCACCAGGAGGAATAAGTTATTTATGAAGTTTATGGGACATCTATTTGTGGAGTGGGGTGCACCTTTCCTGTCTACTACTACTTTCTGTCTGCTGCACTTGGATTTGTTCTTAAAAGCTTCCTTGCCTCAGTTTGCTGCCTTCTGACTGATCCCAGCTGAGGGATGAGCACAATCCTTACCATTTCCCCATGCTCAGAAATGGGAACCCCCTGGGTTTGCCAGACCCTTCCCACAGTGGCACTGGCAGAGTTCAGGCTTGGGCAGGGGAGGCAACTGGTGCTTGGACCAGAGGCAGGAGTTGAAACCAGTCCAGCCCATGTGAGCCAAGGCCAGCCCTGAGACTGATGCTCTCAGCTCGAGGAAGAGCCTAAAGCCTTTTGCTAGAAATGACAAAAAAAAAAAAAAAATTTACTATGTGTTGCAATTCTGGCCACAGATACAAGAGTGTGGGTTTGTTGTTTTTGTATTTTTTTTCTCATCTATTTTCATAGCAAATATATTCAAAGTCACATCTTATTTTCGTGCAAAAAGTCTTGTTATAAAAAAGACCTTCATCAACATGATAGTTTGCATCTAAATATATCTTAATGAAGAATTTCCTGAAACAGATGAACAAATACTACTATGCTGTTTTTCACATGGACTTTATTTAGTAAATTAACTGGTGGCCTGTTAGCCACCCTCCTCATTAGTGAAAGAGCTGCATTCTTTGAAATTAATTGCATACAGGTTGGCTAAAGAGCATTAGCATATTTTTTTCCTAAAAGTATTAAGTGCATTGTGTACTCATACATATGTATATGGTGGAAGCTTTTTTTTTTACCATTTTCTTACACTTCGCTGAACATCATGAATCTGAAAGTGTCATTTACCATGTAGACTTATCTCTGCTTTTATCTGAATGTGTAACATTTATTTTTAATGCTAATGCATCCTCTCTGGAAATATTGCTAGTCTGTAATGACATCTTTCTTTTGGTTTAAAGCTGGGCATGCTTGCATGAGCTCTGACGAAAAAGTTTATGTTTGTTTGCATTACTGATGTTATGTATTAAAATGACAAAAGATGAAATCTACAAAATGCTTTATAAAACTTTAACATGGAGCATGCATAAATTGATCTTTAAAAAGTGTGACTTATCTCAAAAAAATATATATTTTGTGACCAAAAAAATATCTGATTACAGAAATCTGAGATCCAACTGAAAGAATTCACATATAATGAGAAAGAAAAGCTGCACGTTTTTGCTGTACTCTTCTGGCTCACTGATTTTTGGACATTTGGGTTTTAAACACCAAGTACTGGTAAACTGAAATGTCAAAAAGGTGGAAAATGATTGTTTGTAGTCACAGGTGGGGGATATACAAGTAACAATGAGTTTCAAAGTGGGTTTTGTTGGGTTTTTTTTTTCCTGTTATGATTTGAATCTCATGGAAGATTATGTTCATTTGCAAGGGCAATTATGTTGAATATAGTGACAACCTGTGATACATCTGTAGACCATACAAAGACTGTTATGCGTTTAATAAACATTGGTTAATTTCTATAATGTACCATATTAATAAAACACAACTCAGACCAGATGGTTGACACATCTGAAAATGGATTAGAGATGACTTTTCATGTGGGTAGGCATTATGAGAATGACAGAAAACTGAATGAGTTGGTCACTTAGCTTAAATATCTTTCTAGACTTGAGAAATTTGTGGAAAATTTTCAAAAGTTTTTATCATAGGCCAAGGTTTCCATCATTACAATCAACAAGAATGAATAAGGGATAGAAGTAAGAGAAATATACAATGCTTTTCAGATCTTTCCTTTGGTTTAAGATTCAGCTCAGAATAATTGATTTTCTTGGATATTAGATATCTACTTCAAAATACTTATCTGATCATTTGACTGCATGAGGCAATTCATCCTAATGTGGCTTAGATACTTAATATAGGTAAAGGGTTAAAATTAGGTGGGACGGGACCCACTTCTAGGGAACTTGTTTTTTCAAAGGCACCTGATCTCACAGATTGATTCTAATATTCTAGTATTACTAAAACAATTGGGATTTTGCCTACTGTTCTACCATAAGAGGAAATTGCTACCTTGGATTTAAACAATACTTTCTTCAAAATTCACATTTAAAGATTAAGAATTTGGCCTTAGAATTCCTAGAATCTTACATATATATATATGTGTGTGTGTGTGTGTGGCCAGTCTTCGCGAACAAAGATCTGGGAAAGGTGTTTTTACCTTTCAAGCCTGCGCAATGGATTTT
>JAWWLV010000045.1:16534194-16558472 GCA_035041135.1 Platyrinchus mystaceus
AGGGGCTGACGAGCTCCATCTACCCGGGGGACCGGGATTAGAACCTGTGGCCTTGGCGCTGAGAGACCAGCATCTTACAATCATACATAAGATACCCAAGTTCTGTTTCAGAAAGGGTGAGAATCTAGAGTGGAAATCATAGGGATGTGGACCTAGATTCTGTCTGTTAATGTGGCTTGCCTACAGTTCTGTGTATTTTATGGATAACACAGAGTCTGTTAACAGTGGTAGCTCATAAATATACGCATATTCCACACTTAGCTTATGCTTGTTATCAACCTACAATGTTTTAGGCACTCTGTAAGGATCTTTCTTAAAATGTTAGAAAACACAATTGAAATGGTTAATGGTAAAGATTTGTTATAAATGCTCCGTTTCCTATTTAGTAGCCTGTGAAGTTGGCTTTTTCATTACTTTGCTATAGCAACTAAAAAGTATAGCCAAATTCCTATCAGGAAGGGAAAAGAGTGAGACATGGTTCACCCAGCATAGCTCCTCTTTCCATACCAATTTTGCTCACACATATAAAGTTGTCAGGTAAGTTCTGGAGTTTTATTCCAAATAAACTTTGTGATGGCATAATTTGCTTGCTAATGATTGCAGCTGAGATGAGAAAGAAATTATTTGGAAAATGTAAAAAGTCACTGGCAAACAATTTGTCCTAAAAAGGTATAGTCTTCTGGGTGATGAGAGAAACAAACAGATGTAGTGCCAACTGGCTGAGAAAAGGTTGGCCTGTAGAACTAGGAGAAGTTTTAAATTTAAAAGTACGTATACTTTAAAAATAATATAGGATTTTAATTCTGTGTACGATATTATTTCCTAGGCATGCTATGCTTTGAAATCAAATGATTCTACAGTTCTGAGAAAACCTGGATTCAATACAGACAGAAAAAAATCCCCAAAAGACCAATTCCTAGTCAGCTGAGTAAATGGCTGTTGGGCCTCCTAGTTTAAAGTGAAAGAAAAAAAATCCCAAACTTAAAGCTCTTTTGATTAATATAATGTTTGCTCTTTTCCCTCCTATTGAGAGTGACTACTGATGGCTATATATGATTCTCATACATATATGAGAATCTCATGAAGCAGTGGAAGCACTCTATTTGTAGTCATCAGTAAAGTTAAAAATACACACAAGATTGATGCTAAATTTAGATAGCTTTATTAGGGCATTGATATAAACAAACAAAAATAAAAAAAGAGAAAAAAAAACCTGGGGACTAATTTCTAAGAGACTGTATTAAATGAAAGGATTCATCTAAATGTCTCCTGAAGAAGCCTTTTGATCTCCACTGCTTAGCAGATGTACATGTTTAAGGTGAATGAGAGAAATTCCATCAAATTTATCACTATCATCAAAGGTGTATCACAGTACAGCCTATTTCATATATGTATGGACCAGATTTGACTACACACCAAGATATCTCAAAGGATCACTTTCTGTGGGAGAAGGTAGGATTTCTTTTCAAGTTTAAAGTTGAAAAATATTTGAAGGCTTTAAGGAATCTATTGTTTTCTAAGCTGTCAAGAAGTTTATATTATTGTAAGTGCTGGTCAGAGAAACCCGGTTGTTAAAAATTGCTAACCATTACCATTGCTATGGAATTTTCAGTATTGTTCCTCATGCGCAGATTGGGTATTGGCAGAAATAGTACGACAAAAATAATTTCTGAATGTCTAATTTGTAGGCAATACCTATTTCACCATCGCAGCTTCATGCTGATATGTCACTAAATATGCAAATAGACAAATTTCTTGACTTGAATATTTTGTGTTACTTTTTTACATGGGCATGATCAAACAATGAGAACAAATATAAAAACTTGAGAAACATCACTGGTAAGCAGGGTTTAAAAAAATTATGAGTGAGGACATTAAAGAAGAGGATGAACCACTTTAAAAACTTTTTTTTTTTTTTTTGTGGGGTAGTACAGTGAAGAGGGAATTTAGGTTAAGAAGTAAATGGCAAACTGAACAAAAGAGGAAATCGTACCAGGTTATTACCATTTGCTTATTTTTAGGACAAAAGGTCAATATAACTAATGCCCTCTTCACAAATAGCAAAGGTGTTTTCAATTTCTATTGATAAATTTTAAAAGTTTGAGTGTGAATTCATTAGGTTGCAAAGCCCTGACAAAAGACTGAATATAATGGCAGAAATTGATATGAAAGTGAGATAACAGCATCATAAACATGCGAGAAAACAGTCACAGAGTCCATGCCAAATAATTAGACCTCACTCTCCCTGTGAATTGTGCATTATCAAGTGCTTTGTTGCAGGTCAGTATCCAGACCTCATGAAATCACTTGTCAAATGCCATTGAGAAAAGCTCTGTTCAATTATACTTACTGGTAGGCCTTTAAAAAAGATCAGCATTAAAAGGGGGTCTCAGGTTTGTCCTCTAGCTCTTCTACTGCCCCCTGTGTTATTTCCTGGATGATTTTTATGACAGCTCTTACAGCAAATACCCCACATGAGAAATTTTTATGAAAGGTTCTGTCACTGAGTACCTTTAGGGACAACAGTGTTTAGGGCCTCTGAGAAAAATCTTACCGCCTGGAAATAAACTCTTTGGCACAAGAACAGAGCTCTTGCCCAGGGTAACAGCACTCTGGTGGTCTCTTTTACCCCTTTGCATTCAATAGCCAAAATCTCCCTGGAGAAATTATGCAAATTAAATTCTGTGGGACAGTAATTTTAATTTTTCAAAAAGTAGTAATAAAAGCCTCTGTGGACCTTTTGTCTTTAGCACTAAAAATCTGAAGTAAGCTTTGTTACCAAGTAAGCTGAAGTAAGACTGAATATGTCTACTTCTACTTACAGACCAGCATGAATTTCATGCTGATTTTGGCACTACTGAATATGGTGCCTTGCAGCCACATTACATTTTGAATTTGTCATAATTTTTTTTTTCATGAAGAAACAAAAGATAATTCAAGAGTCCTGAATTTTTTCTATCTTCTTCATTCACTGCTCAATCTATATTTAAGAGGGAAAATGAAACCAAGGAAAAGCACAGTCACTGTTGAATCACGGCCTTGTCTTCCATCTCTTTCCAGATTTCTTACTGCCTTCAATGAAGGGTGGGAATGAATGCTAAGTCCAAACAGAGTTTCAATAGGAAAGCAGTTATCCATCTATTTAAAAAAATGAACCAAGTTCAGCTATTCTACTAGCTTCATAATACTACACTGATGTTTAATGAGGCAGAAAGTGATGCTGCTATTGGCAAGATCTACCTAGAGCTGAATTATTAGAATTACCAGAGAAATAATAATTTTATTTTCTTTTAAGATATTGGCTAAAGAAGAAAGCGATGATTTAATCCTTAGGCTAATTTTAGTGCAAGGTCAGGTATATAATTTTGTTTGATTTAGTTCTTCTTTAAAGTCTGTAGAATGTAAATGTGGATGCAACAGAACCTAACTCTAAACTGTCTCTGATATGAAAGTTCCAGTGGATTCTGTGAAAATGTTATACAGGGAAAGCTTTTTATATTGGTTGAATATGTCTGATTCTGAAAACTATGCATCCTTTTTCTCTTTTGCACCCCAATATTAAGCTCTATGTTACATGTACTTGTGGTTTCTCCTTGGTAATAAGCTTTTTTTTTTTTTTTTTTTTTATTTTCAGTAAACTTGACAAAATGTCTGTTCTAAAAACTTAATCCTTTCATCCTTTTATCCTGATGTTGTAGGAAAATCCTCATTCAAAGCCAATGTTTTACATGCCTTTTTGTTCCCCATTGTTATTGTCAAGGAAACCCCTTCTATTGTTGTATTGCTCAGGTTTGTATCGCATATTAACATCTTCATTATTGTTAATAAACTCAGCCTCTTGGCAGCAAGAGTTAAATGAATCTGCTGATAACTATTTTGAATACATAGTGAAGTTAAAAATTAGGATCAGAAAGTTGTCATTCTGAAATGACACTAACGTATCGTCAGTTGAAATATTTTAATGGAAAAAAGGAAATCATTTCATACGGAAAGCAATAGTATGTGTTTGTGCTCTAGCCGGTCCTACTCTAGGTCAGGGGTCCTCAAACTTTTTAAACAGGGGGCTGGTTCACTGTCTCTCAGACACTGTTGGGGGCCAGACTATAATGTCCTGTGCCAACCAGCAGGGGGCGCTGTTGGATCACTGGAGATGCAGAGCCTGCAATGTACTGTGCCAGCCAGCAGAGGGTGCTGTTGGATCACTGGAGATGCCCACATGCGGTGGGGAGGGGGTGGGGTCTCCCCGGCTGGGCTGGAGAAGCTGGAAAATGGAGTCTTCTTCCCCCCCCCCCTCAGGCCTGTGGTTGAGATGTGCAGAGCAGACTCCCCTCTCCTCTGATGTGCACACGAACTGCTGCCAATGAGGAGAAGGAACAGGAATGGAGGAGGGAGGTTAAAAAAACCCAACTCTCCCAAAAACAGTTTCTCTCCCAAAGAAGAAAGGAAAGCTGCTGCTCCCGCCTAGGCTCCATCACCCCCAGCCGCCGCTGAGCACTCCCCCATCCCTTCGGCCGCCGCCCAAAACTCCTCCCCCCGTCTCCCAGGAGACGAGAGGAAAAAAGAGTAAAAAAGGAACTTCTTAGCCCCCCACCCCCAGCTTTGGCAACAGCCAAACTCCCCCAACAGACAGCCCCTCTTGAGGACCATTTAACTCGGAATGCGGTCTCGCCTGGCTAGCCCATTGTGTTACCTAATTGCCCAAGGAAAAACCAACATCACTTTCACACAATGGGCAGGGGGAAGGGAAAAATTCCTACTTAGTTTTAACTTAACTTAAACCATGACACCCCCCAACCCCCGGCGAGGTGGGGGGGCGAGGGGGTTCTGTAAATACCTGTAGGCAGCATTGGGGAGTCTGGCGGGCCATATCCAGCCCATGGGCCGTAGTTTGAGGACCTCTGCTCTAGGTCATTGGATTTTCAAAGGTGAAAGCATAAATAGCCTTTCATAATGTCTGTGTAGTGCTGACATAGTTTTAAATGGTACTTTACTGATTTGAGGTGGAGAAAGCGAGTAGAAAAACAATGTGCATTTTTAGTCAAGGAAAACAGTGTCCAAGTTTCTGTAAGGGTATTCATACATGCAGTATCATTATGACCTATACTATTGGTTCAGTTTGTATGACTCAATTAGTCAGTCTAAATAAAATCTGGTTTGCATTCATGTTCTACACATTTTATTTTACATTCATAAAAAACAAATATGAAGGAATCATTTAAATTCAAGTCTAATCCATTCTTTAGATATGTTATGAAGTGTCTAATTTCCTTTTTTATTACCCTGGATTTTCATTTGATCTGCTTAAGTGTTTTAAGATAAGTATCTATTTTAATAATCATAAAAACCACATTTCAACTCTGTTTTATAGTATTCTGCTTGTTGCTTTGAGATAATTTCTTTAACATTAATAATAATTTTTTTTTTCTCACGTGTTATGCTTTCTTGTGTATTGCCTTGGGATAATCTTGTCTTCAGCTTTCTTAAAAATATGTTAAGGAATTTCTATGTAGTTTCTTATAAACGAAATTTATAAGTTTGCACAATTGGTGTCAGCTAAATTTAGGCTGAGGAAATAAGTAACCATACAAAGGGAAAACAGTTCAATTTGTCCATACCACATTCCATAATTAAGATTCAACATCTGAAACAAATTCTGGGGAATATATTCACACTTGCATATAGCAAAAAAACCATAGAAAATCTTGCCTGTAAAAGCAGAGGATAATAATCATCTGCTGGTTTCTACACTATTGCTGGCTGTGAGTTTTCTAAATGATTTGTATATGAATACACATGCAAGCGAACTTACGTATCGGCTAAACTGGGATTGCACTGTGTCAGAATCTAAATTACTGCAAGTACATATCATTCATATTTTTCATGGGAAATGTTTTCAAATAATAAAAATGAAAATGAATTAAAGACTAAACTGTGTTGGTCAGCATAAAAAAAATTAAAGTATATATCATATAGATATCAAATTTCTGAAATATATTAGTCAATGAAAGAATTTTAAAAAAATATTTTCAAAATATTTAATCTGAATTTCAAAGTGAGAGATTTGCAAGTGAAAATTTAAAATATTTTCAGCTACATATGCTACAGGACTGTATGTCTAATATTCTATATAATGAAAATATGGTTTTTTAGAAAGTACAGCTAAACTCAATCACATTTTATAAAATGTTTCTGTTGCTACTGTATTTTATAAAATAAAAAAAAAAATTACTTTTCTCTGATGATGACCAGTGTTATAAATCAGTTACAATCACCAAATAGATAGATCTTTATCTAGTAGTCCCTCTGAGGGACACTACAGTGCTACCTAAGCATACTGGATTTTGTGCAAAACACAATCTCTTCTAGACTGAGGTCTATAAAGAAACACTGTTCAACAGAATTTATAACTTTTAGAGTATTTTCTGCCTTTATCTTTTCTGAAATAATTTAGGTTTCTTCCTATGCATCCCTGGATATATTCTTCATTGCCTTGTCAGTAGACCATGGTCCTTCAGGGAAACTCCTGCCCCAGCCAGGCATAGTGTTGGACATTCTTGCCTCACACCTCCTCCACTAAGATACTTGGCCTCAATGTACAGCCAAGCGCACTGTAAATAGACTTATTTCCACCCAGTCTGACCTTGTGGCTGCATTCACTTCCTGCCTATCTCTGGCCTAGGACACTCTCTTTTGTCAAGGCATCCTTCACCTTTTTCTGTCTTTGCGAAACTCATTGGCATGCTAGTACCACAAGATGACTGACAACAGATGGGAACATCCTGTGTTGGATTATGTGTGGGCTTTGAAGGAGCTGAAAATTCAGGACATTAGGCTTTTTGGAGGCATCTGTGCCATGCCTGGGAGGAGAAAAAGTGATCCCTTCTCATGAAGGCCAGTGCTGGATATACAACACACACATCACATAGGTATTTTGATCCTACCTGTTATTGCTTACTTTTATTTACAAAAATACAGGTATATATGCATGTATTTACAAATTTAATGTTCCTTCTTTGCCGTTGTCTACTTTGGTTCACTCCGCCTTTTGCTTGACAATCCTTGTAGCACATTCTGCTTTTAGTCTCATTGAACTACTTTTCATTTGTGAGCACACTTTATCCTCCTTAAATCCTTTCTTCTTTAGACTACATTCCTTAAACCATCCTTCCTGCTTCCAGATTTAAAGGCAGCATGAGCTTTCACTTGAAATGTTATACTGATATTTGTCTCAAGTTACAAGTGAATTTTTTTGTAGAATTGCTGAGTTAATATATGAAAACACTTCTGTTCAATTTGCTTGAATCTTAAATGGGTATGGCAGGCTAGTTTCAAAGATAGTGTACATAGGAAACCTGATATTAACTTCCAACTGCCTTGTATTCTACATCTTAAAAGGTACATAATATAACATTGAGGCACTGTGGATAATGAATGTGAAGAACCAATCCACATGGCTGGTAGTTTTAGAGTTGCTATACCTGAGATGTGTGATGTTGCTGGCAACACTGAAATATTACCAAACTGCTCCCAACACACATTTTAAAAGAAACAGACTTGTTCCCTGCATAGTGTTTCATTCTTTATAATTCTCTTGACACTTTCTTTTAAATACTTGTGCCTGTGCACTGTGTCAATAATTTTGTATTGTACAAAGGGGAGGTACATGACCTATGAATAGCTTACACTGCATGAAACTCTGTTTTGGGATTTGAAGTGAGTTGTGAGATATGCATAAGCCTTCTTGTACACTGCAATATTTCAGGCATGGGTAATATTTATGTAAAATTTGAGTGATGTGATTCACCTCTTAGCTGAACCTTAAGGACAAAATTTAGTACCTAAGTTTACTATATTGCCTATGAGGAGAAGAATCACTTCAAAATGGGATCATCAGGGATCTGTTGAGTGGGAAGCTGATAAAGCTGGATTAAAGCCAAGAATAAGGATGAAGGTTTGGTTGTTTTCCTGGATGAAGACTGCAAGAATAGACCTAATTTCTCACTATGGATGTTTTTCTTCACTTAGGATCCTGAGTTGTTAATGTTGGTCTTGCACATGGTACAAAAGTCAGTTCCTGTAGCCTTTTTTTTCATTTGTTTGGGCGTTTTCTTTTTTTTGTTTGTTTGTTTGTTTTACAGCACTCAGGGGAAGAAGTCTGGCTTAGATTGAAGATATGAATTTCAGGCAAAAATCTATAAAAGGTCTATTCATCTCATTATATATTCAGTGAAAATCTATACTACTTATCATAGTCCAGTGGTCTAGCTAAGTACTAGTAAGAAAGGATCATTAGATATTTTATTAGCAGAGCTGTTTTGCAAGAGGAATTAAGAAAGCCTCACATCAAAACACCTAATAATCCAGTGGTTTGAACACTTCATAAGGCTGTCAGGCACTCAATTCATATCCCTGCATCATGCTCTTGACTTATTTTCTCCCTTATAACATACTTCCTCCCACATACAGTGGGATTGAGTGCACTTTCAGCAAGTTTGCTAACAACACCAGGCCATGTGGTGCAGTTGACAGGCTTGGAGGGAAGGGAGGTCATTCAGAGGGACTGTGACAGGCTTGGGAATTTACGTCCGTGTAAACCTTATGAAGTTCAGTAAGGCCAACTGCAATGTCCTGCATATGGGTTGGAGCAATCCCAAGCACAAATACAGGCTAGGTGGAGAATGGATTGAAAGCAGCCCCCAGGAAAAGGATTTGAGAGTGTTGATCAACAAGCAGCTTAACACAAGCTGGCAATGTACACCTGAGCCCAGAAAGACAATCATATCCTGCGTTGCATCAAAAGAAGGGTGGCCAGCAGGTCGAGGGAGTAAACTCCCCCCCTCTACTCCACTCACATGAGACTCTGCCTGGAGTACTGCACCTAAATTTGGGGCCCCTGATATAAGAAGGACCTGAACCTGTTGGAGTGAGTCTAAAGGAGGGACAGGAGGATGATCAGAGGAACCGAGCATTTCTCCTAGGAGGAAAGGCTGACAGAATTGGGGTTGTTCAACCTAAAGAAGAGAAGGGACACCTTAGAGCAGCCTTCCAGTACCTGAAGGGAACTTAGAAGAAAGCTGGAGAGGGGCAGTTATAAGGTTATGTAGTGATAGGACAAGGGGCAATGACTTCAAACTAAAAGACAATAGGTTTAGATTAGATATTAGGAAGAAACTCTTTACAGTGAGGGTGGGGAGGTACTGGAACAGGTTGCCCAGAGAATCACAGAATCACAGAATAATTTATGTTTGAAGGGACCCCTAGAGATCATCCAGTCCAACCCCCCTGCCAAGGAGGGGTCACCTAGAGCAGGTTACACTGGAATGTGTCTGGGTGGTTTTTGAATGTCTCCAGAGATGGAGATGTCATGCCCTCTCTGGGTAGTCTGTTCCAGTGCTCTGCCACCCTCAATGTAATGAAGTTCTTCCTCATATTGAGGTGAAGTTTCTTTTATTTTAGTTTATGGCCATTACTCCTTGTCCTGTCACTGGACACCACTGCAAAGAGTCCGACACCATCCTCTTCACATCCACCTTTGAGATATTTGTAGTTGTGGATACCCTGTCCCAGGAAGTGTTCAAGGCCAGGCTGGGTAGGGCTTTGAGCAACATATTCTAGTGGAAGATGATCCTGCCATGACAGGGGGGTTGGAACCAGATGATCTTTAAAGTCCCTTTCTCCCCAAATCATTCAGCAGTTCTTTGATTGTCTTCTGCACTACAACTATACATCTACTCTGAACACTTAAAAGGTAGAGTTCTCTGTTGACCACAGCTGTTCTAGTTCTTTGGGAATCTGCAGGATTCAGAAAGAATCTGTTAAGATTCTAAGAGATGTTAAGATTTCTTAAATTTTAAGGTCACTGCTAGGTAGCTTTTTTCTTAATAAATAATCTCACTGGTTAAGTAATGGCACATTAAACAAAACCATTTAGGTGAAAAGGCAATAATCAGACTAATGATCATAGCTAGGATAGCTAAAGTTTGAAAATATTTGTAAGAACCTATAACTTCCCAGACAGCAGAAGATAAGAGAAACACATTATGTGTTTTCTTTTGCATATTACCATTCCCTGACCTTGCTGACATTAACAGAAAGGGGCAAGCCTGCTTCCAAATTGATTCTCTCCTTCAACTTCGGTCTACAGAGAATTGTTTCCAGTAAAGGAACAACCTTTTGTGTTTTCAAATTTTGGCATTTCTTTCATTTCTATTTGCAATTTGTTTAATACTCATCCAAATATACGTTTTACATTATAGCACATTTTTAACTTGTGAAACAAAACAGTGTAGGGAAAAATGTGCTTCATTATTAAATCCTCAAAGGCTGTCCACTTTTTGTGTTCTCAGAATAAGATTGATTTCTTCTTCCAAAAGTGTAAAGGAAGTTAGGCAATTTAAACAAATGCATTTTAATCTGCATAGTTTGTGATTTCCCAGCAGTAGCTTCCCTCTAGAATGTTCATAGTTTTCATTTAATATTTGTGTTTGAACAGTGACAAGATTGTTTCCCTTTTCTTCTCCTTGCCTGCTGATTCTTCTCTCTTTGAACTTAATGACATATAATTTCCTGCCTTCAGTGGCATCAGAACTTTTCTCCGACATTTAAATAGAATATGGAAATACATAAAGCATTTACAGTGCTGGAAGAAAATGGACTTAGTACTCCATATGTATCTACATTTCTGTGAATTGTCCTCTATCCATTTCAGAAATAATACAGATTAATTTTAGTACTAGGGGAACAGACAAAAAGCCAGAGATGTCTTGCCACTTAAGATGATGTCGTGAAGGTCATCATAGTCCAATCTTCAGTGGTAGGAAAAGGTTTGTAAGATTACAGCATCCTTAGTCCCAATGTCCAGAAAGAAGACCCAGAGACAGTCCAGAAACAAGACCATAGAATGTGTTTATATTCTGGTTCCTAAGCAGAGGTGTGTAAACCTCAGTGATTTCCATGGCATTGGAATGAGGAAAGCTCCATTTCTTCTTGAAGGAAAACCATATGTGTTAAAAAGTGTATTTATGGGACTCAGTTTATAAAAATGTATGAAAAGGACTTTTTATTTTTTTAACTTCTGACTGGTTCTTTCTTCTATTCCTACTGCCAGCTTTCCAGTTAAATATGTATTTTAAGATAAAGAACAATTTGTCCATGGATGAGACCATCTTTGGAATAAGTTGAACTAAAAGGTAGAATTTCAGGAATGCTGTTAAATGCAAAAGCTGTGTCAAGCCTCCAAGTTTCTTCCCTGGAATAGGGTAAAAATTGTCAGCATTCATGTCACTCTGGAGAATAACTATGTGGCAGAATATCACCCCAGCGCAAGGATGTTACATAACCCTCTTCAGAGAAAACTTTTTTTTCCAAAACTGTTTGGCTGCCTGGTGATGATTGCTATTCTGAAGATAATCTTTTACATAGTCATGAAACAGAGGAAGGATTCTTCTTTCACCCATTAGATTTCAGAGCGCAATTGATGTCTACTTCAGCTCCATCTTTATGAAAAGAAATTTTTCTCCTCTTGTTGATCCATGAAGTAAATTTTTCATTTCAGAAAGGGAACAGCACAAAGGCTACCTGCAAGAAGGAGATGTAATAAGTGCAAAAGTCAGTGATTTTTTTTCCTTTCTAACAGCTTTTAATCAGGTTGATGTTTGTATAAGAAAGCAAGTAAAGATGTAGAGACCAGTGCAGTGAAAACAAGACCACTTTTAGTATTGGAGGCAATGAACAAGGGAAAACCTTATTATCAGGCAAGAAGCTTTTCACATGCTGAGGAATTAAAAACATGTTTTGTGTCTTTAAGTCAAGCTATTCTGTTGAGTTGCAAAAAGAATAAGATGACTCAGATAAAAATGAATTTTAAAGTGAGTCAGATGCCACAATATAGATGATTCAGAAAACTGTACTTCCTCAGAAAAGTCTTCCAGTAAGCAAAATGTTATTAAATATTTTAATACACTTGGCTAAGTTTATTGAGAGTGGCTTTCAGTCCCTGTCATTCATGTGTCATGTTCTAGAAAAGAAATACAAAGGCTGTCAAAGTACTTTCACATACCCATAACAACAGAAACTTTGAATATAAATATTAATAAGATATAAGAGCATGCAATAAATTTAATTTGGTAAATTTTATAGGTAAAATAATGACCTTTTAATCAAATTTGGAAATCAGAGAACATTTCAGAAAACAAAAAACTACAATTAAGTATTTTCCAAATGAATTGTGTGCTTGTATACATTCCTGTTGCTCACACTCAAAAACCCTTTTAAAATGTCTTAATGTATGAAATTCATACATTCTATAAAGTGCTCAGTGATTATATCCTTAATGTATAGATGTTTTATTACAACCAGTTTTAAACATTTCCTTGGTCACATGGTCTTTATTTCTGCATCTTATTGACAGTTATGGCTTCAAACAAGTAAAAGACTCTGGGATTGTAAAAGCAGCATGTTGGTGTCTATAGGCCTTTGGGAATACATTCTTGAAAGATAAGGCATTTTTTTTCATGAAAATATGAACTTCTATAAGTATTAGCAAGACCTATGTCATTTAAATTATATTTTAAATATTCAATCTTTCTTCCTCTTTTCTTACAGGTTTTTGAAAGGAGAAAGTAGAAAACAAAATGTTAGTTTCTTTTACATGTGTGTCAAGCAGATCACAAGTGCTCCAGTGTGAAAACTTAAACTCCTATGTCTTATCTAGTTTTCAATTTACAACCCTCTGCATGTTCTAAATGTTATACATTTATTGAATAAGTAACAATACCATATGTATTTAATTGTTTCATGTCACTGCTTAGGTAGAAACTTGCCATACTGCAAGAAAACTGCATGTAGAATGTTCTGGTCCCTGTTCTAATGTAAAATCTTTTTTTGAGCATGATACACAAAGAGACCTTATTTTTTACACTCCATTATACAACAGTCTCAGTTTCGAGGGAACACTATGCTCTTCTGATAATAATTTCTCAAACAATTCAGCATGTTTAAGATATTTAAAGTGAAATTACTTAAATCTGTTTTGCTATCTTTGGAAACACTGCACTTTGTTACTGAAAGACTGAAAAATTGAATTATGGATCAATAACATGAAAAACAATAGATGCAAGTAATATCACATATCACAAGTATTAATCTGACAAATGTCAGGACAACAATTTTGATGATCATGTTTATTCAGAGAATTCATTTGGCCTCATTTTTCTAGAAAACTTACACATGTACTCATCTGTAAGGTAGCCCTCTGGGTTTATCAAATCCCATCTGTGTACACAGCAAATATTTGTCTTACTGAAAGGCAGGGTTATGCTTTTATACTGTTTGGTTTTTGTAGCATCAGGACTTCCAAAGAGAAAAACATAACTGGGTTGACTGTTTCCACCTGAAGTTGTTCTGCATGGCCTGTGTTTCTCCAGTTTTCAGAATTTACTTCTGTTATAGTGCTTTTTGCATTTTTTTTAGAAATATTTATATTTTGGAAATTTGGCTGCATGATGACAAGTGGAACAACATCAGCAAGAAAGATCTGAGGAATGTGTACATCAGCAAGTGATGTGGTTGCATTGGAATGGATTTATGCACTGTAATACTTGGTGCTGAGAACCATGTGTCCACATCTTTATAATTTCTGAGAGTACACTTCAGGCTGGCTTTAGTACGGACTTATGGGATGAATGTCTGACAACAGTCAGTGAGCATTAAACATCCTGGATTGATTACATTTTCCAATTTAATTTCATCCATAAAGGATACAGCTAAGAATGCTGCACAATGTGAACTGAACAGCATTTAAGTGGATTCAACTTCAAGATGCACTTTTGAAGCGCACTTCTGATTTCAACTAGGAAAAACTAGTAGTGTAGAAGCAAAGAATTTGGAACATTACAAATTTCTAAGGCATAAGGCACCAGTTTAAAATCATGGCCCTGAATCACAGGAAAAAAAGAGTATTTAAAACCTGGTTACCTACAAGTTTTAGGTGAACTATTATTTATTCTGAGATAGGGCTGTCTGGGACATAGCTTGTCAACATGATAAATAGCAAAACAGATATACTGCAAATAGCAATTTTATCTTGCTGATTACTGACTTATACAGGGAAAGTTATGAATGCCTAGGAAAAAGATGTTCCTTGAAAGTTCAGGTTCTTGTGGTGTTTTGTTTGTGTCTTTCTTGTTTGTTTGTTTTGGGGTGTTGTTTGTTTGTTTTGTTTGGGGGATGTGTGTGTGTTTTTAAAAAAAAAACTTTACAGCTACTACTGACACACTGAACTTTTAATTCTTACATTTTAGACCCAATAAAGGTGGAAAACCAGCAACATTACTAGAATTCTCTTGTGGGCAGCATGATGTTCTGTTCATTCTTAGCCCTCACTGGGAAATTAAATAATCCTGACTGACAACTGACACATTAATTGCCTTTGAGGGAGCACACCTTTAAAAAGCAGTAATTTAAAGTCTTCTGCTTTGGTGGAAGAACCAATTTGCAGCATCATCAGTCAGGGTTTTGACATGTAACTTTGCACTTGCCATTTTGTTAATAAAGAATCACACTTGAATCCTGAGAGAGTGTTTCCCTAAAGAGAAACTTAGATGTCTTTGTGAAATTAAGATGACTTTGATAAGGACATGTAATGAATGTTTAAATGAGTTATTAACCTTTCATGACTTCAGTGAGTGTTACTGCAAGACAATTCATCATTATATTGTCATAAACTGCAAAAAGGTGAATATCACAGTAAGATCCATTTCTTTAGAAGTTTATTTCTTGCTTGTTTTGCGTATAACAAAACCAGGTTCTTTTGTATCTAGTGTTTAGAAAGCTGCATGAAAAAAAGAATATAATAATAACTTTTAATATATATGTAAGTGAATGAATGGGAAATTAAAAATATTAATCCAACAATTAATATTTTCAAATATTTAATTCAGTTCAAATTTTCAAATGCATGCTGTTTCTTAAGTTTAGAGTAGTTATATCATGTTCCTTTCCATCAAAGACAGTCTATGTATGTGAATCAATTTATCAGAAAACAACTTTTCTTTTTTCTTATGCTATGCAAAATATCAATAAAATGGAAAATTTTAGGAATTCTGAAGTTCAAAATTGTCATATTCAAACACAAGTTCACATTCTGAGGGGAGCACATTTTCAATGGTGTAAGGTCCTATTTTTTTAGATGAGTTGGGAGCATTGAAAATACACTTTTCAGGAATGAACCAATTTGTTTGATTGCTTTCTTTTGTTTTGATAAGCCTAGTTTCCCTCACAAGGTAGTTGTCATGAATTTTCTTTTAAACGTATTTAAAAATTGTTTGATTACCTTATGACTTGGCAAATGGAAAAAAATATATACTGTAAATTCTTTTCAGGAAGTACAATGTTTCATGAAGAAAAAATACCAGTAAACTTGTTTTCAGTGCATCTTTTAAGTATATTTAGAATAGGAGTTAATAGCAGGCAGACAATTGCTTTTTAATAGTTTTTAAAGCATGTCATGTCTTTAGATCCTCTTTTGACATATCTGCAGTTCTATTAAATCATATGTTCTTTAAAAAGTAAAAACTGTATCTCACGACTGTAAGAATTGCCTGTTTCTGGGGCAAGCTACACACATTCTTTAATTGTAATTTTATGGATGAAAAAGTGTCTTAAGTCACTAAGTGTCTTAAGTCAGTTTCTTTTATGGACTAAAGCCAATTACTCAATGCTAAGAAATCCCTATATTAAATTACAATAAATAATAAGATATAAAATTCCTTATTTTTTCATTTTCAGAACAATAGTTTGAAAAAGGTTGAGAAATTGCTAATACTTTGAGGATACTACAGGCTGTTTCATTTAGAAATACAATGTAGGTGTATAAGGAAACAAATATCAGAAAAAGCAACTGAAATGCAAAAAAAAAAAATAATGTTGAGAATGAAGACTAAGCAATAACATGAAGAAGCACTTAGGACTGGAAATGCACTGTTTTGGGTAGGTGATGCTTGTTCTCTAAGAGCTTCAAATTATTATACACAGTATGAAACTGGAATTGAACAAAGGTACAAGATAATTATCCACAACAGGATCTATATGTCTATTTGACACAATTTTGTGACAATTACAAAAGAAAATACTGCCCTTTCCTGTAATGTATTTGCTCTCGTTATTTGTCTTTTTTTGTCGTCATGTCAGCAATTTCAAATTTGAAAGTTAAATCATGGCAAATTGTCACAGTGGTAGTTCATGCAGTGTTAGAAGTACATTTATGTGATTGTTTTAGTAAATGGCTCATTGGAAAAATGTTTTCTGCTCAGTTGAAAGTTTTGCTGCAGGGACTAAAGCAAATGAATTTAAAATACAAATTCAAGTTATTCATGTGTAAAAATTGACCTTTCCCTGATATATTCTTAAGAAAAATATTCACTACGTTGACTGTGAACTGGAAGTTTGTGTGTATTTCATTTTATTAGTACTATTGACAACAAAATTAATGCAACTTTATTAAGATATTTAAAATTTATTTTAGCTAAACCAGAAAATTTACATAACTAACAACAAAACCCCCAACAAATTACTTACATTTTATAGAAAGTATTTTCTTTAAAAGTTATCATATCCATTTCTTATGTGCAATGATCTCATATTAGTTATGTCCTCTTTATTCTACAGCAATATGTAAGAATAAGAAAAAAAAGCAATATTTATATCTGAATTTTATTAGGATTTATTTTTTTACAAAGTTATTGTGAATGCATAAAAAGCTACCCTAGTAATACTGAGGAAGTTTTACTTCAGAACCTGTTATATCTGGGTTCATCATCAGAGATATGAAAACTCAAAGGAATTGTGTCATCTCTACTGTTTGCAACTGTGGCACACAGTAAATAAGAAGTTTCGTCACAGATATGGACATTTGCATATTCAAGATAGTTTTGACATTACAGTCATCTGGCTGCATCCAGAACTCAAGGGCTATTGTAAATCATTGTGTACAAAAAGCCTGTCATGATGTTGTCAAAAGTAATCCAATTTTCTTCTCTTTTTTTCCTAGCTGTTCCAAACTGTAATTAACTTTCATATGAAATGGAGATTCGGTCTTCTAAGAGGTCTTCATATTTGATAATGTGCAAAAAGGTTAAGGCACTCCATTAGAATAGAAGAAACAATGAGTTAGAAAATATAGTGAACACTGAATCATTAAGCTTGTTTTAGTGATAGACACAGAATCACTTCCTATCCATGGCAGTGACTAACAGAAGAACAACATTGTTTTATTTGGGTTTTTTTGAAAAGACAGTAGCTAGTTACCTCAACATGACTTCTGAAGCTGGGTAGCATCTAACATTTCTAAAGCAGAATTTCAGAGTAAGACTTTTAAAAATCAATTTTTTTTGTATGATTTTTGCCTCGTTAATTGGCCAAGCCATTAGTAAAACTCTGCATTCGTACACAGTCTGCAAGGAGTTGGCAATGTTAAGACACCTGACTACTGGCTCAACCTGAGTGTATTTGAAAAGGGGTTTGTATGTGAGAACTGCTGCACACAAGAAGCCTGGGAAAGGAGGGAGAAGTGTGCATGTGTGTTTGTGTATGCACAAGAGCTGCAGTTCTGGAGCCACAACTTTCTCTCAAGCGCAATCTTAGTTACACAGGAGAATACTGCTTCCATAAAGCATTTCTTTTTCTCACTGTGTAGGAGAAACGTGCTAGAAGCTTGAATTTAGTTTCTACAGGGAACAAGAATCTGCTGGTTCTTAGCACTTTGAACACTTATTTTACAGCTTAAATAATATATTTTCACTATAGCTTTTTTGATGTACTCTCTTATAGGTAAGTAATAGCATTTTTAGGGCCCCAACTCAGCTCATTGGTTGAAAAAACTAATCTGCTTGTTTGTTCTTGGAGGAGGGAATAGACAAAGAGCAAAGCGTAGCTTCTTTGCTTTATTGGAGGTTTGGTTCACTAGACAGATGACAAAAAATTCTTTATAGCTTGCTGCCAATTCTCCTCCTGCTGGAGGATGGAGGACTCTTTGTACTGCAAATGAAAGCACATGCTGTTGCACAGCTGCATCAAACCCGGATTTTTTGTTTGTAGAGGTGCTGTGAGTTTTCACTCCATCGCTCACAAGATTCAGACAAATGAAAGGTAGTGACTCATGCAAAGGGACAAAAGTTGCAGTAGCCAATTTGGGTAGCTTGATGGCATTGTGATGGAGTAATTCATGGGTTAAATACTTTTCTCACAATAATTTACTGCACAGAACAGTGGCTAAAGAATTTGGAACATACTACCTCTAGCACGTCTCTAGGATACCTCTGCAGAGAATGAGGTCTCTTCTCTTATGCTGAAGTAGATAGAAAGAAAACAACAGCATAAATAAACTCAACACATTTTTATTTCAGAAAAAAACCATGCTAATTCTCTCCTGTCCTATGAGATTTATTTTCATATTCTTTCTTTGGTACACCAGCGCTCTCCATTTTCCTGTACTTAGCATCTTCGTTTGAAATCAAACACAGAGGCAGAATATTACTTCATTGGTATTGGTGCATCTTCAGCAAAATTGTACAAGAAAGGCTTGGTCCAATGACTATGGTAAACTTTCATTAAATAGGAGTTTGCCCTGTGGCACATTTGCAAGCTATTCATATTTCTGCTAAGTCAATCTATCTCCATAACAAGGAGATAGTTTTATGGAATGCCAGAGGCCCTCTGATTCCCTGTGGATTTCTACAGGGCAAATCTCAGGTTTGGTCAAGTTGATCAGAGGAAATATCTTGTTTGTTAAGTACAGATTCACAACATATTCAGGAGTCCTGACATCTTTGTCTGTGCTGTGGAAAAAAAAAAAAAAATCACTTCCTGTCACTTGAAGTACAATATTTTCTTAATTCTTTGTCTATTCTACTGCACTCTGTTTCCAATGCCCCGTTCATCTAAAAATCTGAAACTGTCTCATTTTGACAAATGATATTTCAAAGATTTTGGTAAAAAACTGTTCTGAATTTAAGTGGAATATAGGAAGACATATAGGCTTGATTTCTGCACAAAAGAAATTCTGAAGACCACAGAAATACAGAAGTAAAAAAAAAAGGGGTACAGGAATTCTAAACTGATTTGTCCAAATTTAGGTGAAATGTATTTGTCACAGATCTTTGCCATTCTGTTTTGTGAGACTGCAGATAAAAGTAAAAAAGAATAAAAATAATGAGATCTTTAATAGTTTACATTCTTGATGTATGGAAATCTTAACTTCTGGTCCACAGTCAGAGAAATTCTAGCCATATTGCTGAACAAAACAGAAGTAATGTTTTATTAGGAATTCAGTTGTTCAAAACAAGGAAACTTCAGGTATACTTGTCTTTCCAAGTTGGAAGAACATAGCCTTAATGGAGGAAAGAGTGTATTGATGAAAATAATATATTCTATTTGATATGTTATGGAAGTTTGGCAACAGAACTGAAATAATTCTTACAGCAGACATTACCCCTTGGTTTTTCTAGTCATTGGTGAGCATGTGTCATGTTTGAAGAAGTGGGAGGTATCATTAAATTTATGTGACCACGGGCACATCTTTATTGCTGCCTGTACTGAGACTAGCTCTCAGTGCAAAATTAATGCTTTTATCTTACTTCTATATGAGGTCCCTGATATTCTGATTCTTTTCTCAAGTCTCTTCCATTTCTATTAATGCAGAAAAGAGGGGCTTTTTTACTTTTATTTTCTTCTTTTTTTTTCTTTTCTCTCTCTTTTTTTTTGTTTGTTTTGTCTTTTTTGTTTCTTCCTCTTTTCTTCTTCCTTTTTTCTTTTTTTTTTCCCTCTCCCATTCTCTCCCTCTCTCTCTCCGTCTCTCTCCTTAATGGATCTTCAGCCTGCTCAGCCTGTGAGGGGAACAAGATAAATCCATTGATGCCGTTTGTGCTCTCAAGAATGCTGTGTGTTCTGTCTGTTCTGATCCATGTGGCTTTGCCAGGGGTGTACCTATGTGTATAAAACGTAGGTGTTTGTCTGTGTGCATATTAGGAAAACGTGTCCAGCCTTGCTGCTGGAGCTGAGTCAGCCTTGGTTTTGTTGGGCTTCTCAGTTCAGCAATCCCTAACAACCATATGCCCCTAGCCAGAGTGTGTCAGGACTATAAACATTTCCAGTTTGACCTTTTGTTAACACTGTAGATCAAGAACACCTATAGGACTCAGCTTGTTTGTAGGCTCTTTCTCCTTTGATAACCACACCTTTAAAATTGGAAGTACAAAGCAAAAAGGAGCATTTTTTAAAGCAATTTTTTAAATGCACTTTCAGCTGGATGGCTGTATTTAAAATCAGAAATTGACAGTTTATGTTGGCTAAAAGCGTTTTCAGTGCAGACTATAAAGTTTTCAAAGACAGGAGAATATTATAGACTTTTTCTCATTCTCGGCTGTCTGTGGGAACTTCTTTTAACTATCGAAGATTTCACAACATAGTTGCTAAATGTAGATGCAGCCAGGCTTTTTTATAAATGATGTACTTATTCCCAAGATGAATATGGCTTCATATCCATTTCTCAGTACAAAATACACAGAGATCTGAGACTAGGGGTGAAACCTAAGGGGTAGTCTCATCCTACTGTGATATGTTTTACAGAATCTTGCAATCTCAAAAGTGTGTGTTTTTAAATAAGTTTAAGCTACTTGTATTAAGCACCTTCTCTTGGTCATGGTTAAATCCTGTATGGCAACTAAGCCCCATGGAGCTGTTTAATCACTCCCCACCAATTTGATGAGGGAAAGGATCCAAAGAGTAACTCAAGGGATGAGATAAAGACAGTTTAATAGGTAAAGCAAAAGCTGGATGTGTAATAAAATCAAAACAAATTAATTCACCACTTACCATGTGTGGGTAGCTGTTCAGCCATTCCCAGGAAATCAAGGCTGATGACAAATACTATCACTTTGAACTTCTCCCCCACTTCTTCTTCTTCCCCCAGCTTTATATGCTGAGCATTATATGCTATATTTCTATGCTCTGGAATATCCCTTGGTCCAGTTGATATCAACTGTCCCAGTTGTGTCCTCTCCCAAGTCAGAATCACAGAATCACAGAATATACTGAGTTGGAAGGGACACACAAGGATCATCAAGTCCAGCTCCTGGGCCTGCACAGGATTGTCCCCAAGAGTCACAGCATGTGTCCAAGAGTGTCTTCCAAACACCTCTTGAACTCTGTCAGGCTTGGTGCTGTGATCACTTCCCTGGGGAGCCTGTTCCAGCATCCGACCACCCTCTGGGTGAAGGAACCTTTTCCTACTATCCAGCCTAAACCTGCTTGGACACAACATCAGGCCATTCCTGGTCACTACACAGTAGAAACTGGTATCTGCTTTTCCTTTTCCACTCATGAGGAAGTTGTAGCTGCAATGAGGTCTCCCCACTTCCTTCTCTCCTCTTTTCCGGGCTGATCAGACCAAGTGACCTCAGCTGCTCCTCACATGGCTTCCCCTCAAGGCCCTTCACCATCTTCGTTGCCCTCCTTTGGACACTCTCTTATGCTTTAGTATCTCTCTTCTATTGTGGTGCCCAGAATTGCACACAATATTCAAGGTGAGGCAAACTAAAGCCCTTTTTGAATATTTTCATATGAAGAACACTAGAAAATAGTAATGACCACAAAGTTGAGAAAAGATGATTTTTTTTTTTTTTAATAGATCAACTTACTTGGAAGAGCATCATGTAAAACTTTATATAATTCACTTCTTATTAACTTAACTCAGAATTAGGGACAAATCACAAAACTGCAGCATGAAATGTTCTGTGACTGCTAATTCCACTCTAGCCAATCTCTCAATTTCTCATGTTTTGATCCAATCTCAGAGTGTCTGAATGTATATGTTTATAAATTTTCTTTAATTTCTAATTTTCTCATTAATCTACCTTTTATATTCTCCTAAAGATAGCTTTGGAAAGCAAAATGCATGCCCTAAACACTACAATGGGAGGATTTAAGCCAGCATTTATTTACAAGTTTAACAGTTTAAAATTTGACCTAGTATGAATAAACCTTGCAGTGCCAGAAAACTCCAGGAAACACAGAATTCAGGCTGTTAATGCAAGCTGGTTTTCCTTTTGGTATTTCTGCTACATGGGATCCCATCTTCTGAGTAAGCAATATATTTCCTTTTTAAAGACTGGCTGAGGTGCTGCTACATGATGAGGAGAGGCTGAGGGACTTGCTTGGCTGAAAAAGGGGTAGCTTTGGGGGAACTGAACAGCACCTTCCTAGTACCAGAAAAAAAGTCATCGAGAATGAACCTGAATAAAGGGAAGCTCAGACTGGACATTCAGAGAGAGGGTGGTCGGTCACTGGAACAGGCTGCCCAGGGAACTGGTCATGACACCAAGCCTGTCAGAGTGCAAGGTGTGGCTGGAGGACACTCTTAGTTATATGATTTAGTGTTAGGTAGTCCTGCAAGGAGCAGAGAGTTGGACTCACTGATCCTAATGGGTCCCTTCCAGCTTGAGGTTTTCTTTGATTCTCTGCGAAGAAGACAGTGCCAGGCTCATCACAGCTGTGGAAGGCAGGAGGGGCAGAGACAATGGATATTCATTGAGGTGAGAGTAATAATAAATAACAGTAGGAGTGCCTAACCAACTGGATATAAGGAGAAATGTCTTTACCATGCAGATAGTAAAGCCTTGAAGAAGGTGGTCAGAAGAAAGATTTTTTCCCCCAAGTTTCCATTGTCAGTTGTTTACCCAGCTGTGTAAAGCTCAGAGCAATCTGACTTGATCTCACAGTTTCTCCCTCATTTGAGAAGTTTGGACTAGAGACTTCCTAAAGTGTTCTCTGAGTTATCCTGTCACTCAGTGAGTTACATTGAATGTCTTCCCTGAATATCTGAAAAACATTTTTCTGTCTACAGAAGATTGGCTAAAGATGATTTCAGCTTTCATTAGAGAAGTATGGGAAATGCAAGGATTTGAGTTTCATTGCTGGTGTTTGGTTTTGGTGTGTGTTGTTTGTTTGTTTGTTTTTAATGTATTGGGGTTTCTTACATTTTTTAGTTATACTATGAGTGCTGTGTTTTGTGAAATCAGGTGTTATCAAGCTTGAGAACTGATATGATACATGGGGTAAGTCAGTAACCCCAAATTCACGAGCAAGCCTCAGAGCTGCACTTCCAAAAGAGGCACAGCTGCCAGCAGGAAAAGGCAGCATACATTATTTAGGAAATCCTAGCTTCCTACTGGAGAGGAGCTTAAGCAAGAACTTTCAAGGTCATGGTCAAAAAGCTCATACTGCAGGGATTTAGGCTGCCATCTGAAACAGGACTTTCATAGCCTAAAGCATAGCTGAGGAACTGCCAGGGATGGAATTGTAGAAAGAGGAGACAAGAACGTCTCTATGTCTTTCTGCTCTCAGCAGTACTAGCAGCAGAAATTGCTGGATTGAGTTCTGGCTAGAACAGCTGATCTAAGGTGTACTTAACCCTAACCTAATTGCAGTACTAACACACACCTCTATACAAAAGTTACCCACCTCCAAGGCACAACCACCCCTCACTTAGGATGTGCTTTATATTTTGTTGTCTATATCTTAAAGAGAAAATCAGTAGAATTTTATACCAATCAGTAACAAAGGTATTAATGACTGGAGTCACTCAAGGTCCACCTAAACATATAGCATAAAAGTAAATAGAAAATAGGGAAAATTTAAATTTCATTGCAACTGCTGGGATCAGTTGATGGCCTGAACCTGTCTTCTCCCCCATAGGGACACCTGTTGGGTAAGAACCATGCTCTATGCATACTGAATACTTTCAATGGGGATTAGAGCTTGTCTGTGTATTGCAGGGGGCCAATTCACTGTCCCTCAGACACTGTCGGGGACCGGCCTGTAATGTCCTGTGCTAACCAGCAGGGGGCGCTGTTGGATCACTGGAGATGCAGAGCCTGCAATGTACCGTGCCAGCCAGCAGGGGGCACTGTTGGATCACTGGAGATGCCCATGTGTGGTGGGAAGGGGTTGAGGTCTCCCCGGGTGTGCTGGAGAAGCTGGAACAATGGAGGTCTGCTTCCCCCCCCTCAGGCCTGTGGTTAAGATGTGCAGAGCAGACTCCCCTCTCCTCTGATGTGCACAAGGACTGCTGCCAAGGAGGAGAAGGAACGGGAATGTAGGAGGGAGGGAAAAAAACCCCAACTCTCCCAAAAACAGTTTCTCTCCCAAAGAAGAAAAGAAAGTTGCTGCTCCCAGCTAGGCTCCGTCCCCCCCGGGCCACCATTGAGCACTCCCCTGTCCCTTTG
>JAWWLV010000045.1:16568272-16581224 GCA_035041135.1 Platyrinchus mystaceus
AGGAAATATCTCACAAAAAATCATATGCACTTAAAGTTAAAAAAATCCATAAAATTTTTACAGGACATTGCAATGCCTATAAGAAAGTTACTAAAAGTACTAAAGGATGTCATGCATGATTTACCTAAACTGTGACCTATTATGCATAGCCTATGACTAAAAAGTTCAATGGGATATCTGTAGGAGGGTAGCAAACTTGATGTTACTTTTTCAAAAAATTTAATGTAATAATAAACAACTACAAATATCTTTAGCAGGCAAATTATTTGAAGCCATTGTAAGGTAATGTTGTTATTTCCTAGGAACAAGTCAGGCCTATTTAAGTGCAGTAAGGGATTATGTAGACAGGTGAGTAGACTGTTACAAGCTAATTAGATTTCTAAAAGGCTTTTAAGGACATCTGCCTAAATGTCTTTGAGAAAATTGTGAAGCTGAACTTGGAGAACTTCAAAGGAGTAACAAACCCATGGAGGCTTACTCCAAAAGGGATTGTTAAGAAATGTAATCCGAACGTAAACTCCAACTTCTGGCTGCTGTCAGGTGGAGGGCATGCCAGAGGGGTGACCTACAGTGTTTCATAATTCTTAAGACATTTTCCTTTGATGTCTTCCACTGGACACTGAGACAAAGGCACTACCGGCTCACCACAGCAAATCCTCAGCACTGATCATTCATTCTGGGTGCTATCTTGTCCATTTTCAAGTAAATTACAGATTTTTCATGGACCTCGCTCAGGCCACTAAAATACATTTATGTATTTACTTGAGATAACTCAAAATAATTTAAAATATTGATTAGAAGATAGTAACTGTTACTTCTATGGCCATTCTGAAAAAAAATATTTGGATCATCTTCAAACCCTAAGTCCAATGCCTGCTGTGAATGGTATTACTATCAGAAATGTGATAAGAATGTGTCTTACAAAAGAAACTAATATTGTAACACAAACAATGCTGCCTCAAAACAATCCGTCAGGTTGAGTTATACATTAGGACTCTTAACTTCCAACTTTGGTGTTCTGGGCTATTTTTTGTGTGTTTTGTTTGGTTGTTTGGTTTTTTTTTTATTATTATTTAAACAAAATGTGTGACTTAGCTGTTTATCTGTGGTGAAACACCAATTAAAATTGGTTGTGATTTAATTTGGTAAGGCTGGCAATAATTGATCTACAAATCATGTTTTTATTTCCATCTCAATTCTTTAAAGTACCTCTGTTAGTATTTATCATGATTTCTTTTTATTTCATGACACATTTTACACATTGTATGACATTTTCAATAACTTATAATGACATTTTCCAACTAATTTAGCACAAGATTTAGCACAAGCATGTTCATGTGTTTTTAGGGGAAAAAAAAAGATAAAAGATATCTAGTTTCTCAAGGAAAATACAATCAAACTAGTATTTTAAAGCAAAAGTATAGCATAAAAAAAAAGGAAAATATCATACTTTTAGCTATCCCTGTTGGGACTTTCAGATCTATATTTTATCCTCTTTCTGCCATTTCATCTGTGTTTTGCCTTCAGTTCAGTTGATATTCCAGTGTTAGACATGTTGTCTCAATGAAATTGCTTTCTTGTCTCTTTGGTTTGTGTTACTGTTGAAAATCTGGTTTTGGTTTTCAAGTCACACTCCCTTGATAAAATTCTGGATATAGAAACAGAAGATGCATCTACATCTACTATTTTTGTTATCAGTAGTATCAGCCTTTTCTGATTACTTAAATAGTTTTCTATACTCATTGTTGCTTTAGCTATCTGTCTGACCTAGGTAGTCCATATTGAATTGTCATTATATTGAGGATGTTAATTTGGCAGGTAATCTGGCAAGATCTTTTGGGAAGAAACTCAAATAATTTTCTCTATCTAGTATCTGTTACTTAATATCCAAATTCAGAATGTTGTGTTTGTTATTAACCAATATGTTCTTGATTGATTTCTAGATCTAGCTAATGTCTGTGGTTTTGTTTTTATCCAAGAAAGAAATCTGGATTACCCCAGAAACAGTTCCAGGGATGTTCCTATAGGCAAATAAACCAACTGGGCTCTAAATCTGCCCTGGCATCTCGCCTCAGAAAAGTTCCTGTGTATCCTGTGTAACATTGTTTGCCAATGACTTGATCAAATGACTTTTCAGATTGTTATATGAGAAACATTACTGTTTTGGGGCTTATAGGACACTTCTGGTGAAAAATAAATGCAAAGTTTCAACCTTTGTTAATACCAAGAAACTCAGAGGGAATGCAGTTTTAATCCATGGCTTCCTCACACTGGTAAGATTGATGCAATGGCACTTTCTTCATGTCCTCTTCATAATAAACATAACATTTGTAAATCATAAATATAATAAACCTATATGGGTTATTAAATATACAAGCATTGCTAAAAGTCTGTTGTTGGAAGGTTTAGTTGGTCAGATGGCAAAAGTTGTCCCATCCCTCACATGTTGTAAATTGAGAGTGAGGTAGCTATTTTAGACCAGGAGATTGAAGGACATTGTAAGTCCTTCCATATCTCAGTCTTCATCTATAGACACTATAGTGCCTCAATTTGATATCTTAGGACAGAATTTTCATTTGTGCCTTTCTTCTGGCAAGGGTAGAAATGAAACTGCAAACACAGGAACTCAGGAAGTGGCCTGGTCACATTACAGATAAGAGTAGGAGAGCGGGAGTATACAGCTGTGTTATGGTTCCATGATAGGAAGTGTTGTTTTGTATACCATAATTTTTAAAGCTGCTTAGAAGGCTAGCAGGTGTTTTTTATTAGACTGTACATGATTATCTAACAAGGTGGAAGGACTGAATGTCAAATAAAGTATTCATTCCCCTGGGACAGACTTTACAATTACAAACTGCAGTGCATTCCTGTAATGATCAGCTCTCTTCTTTTGTAATCATTTAATAACATCTACTCCTATGAAACAGAACTATGAGTGCGGAAAATGTTTTTAAAGAATGATCTAGGAGAGAATTATGAATTAGTACATATCAGGTTAGTGGAAATATACTTTGGTTCTCTCATGGTATTTGGATTTGATTTTAGTTTCAGTGTGTAGAGTTTTTTCTAGTCATTAGATGTATAAGAACAAAGTTGATGGTGTTCCATATTGCTGCAGTGCCTCAGTGGCAAAAACAGTGCCAAAAAGAGCAACATGTAGCAGTCTGATCCCCAATTAATATTATTGTGAAACATCTACAGAAAGATATAATTTTTCTTTTAACTCTCAATCTGTTGTATTTAGCTTTTGAATGTACCAGACTCAAATCATAAGCACAATACTGCAAAATGCTAAACCTCGTTTATCATGATACTCATTCTGATCATAAGCATCAATGACAATCTGGGCAGAAGTATAAATCACAAAATGAAAAATGATCATCCAGTCCCAATTTAAGTTGTATTTCCACTTAAGTTAAAAAAAAAAGTCAGGTAACAGCCATAGTAAGAAACTTCACTTAGTTCCCCAGATAACTCATCCATTACAGGAATCTGACTCATTATGGGAATCTGACCCAGTGCTCAGGAAATTATTCAAAGGTTTTTTTCTGTTCCAGGTGGTTTTTCATAGGTCTATCACGGCTACTCCCTGTGCCATCAGTATCTACATACTCCAGCATGTGATTAGCAGGAAGAACATAAGAATTAATATTACTTGATGTTACTCAAAAATCATCCATTTCAATGCTATTTCTGATATGGGTGACTCCAAGCAACATGCAATACACAAAATTTCTACACATAGAGTTTTTTCTTTTCACTTATCTCAAGACAATTATTTTGTAGATCTAGTTTGGTTTCTGATAGAGCTGTGTCCATAATTTGCAAAGGGCTTGTGCATTCATTTTGAGAATACTTAACTATGGAATCATGTGATAATAGAAGTTGTATTGAATTTGGAATAGATCTCTGAAGGCCATCTGGTAACACAATTTTCCCCTGTGCCTTACCCTCTAAAACAAAGGCCAACACCATTGCATTTAGATAGTCCACCAGGTGTCCCACTGCCCACTTCATACAGATAGTCTGTTTCTTAGAGAACTCATTATTTATATCTCTCCTCAATTGCAAGAAGTGAAATCAGATCTTCCCTAAATGCATCATATGTCAACAAAATTTTAATATCCTCTATATCTGAAGTTTTCCAAAGTTGAGCAACAATACACTAAAGTTTGGAAGATTGTTGAACTTAGAGGAAGATAGAAGAAGGACCCATGTGACCAAATCCAGTGGAGGAAGATCTTGTGTTCTAGCTTCACTTCTCAAAGTTCTTTATTCTAGGGAAATAAGAATAATGTTGAGAACACTGCTGAAAGCTAAGATTACACCTTTACAGCTAAATGCCATATGAACTTGCTTTTTTGAGTTCTTCCATATACTGAATGAATGTCTGCAGTGAAATGAATGTTTCCAAATTCCTTCTCAATGATTTGTTGCATTTATTTATTTATAAAATCAAATATGATGATGAACCATCGTGATACATTCTGCTTTCAAAAGAGGCTATTTAAAAAAACAAGAGGCTGGGGAAAATAAAACAAAAAAGAAAAACAATGCTGGTTTCTTTGAAATGTTCCATAGTGGACCTTATTTAGGAAAGCTGTATGTGACTCTTAGGCTACCAGTCAAAGTAACACAAGTCCCTCTATGAGGTAAATGACACAACAAAAGTAGTACGTGACTACTTCAGAAAGTCAGGATGACATTGCTATTCATCGTGCCCAGATGTTGTCAGACACATAAAATAAATTCTTCTACAGCATAATCCGTAAGTGATAAAGATTTATACATATTTATATTTTATATTAATATATAATTTATTCAGTGATATTCAATTAGAACTATTTGTGTGTTAATGATGCACAGTGGTAAAGCAAACAGAATGTTTATACCTGTATGATCATTGTGCATTATTTGAAAACTAAATGCTAAAAAAAAAGCAAACATCAAACCCACAAACAGAATAAAACTGTCTCAAACTCCAAAAATCTCTGTAGCAACACGAGAAGCACTTTAATATTCCACAGTGTAATTAGAGCAAATGGGCAAAATGTGTTTCTGTGTAGAAAATGAAACCATTTGATTTGGTATTAGGTGATTCTTCCTAGTTTCATTCAGTGAGAAGACTGTTCTACTGAAGCACACAGGAGACTAGAACTATTTTGAGGAAAAAGAAGGAAAAAAAGAGAGAAAGAAAGAAGAAAAGAACCCAACAGGTATCAGAACTGACTCTTGAGTCAGATTTCACAGATGTATTCATACATAATTTTCCTCTTCATTAGATTTGTTTGGTAGTGTCTTGATCTGTTTTTCTATGGCAATTCTTACATTCTCATGTGGAGCACTAAAAGGAATTTTTTAAGAGTGACACCTAATGCAGGAAACTAAATTATACTCTAGCCCTGCATTACAGTATCATATTCTGATAATGTGAGTTGCCATAAAATGTTATTTACTCCAATACTACTCCTTCCTAAAAAATTTTGCACATGGATCCTGTTTCATAACAAATTTGCTTTTTGGCAGGGCAAGTTGTGAATAGCAAATTATCTTGCAGACAGCCATGTGTTTTCTTGCCAGTGTTAATTCAGGTGAATCTTGCACACTTCTGCATTTCAGGCCTGATTCTATTACAAGAGCTTTCATAACAAAGAAAATATTTGGACTTTAATGAAATTCCTTCTCAGTTTACACTTTTTTATAGAGGGAAGAATTAAGTTCTTCTAACAGTTTTCTCAACATCATTTTCTTGATAAGATGTATAGTCTGTGATAAATGTTCTAGATGAGGACTGAGGAGCTGTCAAGAGTCTGGAATCTTTAATACAGACTTGCTGAATGGGAGTGAATTCTTAGGTATTTCTGCTGAATAATCAGAGGATGGAAATTTTTAAGTTACACCAATGCTTTTAAAATTGTTTATTGTATAGCAGTAAATGAAAATATAATTGTAACTAATGAAATTAAAGTACCTTGATTATTGTTTATATATACAGTATAGTCAATAGAAAAAGAAATTAAAAAAAAACAAAACAACCCAAAACAAACAACAACAAACCTGAAAACTTAATTTCAAGGTATTTCCCTTTAGCTTGACTGACTTTGTTTTGTTTTGTTTTTTCTGTTAGAGACAAAACAAAGATCCAGCCTCAGCTTATTATTTAATACCCTGGGAAGGATATTCCAGTTTCCTGAGATTGTATTTCTAACCTGTAAAGGACATAAAATTATCAACTGAGTATTTCATATTCCATGTTAGTTACAAAGCAAACAGTGTTAGGAATGTGGTGGACTTTTTAGAGTTGATCTAACGCAGACATCCTGGTCTTGCTTTCAATACAGTAATGCATCCCCTAGTTCTGTCCCTGATCAGACAAGTTGCTGTCATGTCTGAGTCTGATGTTAATGACAACAGCTTTGGAACCTTCTTCATATTTCTTTCACTATCATACCTATGGTTCTTCCAAGTTGTCCATGTCATGACAAAATCTACATCTGAGTTATATATGTGTCTTCAGGTGTCTCAGATAGCAGTAGACCACTCACTCCTGTCATGCTGTCTGCCAGCAGGATGATGATTATTTTTCCTTTTAGAACAGGATCCTTTCTAGCTATTCCTTATATCATTTCTATCCTTCCTTGACTAGCTGAATTATTTTGCACAAGTTTTGAAACAAGGTTGTATTTTTATATTACTTACAAGCCATCTTTTAGACTTAAAGATTTGGTAAAATAATCAATTTTCTATTTCTCAGTGAAAACAGTTTCTGCTAACCAGAAATTCAAGGGGCTTCTAAGTCTTGTTTTAGAAATCTTAGTAATGTTAATAAGGAAGATATGTAACAACCATTGTTTGCAGAAAATATATTTCTGGATAATTAAAAGAACTAACAGCGAGTGAAAATTCTTCTCTTTGGATATTTCAGAGGCTAAATCAAGATGAAGGTATGCATGGAATAAAAAGAGACCAGTGAAACAATGCAGACACTGCTTACCATCTCTGTTAGAGACCAGCTGTTGAGTCTGGGGCTACATTTTGAATGTGATTCCCTTTTGTACAGTGTTTCATTAGTCTTGAAAATGCATATGAGGAAATAACTCAGTTTGATTTGATTTGCAGGGTTAGATAGAGTCTGAAGCACAGTAGTTAATAAATAAATCAATATGTTATCCATAAACTAAGCTAAGCTAAGCAAATTCGTTATGGGATCAGTGAGATGCAATAAACACAAAACCCCACAGAACCATTTCATAGTCACTTCATTTTAAAACTACATTTTAATTTCTCACTCCTTCTGCTCTTGCACCCCCATAAAGTGCTTTGAGAGGCAGTTTGGATGAACAGTATTAAAGAAAATTAAACTCTGCTGTATTACAGCAGTAGTAGCTGCAGATGTCTATCCATAAAATAATGGAATCCTTTTGAAAGTAGTTTTCTAACAGGTCCCGCACAATAAAGTGATAACCTCATAACATTTATTTATATATGTGTTTGTTATATTCATTTTCTTATAGAGATATTTTATATGCTCCTTAAAATTCTTCCATATTGTCAAACCTCCATATATTTTTGATTTATCATCAGTCCTTACCTAGCACTGTATGTATGCCTAAAGATTAGATACTCTGTTGTCCTGTAGTTACTTAAAATTAAAAAGTGGAGAAAGTCAAATTAGGCAAAGTAGTGAATTATTACTGTACCTATATATGTATACATAAAATAGTGGCTACAGTGTACCTGTGTATATATGTATATACACATATTTTTACAAGTGAATTTAATGGTGAGAAAAAATTAATTTGTCTACAGTTTAGAAAATAAACTGATCAGATTTCCAAACTGAGGGGTACTCTTCTCTCTCCCCTGTGAGGGCATAAAAGCCATTATTTAGGACTTCAGAAGAATACCTATAGAGTCTGTGTTAAATTCTGCCCTCATACGAAAGGTTACAGAGGCTGCAGGCCCTGTCTCGGTAAGAAAATAAGGCATCATTATATAAGATAGCTCTTTGTAAAGGTGCTATAACCTGTGTACTTCTATTCTTGGATATGTTTACTAGTGAATCTCTTAGCTTGAGATATTTTAGTAGATTCCACATGGGTTCAAGGAGGACCAAGACACTCTCTGTGACAGATATCAAGGACCTATGCTGGAATACAGCCTTCTGTTCTCAGAGCTATTTGCTGGAAGTTGATGAGTGCTGAATACTATTCACTCATATTCATTAATTCATCACTTCACCTATATGATCAAATATACAAACATATGAATAAAATTAACATGCATGAATTAACGTAATTTCTTAGTCTGCCTACTAAATAATTTGGTAAAGCGGAACTATTTCTTTGTTGTTATACAAAAGATGCTTTGACAAAAGGAATTTCTTGTCCCTGAGGAGTTTAAAACCAGAACACAGAGCCTTTGACTTCACCCTTGACTATACAAAGGCATTGTTCTGATAATTCTGGACTAAAATTTGCTAACAAAAACATTGAAAAATATTGGTAGATCATGTACAGATTCCCACAGTTTGCCGAGAGGTGTGGTATCATGGCACTTATCTCCCTATTTTCTATATCCATGTATCAGCTTTCTTTATTACAGGGCCTTCATCTTTTTCACTGCTGCATCCAAGTGAGGACTGTGTAGAGTTTTCACATTCTTTGTGAACTCTTCAGTTGGGCTTGAGTCTAAATATAAAATGAGCATGCTATTTGCAACACATGCAAAACCACAGTGTTACAGAAGATTGATGTTTGAAATTTCATCAGCACCTGAGAAATATCAAGGTTTAATTAACAAGTCATGCAATGGTGTATAGAGTCTTTGAATATTTATGATGACATTATAATTTTTGGAAGAGACCAAGACAAGCATGACATGAAACTGGGAAATGTTTCCAAATGTATTCAACAGAAACATTTGCTAGTGAATGCAAAAAAAAAAAAAAAAAAAGGAAATGTGGTACTGATTTAAAAATTTTAGACAAATAGAATGACCACTGAACACCTAAAGTGATAAAAATTTGGTTTTCTAGTGAATTTTTTGGGGGGTTATCTGTTTTTATATTGTCAGATGTGTAGTCCATGCAAACCAACAGTTATAAAATTTAATTTGTGCAATTAAGTATGCAAAATGAGGAAACATACTCAGTAAGATTGTAAATGTGTCCCTAATTCAACCTCCAAGGGTTTATTGTAGCAGGGTGGATAGTCCCCGTAGCTTGTGGCAATATTTGTGCACCTACTAGAAAAACAAGGGAAAACTCTCACTGCCAACCTTTTTTTATTCTATAGAAAATTTTCAGTTCTATCCAACCACAGCCCACATTTCTCTATATGAGTTGTGCCTTGCCTGCTGGCTTAAAAATTCCTGTTGCGTACTGTATAAAGGTGAGAAAGATGATTGTCTGACATTCCTCAGTCCTTTGATTTCAAAATTGTAATCTTATTTTACATGAGAAAAAAGAAAATAATCTGTATCTACTGGAGAAAGGACAGATTGAATAGGAAGTAAAAAAGGAGTTTTCAAGCTTACTTAATATTTCAGCCAAATTGTAATCTTTTTTTTCTTTGACTTCTCACAAGTAGATTAGGCTTAGGAATGGTCCTACTAAATGTTTGAAATAGATTTCATCTTCAAATATTTTTGAGTCAGAGCATATGAAAATTTGTCTTTTGAAAGGCAGAATTGTATTTTTGTGTCTGTTTATTTTGAATATTTTACTCAACCTGAAGTAGTGTTTAAGGATTTCTAAACAGATCCTTATATTCATAACACCGAGAAATATTGTGTTAATCTGCACCAATGGTCCAGACAATTTATTTTGCCTTTAACACACATCATTTACAGATGATGCTGTGAAAGAAGTATTTTACTTGAAATTAGCTAAGAGAAGATTTTGTTTAGAGAGGAAGTTTCTGTAATTTGACTGAAGGAGCTAGAAATTGGTTAAAACAAAGGAAAGTGATGTAATTAAAACAAATAATAGAAAAAACCCTCACTCATAGTAATCAAAATATTTTTCATTTTTCCTTTTCAGCTGAAGATATCATTAGATTTCCTTCATTGTATCAAACATTATCATTAACAATAAAAAAATTTACCTATCGTGAAAACACAGAATTCAGACTGAAAACCTACTTAAAACATTACAAAATTAATGATGGATCTCATGTGAACAGTTCCAGGTTTCTCTTTTGTTTTAGATAGCATTAACTCTGCTCAGGGGAGAAAAAAGTATTCTGAAAACTGATGCTACTTTCTCCAACAGAAAACATTGTTAACTCCTTGTGAAATTAAAAGACATTAAAAAAGATAGAGCAGACAATTTTGGCCTTGAATTCTACTCTCCTATGCATCTTTGCTGGTGGAAAAATACTAATATATCATGTAGTCTTATATGTCATTCAAAGAATTGAATTTTCTGGTGTGGAATTTTTGAAACCACTGATTTGATATTGCCTTCCTAGACTTAGGTTAATGACACTGTTACAGAAGATGAACCCTTTTATTATGGCTAAGTTGGTTGTTTTAAAGAGAGAAAGTACAAAACGAGAGACAAACAATAGGATTAATAAAAGGATGTGTAGAGGGAAAAAAATCATTAAGGAAAGACCTACGGCATGAAGTTTATGTCTACAGCCAAAGTGTTACTCAGTGGTCATGTAATTAAAAAGAATGTAGTGATGTAATTTGGTGTCTTGTCAGACTGCTACTGTTTGGGCTTTTCCCCCCTATGCCCCCCAAACAATTCTATACTGCAAGGTTAGTTGCTGTTTTGCTTTTCTCATTCACTTTGGACACCTTAGGATCCAGAACAACCTTGATAAAATTCCACAATTCCCAAATTAATCATGGCAAGCTGACAGTACTGTTCAAATCAGTACTGTGACAATGCTGTTCAAATCCCTCAAAGGATTGGCACCATAATTTCCAATACAAATTAAATAATACCTTAAACTTTTTGGATGTACTAAGGGCCTTGAAAAATGGTCTTTGAGTGTGTGCATTTTAGTAATGACAGTCTACATATTTTGATACGCAAGCATGTAATTTTATTTGCATATATATATTGAAGTCATAAATAATAAATTATTTAGAAAATTCTTCTTAATTGCAAGTAGAATTGTAAGGAATATAATGATGTTGCAGCATCAGTAGTCAGTCAGCCAATAAGAGACTGTAACAGAAACTTCAGATGCAAAGGAAAATATTTGTAATATTGTAATCAGCAATATAGTGTTAATTTAATGCTAATTTCCCTTAATTAAATACAAGTTCTTGACTTCACATCAAATAGAGAGTTAGTCATTCATTGTCTTCTTTTTCTGTACATGAAATTTTGGGTGTGCTTTTTTCCTACATGCAAAATTTGCTTCCAAAATTTGATAAGATTTTGTAGCTGGATATTTGACTGTCTTAGAGAGGTGACAGGCAGAACACACTACAGGCAGAACCAACACTACAACTAACACACAAGTATTGTTTCACTTTCTTTTACCCTATATTTGATTTTTATGACCTTAGTATAAACAAAATAATCCAATATTCAATATTACAGGCTACTAGGAAAGATATATTCATTTGTGTTAATGTCTTTAATTGTACTTCATGTACTCTAGGAACTGATCACTCAATAAAATATTTATCAAATGTCTTACAAGGTATTATTATGTACCAAGTAGTCACTAAACAAAATCTCCTTCAGACAAAGCACTTAGTTTTTCCGCTGTAATGTCTGAAATCATTACCCTGGTTAGAGAGTTTAGTCATGTTTTACAGAATCATTTTTAACAGCTAGTTGCTCCTTGCACTTATACTTAAAAACACTGTGGAGACTCATAAAAGGCAATTCTCACAACTATGGAGGTGTCTACTTTAATGAGAGATTTATCAGTTGAAAGATGTCGAGCACCAGTATCAAGTGACCTCCCTGAGGAATGAAATTCTGACTTTCCTTTAGCACATAAAATTTTAAGTTTCAGACCATTTGTAGCACAAGGGCCTGTTTACATTTTTAAATAGAAACCCTGCTTATTCAAAAATAGTTCTGAAACGAAAGAAGTATGCAAACTGCTGAATATAGAGAATCTGCAAAAGTAGAAATGTGAGAAAAAATCAATAGAGACAGATTATGACAATGAGGTGAAAAAAAGCCAAACATATAGCTAGTTCAATATAAAATCCTAAGCTATATCCTTTCTAGAAGTGATTTTGGTACTTTTATTAATGAAAAAACTAGGCTGGTGCTTCAGTTTTGTGGTTCCCTTTTCTTTTGATCCTTCTTTGTGCAAGGGAGCAGTATGCTGCACCTGGACTGGGCTTAAGAGCTTTTCTTTCCAAATAATGCTGCAACTGAGCAATTAGAAAGGTCTGATGCCAGCTAATTAGCAGATATGGGGTGGTAGAATTGATGAAGAAATGAGATTAGGTATTCCTTCAGCTCAACTGTATTAACTAGAATGAAATTACTCCCATCCTTCTCTCCTTTATTTAGCTATCATATCTCTGGTGGTGTGTAGATGTGTCTGATCTCAGGTTTTGGATCACAAAACACTAAACCCTGTGGTTTAATGTAGTGTATCATGCTTGGTAAAATTTGTTATGGCCTTCATTTTAACTATAAAAATAGCAATTGTGTGCCATTGAAACTTCACACAGAAGCATCCGCACAAACACATGAACCATTCAAAGATCTTTGTCACCACAGTATCTTAGAGTAAGAAGACGTTTTCAGAAGGCAGGCTGGTTAAAATTCTTCTATGTTTTCATATGAAAAATAAAAATTAAATATATTTGCTTAGTTAAAAGGATAAAAATCTCCCCTGGCAGAGCTTAAGACTGTGCCTTCTTGTCCTACTGCTGATTGCCTAGGAGAAGAGACCGACTCCCACCTGGCTACAACCTCCTCTCAAGTAGTTGTAGAGAGTGATGAGGTCTCCCCTGAGCC
>JAWWLV010000045.1:16581324-16600427 GCA_035041135.1 Platyrinchus mystaceus
ATGGTCACTGTGACCCAGGTGGCCTCCGACCACTACATCTCCCACCAGCCCCTCTCTGTTTGTAAACAACAGGTCTAATGGGGCCCCACCACTGGTATGTTCATTTGCCAGCTGGAGCAGGAAATTATCCTCTATACACTCTTGGAATCTCTTAGACTGCCTCTTCCTTGACGTATTGAGCTCCCAGCAGATATCTGGCAGGTTGAAGTCGCTCACAAGAACAAGGGCTGGCAATTTTGAGACACCTGCCAGCTGCTGGTAGAATAATTCATCCCCTTCGTCATCCTGGTTGAGTGGTCTATAACAGACTCCCACTAGGATGTCAGCCTTGTTGCCCTTCCCCCTGATTCTGGTCCATAAACACTCAACCTTATAGTTGGTGACCTCAAATTCTACAGAGTCAAGAGACTCTCTAACATATAGAGCCACCCCTCTACCTCTCCTACCCTGCCTATCATTTCTGAAGAGCTTGTATCCATCAATGGCAGCACTCCAGTCATGTGAGTCATCCCACCATGTTTCTGTGATGGCAACTGTCATAACGTTCCTGCTATTTGATCATGTCATCCTCAAGAAGCAGTAAGCCAGTAGTAGCTAACTTTTATACCCTCTGTGAAGAATTACCAAGACTTGCAAAACTGTTATTAAACCCTCTGCCACTGAAACAGTGCTAAAAAAAACTGGTGTAAAGCACATCAGACTTCCTCTGTAAACCATGCAACTAAATGAATCTTGCTCTCATTGTCAGGATGGTCTAGAAGAATTTTTTCATCAGATATTCAGGTTATGATGCTGTCAATCACATACCATCTAGAGACTTTTACAACTCTCTAGCCTCATCCATTTCATTCTTACCCATGCCAAAGTTACTTTTCACAACATGTTTTTTCAGATTATGACAGATAACTGATTGTCTCATATATGCTAAACTTTTATAACAGGCCACTTTGATCAAGAAATTTTTAAATAAGTTCAAAAGAGATTTGAGTAAGTTACCATAAAGTCCATGATGCAATGTGGCTACAGAACATCCTCATCTTTTGCATAAAATTAACAATCATTATATCTCTATGGAAATTGAATATAGAAATATTACAATATCATTTTCCTAGGGACAATGGTCAGCATACAAAAAATGATAACCTGCAGTGTACTGATAAGCTTGCAGTACAATACACCTGCATAAAGCCAAGGACCCCATATGAAACACCCTGAAGTATGATCTATACAATGTTACACACAAACACATTTCCATAACCTATACTGGAAAAAGAACTTATCTTGAAAGAAAATTTCCCAGAGTTGTGCTTCCAACAGACCATCCTCATTTGTACACCACAGACAAATTCCTTAAATGAATATGTATCATCCATCATACCAGAAGCACTCCTGCTACCTTTGGAAGTGATATGAAATAAATAATATCCATGTAACAGTGACCACCTCTACCTACTGTTTGAAACAGATGACTGAGGGGACTGGGCACTGGAAATTATGCCTTCATTGGTCCTTTTGAATGAGTTTCTTGACTTGAATGGAAGAACATGTGTATAAGAATCCCATGCCCATAATATATTCCTTTATGTCTATTTAGTTGTGGTTTCAAACATGTATTTGTTTATACAGTTGGATAATTAGATTTACCTTAGACTGGTTATTTGAATCTCTTCATATTTAGGATGCTCACACAGTCCATTTGCACAAGTTGGGTTTGTAACTGTGCTGACACTAATTCGTGGGAACCAGGGTTTCAGGGTATTTGAAAATCAGTCTTAACAGGTTCTGGTTTTAGATTTTATAACAGTCAAGAGTTTTGCTTGGTACACTCTAAATTGTGCTATGTCTGACTAAATTACCCAATGAAATGCCTAATACATAGTCATTTGTGAGTTTTATATTTCAACATACTATCCTAAATTATATACCAATAATTTCTTATCAATGTAAACTTTTTGCCTATAAAATTTCATATGACATCTTCCTATAACATGAATTTTGAAATAATTCACAGAACAAAATAAAACAGTCAGTCTTATCTCCTTGAGGTATAAAACCCAGTGTAGTATACTGAAATATGCCTTATAATCCAAAGATTTGCATTGTGCTTCAAAAATTATCATTCAATGAATTGAATTTATTCTTCATCAAGTATTCAACAGATGCTTCTAATACCCATCAAATTCACTATGTTCAGACTCATACTATTTTAATGTAAAAACTTATAAAATATTTATAAGGAGATGGTGCAACAGTACTTTTTAATTATGTTTATGTCTTTCTGCTCCATTTAAAATATTTATTGCACCATGAGGAGATATGTAAATTTGGAGAGAGTGAGGAAGAAATACAGAGACTTTGTAAAGCTTATATAGATTATGCCAACATCAATGTCTTGCATTATTTTATCTAATTAAAACATATTGTGAAGAGTTAATTGGAAAAATCCTTGGTTTTAGGTTTTTTTTGAATTTTTTTTATGAGTAGTAAATCCTTTATAAGTTTCAACACAAAAAAAAGGGATTTGACATTACTGAAGGAGAAATTGATTTTTTGTTTTTGTTTTTGGTTTTTTTTCTTTAAATGTTTGTGTTCTGTAAGCTTTTAGCAGAGTAAGATGTGTTTCATCAATGATTTTTCCTATCTGTTTCAACAATGTAAAGAAAATTGAGGATTACTTGAACTCTTATATGGAGAACTCCCTTCAATGTCTCTCTAAATTCCAGCATCAGCTTGGATTCCATAGCTTCTATATGTCTTTTATCAATGCAATACAGTCAGAAGTAAGGCAGATCTCAACACATATAAGATGCCAAATTGATTAAGGATTTACATTTTGAAATAGAGCTGTTCTTTACAGATAAAATATCTTTTTCTTGCAACTGGGTGATTTGAATACCCAAAAAGCAGCAAAAGCTGGTCTGTTACTTCTGGTCCCCGATTCTTCCAACAGAACATGACAGGGATTAAACATATCTGAGGTGCTCCACTCTGTGAAGTTTTGAGCAGTATGTGAGTGTCACAGCTGTGACTAGGATTACCGGATATTGGAATCATGCTTAGGAGAAGGCTGAGCTGAGAAAGCTAGTCAGGGCAGGACACACTGAAGTTGGGAAGCAGAAATCGGGAAGAGACAGTCAAAAGAGCTAGAAATAGAGATAACTGAAGTTAGTAACTGAGCAGAAGGAGATGGAGTCAGAAATCCAACCTAAAAAAAGGGCAAAAATGAGGAATCTAAATCTGCCATTAAGATCTAAGGACACCTTTCCCCCCCCACCCCCCAGACACTTATGTGGTATCAGCCTAATGATCAGAAGATTTTACTTTGTGCTACACCATTTTCAAGCCAAAAGTTCCATGACTGCTGGGCACATTCCATGACTTCTGTGCAATGTAAACTGGTAGCAGATAAAGACTCATATTCCACTGTAATTTATTTTCCAGTGTGGAAAAGCCACAGTGTGAGTACTTTAATACCCATACATCTTTCTATTACACGCTCAGCATAAATGGGAAGATATAAATGAAGGTATTTAAAAAATCAATTGCACCTTGAATTCAATAACTTGACTTAAGCTCTTCTTGCTTGTTATGATCGCATACGGTTAATTTAAACATTTTGCTAAAACACTGAAGCTTTTTCTTCTGAAACCTGTTTGCTTTTGAGATCAGCTGTCAAAACGGGAAAGATATGCCAATTGAAGAGATTGTTTAAATTGTTGGTTTTTCGAAGTTTTTTTTGGAACGGAGTCAGCTTTTAGTAGGATTAACTGGAAAGAGCAACGTACATTCAAGAAAGTGATCTAGAAAACCCTCTCCCAGAATTCTTGGAACCAAGAAACACTTCAAAGAAAATAAATTCTCCTTACAAATAACATTTTGAGTTATATTTATTGGAAGATTTTTTTTTTCAAATGGGAAAAATAAAGGACAAATGACCTGGTCTTTAAAAACAAATTCTACAGTAAGCCAGAAAAACTTGAAACTAGACAATAATAATGTAAGCACAGGATATCTCAAGGAAGAATAATCCATGTGAAGTATTAGGAAAGTTAAAGTGTTAAATTCAATCTCATTTTCATTTTTATATTTTTGGCATTTTTTTATGATATAAGTATATTCAGTCTATATGGACCAGACGGACTGGAAACTGACAGTTTGTTTCACTGAATTGAATTAAGTGATTCAACCAAATTCATCTGTCTGTATTCACCAATATAAGTAAATGTGTCTCTCCAATCCTTCAATATTCCAAAGCCTGATGTTACCTTTTTACTACATAGCAACTCATCCAGACAAAGTAGTAGCTACCAGGACAGCCCCTCAAAGTTCACTGCCCTTCAGAGATGTTCCTCTAAATAAACTTGCTAGGAGAAAGAAATCGAGTAAAGGTGGTAAGCACTTTTGAAGGAAAAATGCAAAGAACCCAATGCAGCATAGCTTGTTTGCACCTACCTCCATGGCACAACTCATTCTACTGGCATTAGCCCTCACATAAATGCCAGTGTTTGTATTCTGCCACCATCTTATGAAAGTAAGAGCTCTGAGTGCATGCTAAATACTAGGACCAACTTTCAAAACAGGGTAGAAACTTGGTATCTGAACAGCCATTTCCACTTTGCCTTTTCATCTACATTGATTTCCCTCCTTCCAGTCAGATAAGAAACTCTTCAGGATCAGGTAGTCTTTATATAACAGTATATCACATGTTTAGATGCATCAAAACTGTGTCCCCTTCTTAAAAATCAAAAGTTGAATATGTGCCTGTTCTTGCAGCTGACAGGTAATGTCAAAAGCAAATAGATTTTTTTTTAAAAAAGGAAGGAGTTAAGGAAAGAAGCTGTGTTTAGCAAAATATTTAAGTCCGTCATATGTTATTATCTCAAGCAGAATAGTCTTGAGCCAATTTAATAAAGGTAAGTTACAACTGACTTTGAAAGGATTAACTTATACTCTTGAGTCTCCTCAGATGTAAAGCTAATAGCTGTCTGGGTACTTGAGCTTTCACACATCTTGCAGCTCAATCAGAGATTCAAAAGCTAAATCAAACACTCTGGGACACCTGGGAGGACTCAGAATGCATACAGCAGTGAGCTGATTGTTCTGATCAAGAGGTTTTTATTCTCATCTATAACAATGCTGATACTGGTCCTCATGTAATCTCTGTTAATGTTATTCTTCTAACAATCAGCCAAAAATTCAGTACAAATTATTTATGTTAGTTAAATGTTACCAATTTTACTCTTTCAGAATCCAACAGTATCAATGGAAATGGAGGATTATTTACAGTATTTATGGTGAGTTATTACTGCAGTATCAGAGCTCCTCACAGTTTTTGAGAAAAATCATCCCTGCAATTTAGAAACACAAAATTTGTAGAGCCTCAGAGCCTTGACAGAACTCTGACTGGAAGTAAAGATTGCTCAGAGTGCCTTTCCTTGACCTTGAGATTGTCAGGTTGGTCAAACTGGCCTCAAGTATCGGACCCTGCAAGACTGTCCTAATTTGCTGTGTTATTGGTCCTTATGCAAGAGTGCAGGTAGCAGGGTTTGAAACTGCACTTAAATTCTGAACTACCTACACTTAAAGTTGGGAAAATAACTAGACAATTAGATTTTTGAAATCAATCCCTTGCTGTCACAAGTGTCACTTTAAGGCTAAATTACATTTCTCAGGCATTGCTCTTCCTTATTGGACCAGGAAGAGTAAGACACCAAATGCAACTAAAAAGAAAAAGCATCACTCAGCCATTTGAGGGAGGGGATTTTCCTGCTCTGCTCTGCACTGGGGCGGCCTCACCTTGAATACTGCAAGCACTTTTCGGTGCCACAATATAAGAAAGATATTAAGCTATTAGAGAGTGTCCAAAGGAGGGCAACAAAGGTGGTGAAGGGCCTTGAGGGGAAGCTGTTTGGGGAGCAGCTGAGGTCACTTGGTCTGTTCAGCCGGGAGAAGAGGTGAGTGAGGGGCAACCTCACTGCAGTTACAACTTCCTCATGAGGGGAAGAGAAGGGGCAGGGACTGATCTCTTCTCCATGGTGAATGCCTCTTCACTTCAGGGAATGGCCTGAAGTTGTGTCAGGGGAGATTTAGGTTAGATATTAGGAAAAGGTATTTCGTTAGGTACTGTGATCACCCACGCAAGTGGTCACAGAACCAAGCCCAGCATGGTTCAAGAAGTGTTTGGACAACACTCTTGGGCAACATGGTGTGACTCCTGCGCAGGGCTAAGGATTGGACTTGATGATCCTTGTGGGCCCCTTCCAATTCAGCATATTCTGTGATTCTGTAATAAGCTCAAGCCTGAAAATATAGACAAAAAGCACTTGTTGATATGAGCTAACTTTTCTGGAAGATGTTTAGTGGTACAAAAGTTACCGGATTTTAAATCGAAATTTTGCTGAAATTTTACACTTTGGTACAGAGAGCTTCATATATTATTATCTGTCAGACCCTTTTGTACTTCCAATCCACAGAACAAAAGTGGATAGCCAGTTTAAGGGGTATAAAAATATTAATTTCATTCTACTTCTTTTGATGAGTTCGATCTAAATTCAGGGTTCAAACACAGTTTGGTATATTGTTCCTTACATCCTTATGCCCTTGCACGCTTTTGCATAATGCTCTTTATGCCTTCATCACTTGAGTCAGCCATAAATGTTATGCTTTCTGAAAATCAACTTCGCTGACTGAAATCACAGTAAGAAATACTTCTTGAATGCATAAGTAGCAGTTGACAGTTCTAAGCTATGTTAGTACCTCAACCTGTTCCATACTCTTTGAGTGAACGTAAAGAGGAATTCATGGTCTTGCAGAAGTGAGAAGCTTTGCTAATGAGCAGTGCCTCACTGAATCTGCCTTGATTAATGTCAAAGACTGCTGATCAAAACTCTCTCTTATGTCCTCTTAGTGACTGACTTCTAGGTATCAATTATAAAAATCTCATGAGGATGGTAATAATAATGGTGTGAAACTCTGCGTGATAGAGAGGGTCAGTAACAGAGCCTCTGATTCACCTGAGTCTTAAAAATGGGGCTTGAGTGGGGATTAAATCGAAGCTATAACTCAGAAGAACCCTCTGATCTAAAATTTGTTGTATTTATGTATTTTCTTTATATTCATTTTATTTACTGAATTATTCATGATTTTCTTTCAGAACAACAAATCCTACAAAGATAAAACGTTATTCAAACTCAGCAGAATTTATTCCAGATCTTTGGATTCTTCCCACAGCATCTCCTTTACTTTCTTTTCCTTGTTAGCTAGAACAGACACATAATGAAAAGGTCTTTGTGAAGATCCAATTAAATGTTGAGAATACATCAAAACAGAAAGCTTTTTTTCTTCTCTGGATACATTGTTTTCTTCCAATCTTTAGCTCTTCTCTGTGTCTTTTCTCTCTGTATGCATGGAGGACACATGATAAACTTTGAGAAGACTTATAGTAGTCCTATTTTCATTGAATCTCTGCTTTTTTTCTTTTTTTTTTTTTTTTCTTTTTTCCCCAAAAATCCAGGTGCTATTGCTAAGGAGCAAGGACAAGGATTTATCTTCTCTTTCAACACTAACTCTTCTAGTGAGAAGACAAAGAGAAATTAATCTTTCTTAAGTCGCTAATATATCTGTAAACAGCCATTCAAATATGCTTCCTCTTTTCCTGTGTTTGGCTGATTGACGGCTGATGGGCAGAACCTTCAATTCGTGTGAGCAGCTGGGAAACAGGAAGTAAAATAATACCAAGTGAGAGTCAGAGAACTGACTCCTGACACCCTTCAGCTGTGCTGCTAAGGTAAGGAAGAAAGATGCCTCAAAGGCCTGAGAAACTTAGAATAAAAGTAAACCATCTCCCTCTGTGATTGTTGAGGACTCAAAAGGTGGAGAAAATGAATAGTTTTTATAGAGGACAAACAAGGCAGAAAATATCATGTAGAAAAAACAGATTCTTGGAAATGACTCAGAAAGAAGAAAGTGTGAGTCTAAGTAGTGGTTTGGGCAAGAAATGGAGTGCACTCTGCATGGTTTTAAATGTAAGACATAGTAAAGACAGTTAACAAGAAGATGTTTCAGAAAGAGAATATCTAAACATTTCTACAGAGCTTTGTCAAATTACTCCACTTATTCCTATTGTTTGTTGTCTCCGATGTCCTGCTCACCCACACTTTTATTGTTTCTATTTCTGCTGCAGTCCCTTCAGATATTCTAGTAATTTATTCTGTTCAGTTTTCTCCTAGCTAGCTTTTAGACTACTGGTTGCAAACCCTGTCTTTACTACACATCTAATGAAATTGTCTTGTTGTGGAGTGTCCTGAAAAAGTTGGTTGTTTCAAAGACAATAGAAATGGGTGAACAGCAGATGCAGGATAAATACGTTCTATTTCAACCACTTCCATTTACCAGTGTACAGTTTTTGCAGCTGGAACCCAAACACAAATTTGTTCAGCTAACACAAAGTTGCTAAGAGCAAAAGCTTTTCTCACTAGTGTCTTCTGGGGCACTCCTTACTTCCTCTTTCCAAGACAACCAGATGCTTTTTATGCCCAATTCTTGTAGTAGAAACTGCTAACTCATAGTTCAAAAACTCTCAGCCAAATATATCCTGAGCATAACTCCATAGCCTTATATCTGATCCTCTGTGCTCAAAACCACTTCATGACACATTCAGACTCCTTTTTTGCTCTACACTAGCTGACATTCTTCAGGAACTATTGCACACAGGGATATTTCCTGCTGCTAGGCCTATGCCAACTTTCTGAAGTACTTGGCAGTAGCAGAGGATCATTTGTAAAATTAGTAGTCCACTTTTATCTGTTCACTTACAGCATTATTTTGTTAAGTGACCCATTCTCTGAGAAAAATGAGCATAGTACAATTCTACTCCTTGTCACAACAGTTGAGCAGTGCCGAAGCTTTGCTACTGATCATAAATCCAATGCTAAGAAATGTCAAGAACTGTGCCATGGAAATTTCAAGACACTGTGGGTTTTTTCTCTTCAAACATACTGTTCTTCTGTTTAATTTATTCATATAGCACAATGGTGACTGATTTAATCCTCTAGAGAAATCTGTCTAATTCCATTCGTGTAGGAACATTCAGGAACAGAATTCAACCTTATATACTTCAGAGAGCTGACCTGCTTGCATTGTAGGAGCAATTGTGTACATATTGAGTAAAATAGAGAGAACAGATTTCCCTCTTTTTAACTGTTGCTTTCAAAATAATTTCTATCCAGGCACTCACTACCAAGTCTTAACAGAAAAAATTCAACTTCACTTAACATTTGAGCTCTGCAGTCATAGTGAATAGTGTTATGCCTTTGCCATTGTTGCTTTAAATGGTTTTTGTAGTAGAAGTACTATAACAAAGTACTAAACTTTGTTTTATATCCTATTTGAGCAGTGTTGAAGTTGCACGTCCCATTTGTCTCCCTCAAGGTCTGCATTATCTGAATATATGAATATGTGCTGAAAAAAATAGTAAAATATATTAATAGAACATTTAAATAAACACACATAAGTTAATAAAGTTTTTCAGGATACTATGATCTGAAATATTCTTGACAGTCCCAATAAAAACGGAGAGTTATTTTAATCACTAAAACATGGTGATCTTAATGCTTAACCAAGACTCTTAGACCACATTTTATTCTATGAAAAGAGGAGGAAATGTAACTAAGCTGGAGATGTTATGCCTGCTTCTGACATTTGTAGACAGAATGCACACAGGGTAGTTGGTGAGATCAAATGTGCTTACTATTTACAGTGCTACCTGTTTGCAGTATTTGCCTTCCACTCCAGCCTTGCAGCTATTTGGAGTACACAAGGGTAGAAGAAAAAGCAGTTGCAAGAATGGCTGTTACTATACTTCACTTCCACAATCTCCTTGGGCTGCTGAGTGCTGGTGGTGCTATTCCCTGCATGTCCTCAGGAATGTCCTCTTTCACATCACATGTAATACAGCAGAAGACAACTTTGTGGATTTTTTTACTTTTTTTTTTTTATTAGTTTTGAAGAAAGTGAGAAAATTTTTAAGTAGATAGCTAATATAGAGACATGAAGCAATGTTTAGACTCTGACAGAGTTGGTTCAAGACAAGACATTTTTTTAAGTACTTTCTCAAGATTCCAAGATTATTTTCAAAGAAGAAACAATAGAACTCATATAAATAGATGCTTTTAAATAGATGAAATTAAATGGCAGAACATTGTCCTTCCCATGCCCTTTCTGAAAATATTAAAATATGTAGTGACAAATGTAATATAAGAACCTGATGAAATCTAAGTGTGGTACAGCCCAGTCTTGTGCTTTCTAATATTTCAGTTCTTTTAATAAAACCAGTGAGATTTCTGATGTAATCCAGCTGAACAAAGACTGTGGGAATCGAGACATAGGAAGCTTACCTTTGGTAACAAACTTTTTACACAGTGTGATGAATATCCACCCAAACTTAGTGCAGGGAAAAAGGTTGGCTGCAATGGAATGTTCTATCATAAAATTTGCAGAGCTGGGTTTTCAGCTAACTTGCTCACATCAGAGAAATTCAGTGCAATACACATCAAGTAAAATATTGAAAGTCATGCCAGTTTTCTGCAAATGTCCCCAAATTAGTCAAACAACTATAAAATGGTGTCTGCTTACATACATTTCCTACTGTGCAAATCTGTTCACCTCATGTTATTTTCCTTCTGCTGTGAATGAGCAAAGGCAACCATTAGCAGCCAGATTATGGGAAGAGATTTTCATAAACAACTAAGCTGGCTTTGATGGGAGTGCCCTGATTGAGTATACACACAAAAGAATTCTGAAATACCTCAGGAGAGCTAGGATTTTTTTTAGAAGTAATTCACAGTTTTCATGACTGTGAATGTAGATTATTCCATTGCCTATTGGCAAGATGTCTTTTTCATTTCCCATCACTCATAGAATGTAATCCAGCTGCATGTAATTTTTTTTTGTTTATATTTTTACTACTCCTCATTTCCTGATTAATTGGCTTATGCCTACTATGTTATTTTTTCCTTTTCACTCGTGGAGAAAACAGAAAGTTCCCAAATCTAGCTGCATGCAAAAAAAAAAGAAGAAAGTCATAAGTATTCAAGTGTCTTCAATGGGACAAATTATATCATTAAAAAAAGAAAAATATCTTTCAATTCCTTTTCAAGATTATGACTTGCTTCCTTGTTATTGGTTGTCTTGTGAAGTGGCTCGTACAATGATTAACAGTTCTAGACATTGCAAGCACAATTCTTGATAAATTATTAATATTAAACTTAAATAATATTTTAAGTGTTTCCATAACAATTTTATTTCTAAAATCACAAATTCTTTCATATTTCATTCTACAGCCATATGGTAACACAAAAACTACTTGTTTTCAGAACCAGGACATCAGCTATTTAGTTTATCTTTGTAACATTTGCATTTACTTATTTTACATTTCTTTCAGCCTCCACAACATTTACAAAACCCTGATCTCCATCAGTAAAGCTCCAAAACAGTGAACCATGATTATCATTAATAATTTCCTCTCCTGAAGAAGCTGCCTGGGACACAAACCCAATTAATTCCTACAGTATTTCCCATGATAGATTTTATTTTTCAAACCAATCCTTTTCAGACATTTTTCATCTATGTCTTTTATGATACTAAACTGTTCCGTGGATTCATTCTGCCCCAGTCAATTATAGGAAAGTGGGTGTTTCTATTATCTCTACTTTCTACTATCTCTAACTCATTAGTGTTTCACTTTACTAAGCAAGTCTGAATACAGACTTATGTGTAGGTTATCTAGAAAATAAAATAAAATAAAATACAAAATATAAAATGTATATTAAAAAGTAATTCTCTGTGGTTTTGTTCATTCTTTAAGTGACAAATGCTGCAAAATAACCACCAAGAAATACAACCCAAAAGTGGAGGAGATCTGTCTGACTGAGCAAAGTCAGGAAAGGCATTCTGCATCAGGCCTGCAGCAGTTGAGGGGTTGTGAGGAGTATATCACAAATGTGTCTGCTTATTTATATCAGTGGGACTTTGATAGGACATTGTTTCCCTTGGAAAAAATTGATTTTTCACAGTAGTAGTGAAGGGAATGTCATAATACTAAGTTTCATAAAATGACTAAAGCACTGACACCAGCCATTTCATGAAATGCCTGACACTTTTAGGCATTTCATATAATGACTCAGTGGAACAGTTAAATAATGTAATAGAATGCCTATAATTCCAGGAATGACTTTCAGTCATATGAAATGAAGGATTTCACAAGATGACTGCAAGGTATTTATAAAATCTTCACTGTGAGCTATGAAACAGGTGCTGTAAGCTGGGAGTTTGCCAGTCAGTGTTCCAGGCCAAAGATGGATTGTTTTTGTGAAGTGGTATCATAGATTTGATGAATGGTCTGAATTAAAATGTCTCTTTCATCATTTAACCCGATGTACCTTTTGTAAAAGAACAGACTTCAAATAATAATATTAATAGCAACAAGATTGACAAAAAGAAAGTTATTGCCCCCAATAATTTGCAAGAGAAAATAAACAGTTACTGTCTAGGAAGCTGGCTGAAATGTTTTTGGGAAAACGTTTTTCTGGCAAAATAATTTTTTAATGAAGTTTAATTTTTCAGAAAGCTGTATCTCCTTGAATTAATTTTTCAGCCAGAAGATTTCTGAGTCCAAAGTTTCCAAGTCACTTCTAAAGTGTGTTTGTGTGTGTATGTGCGTGATAGGAGAAAAAGAATAAGAAGAACTGCTGGTTTGACCTTTCCAAGAAGGAATTAATGGAATAAGATATACTCACTTTTTCGAAGCATATTTGGCAAGTTCGGTCTTCATTCCCATGTGAAAAAGCAAGTATGTTCAACACCCTAAAGTTACCAAAGGACAGAATACATACCCTTCTGTACATTTACACCAGTTATTCAAAAAAGCTGAAATCCCGTCTCAGTGACATTGCTGCAGTAAGAGTGATAGTAACAAGAATGGAAATTGCTCTGGTTGCTGTTAGGAGGTGGTACACTTTATGAAACTCTATTTTTTAAAAAATGTGATTTAGAATATTTTGGATTGTGTAAGAACTTTCACACCTGATAGATACTCTGCAAAGGTCTTAACATCAAATGTTTAATCACTTTCAACTGACATTCAAAATTATCTAATCTGTACATGTCCAAATAAATGAAACACTAAAACCTTTGATCTGAATAACTGCAACAACACTATTCTCTTATATGAAAGTGTATTGTCACAATAGTGATTTCAGTGGAATTAGACCACTGTAAAAGTGGAGTACCAGATTAGTAAAAATAGCCCCTTGTGTTTTATTATTGCTTAGAAAATCTGTTTTGAATTGTCCTTTTCAAAACAAATTTCTATCACAACATAGAGAAAAAATGAAAAGAAGATCCGTGCTCTGAATAAAGAGTTTTATAATTAGCATCAGGGATAGAAATTCACTGATATTTTAAAAAATATATTGCCGAACTACAATGTGCAAGGTGTTTTTCCAATTCCATGGAAACAAGTGAGAAGCAAATCAACCAGTCTTTTCATGAAAGAAATTAGCATTAATAAGATTAAAAAGTATTAAGGACATGCATGAAATGTAGGTGATACCTCTGATGGATAATGTTTTAATTTGCCTCTGGGCAAATTTAATAATATCGTTTTACTTTTAAACATTACTTACAATAGAAAAGGAAACACTTCAGAACTCAAGAGATAATCTTGCCTAGGTAGATATATATAATACATGGGCTTTGTGAACATCTGGAAACACAAACACATTTATGGAAAAGCCATTACCAACTTATGTAACTGAACTGAAAAATGACTGAGGTCTATAGAGATAAACACACAGTGGTATCAGATCACATCTAGATCATAGAAGAAGCTTGAGTTATACCCAACATTGTCATAGCACAACAACAATGTAGTCTTATTAAGAAATTCCATGTTTTTTGTAAAGGCATTACTAAACAGTGTTTATTTCATATTATACTATTGTCTTTCAAATGTAAAACTTTTTGGACAAAAATTATTAATCCATATATACATGTTCTCAATACTTTAATTTTACAGGTTTGCTGATACTTCACTGACTTAGAGCTGTCAATGGAAATTTTCATGTGTAATAATATTGTGACTAATGTCTTTATTCTTGGTAATGTATAATCAATAGGCACAGACATGTAAAATCTCATGTCTTCTGTACAGAATGTTGCCAGCTCTTTCCACATCTTATACATATTGTATTAAAAACCACATTTAGGACAACCTTATATTTTTGTGAAAAACAAAGGGAAAGAAAAATTAAACCATCATGATTCAGATATTAAAAAATAGGGAATTGCATATTTAAACTGAACATTTTTGTACTTTTTTCCTTTCTCTACAGGGACCAGGGATCTTTTATCAGAAAATTATTTATATTAGATTCCTTTACAGACATTAAAGGTGATATCATCATCTTTTATGTGGGTTATTTAGAGGATTTGCCCTTTGAACCACCTATTTCTTCTACCATTGACTGATGGTCCTTTAATTTAGAAGCATAAAAACTATATTAGAGCAGATGAATCCCAACCCTACATGCCTAAATTTCATCATAGGCACCTAAATCTACTTCTGAATAAGATTATGTTTCTCTGCCATCAGACTTTCTGTGAATCTTCAGAATTTTTGTAAGCTCTGTATTGCCTTCTGCTTATCTGTCTTGATCATTGCTACTGCCTAAAAGATTCTTCCTCTCAGAGACCCTGTGATAACTGCACCAAGATAAGTCTGGAATCTTTCATTGATACACTATTACTCTTTGATAGTTTGGAGAATGCACTTGGGACTAAACAGGTTGTGCTGTTACTCTGATCTAGAGATATGACAAAAATCTCTTGTCATCATAATGTCAACATAGCAAGCTTTTTAACACTAATTTAATTGGATTAGTTGTCTTTTAGTCTTCTAACTAAGCACTATCATGATTCTTCATTATGAAAACATTACATTTTTTAGACAGTGTCACCTGATTTGACATACTAAAAGATTTCTTTTCATTCTCTCGTTTCTCAGTGAGAAATGTCTCTGTGTACTACACTTCCCATTTTATCATACTATATGTAAAGAAACATAAATAGTACACCAGATATTTAGGATAAATGTGTGATTGAGACCAGCCATAACAGCAACTGACCATTTTGGGGTGACAACAGATTTAAATTTATATTTTAGGAAAACTAGAATTCCACATATAGCTAATGTTCTAAGATCATAATTATTTCCCATCTTCACCTTGTCATGACTCATGACTGGGGACCATGATGTTTGTTATAAATTCTCATCAGACTGAACAACGACACTGGACCATGTGTCAGCGAACATGTATACTTTTATTATACAGACACCCTAACTCCAGCAACCAGCCCACTATTTAGACTGAAAAGGTGTTGGCTATCAAGCTCTTAAATTTATACAATACACTTCCACAAGAGTGGAAGCGAACAAGCCCTTAATTTTGTACAGTACCTTTCAGTAAGTTCTCAATTCCCACAACAGACTTCTCAAAGGTGCTGACTAACAAACAAGCCACAACACACAACCAAAGGTGGTGGCTCACAAGCTGCAACACACTGATGCTCAAGGGTGTTGACACACAAAACACAACACCACTACTTAAAGGTGTTGGCTAACAAGCCACAGCAACCTCCACAACAAACTTGAAAACGGAGTATGGGGTAGAATATGATGACCATGTTTTGGCCAGGCAAAGCAAGGAAAGAAGCCAAAGAATATCCCCAGTCCTTAGATGTTGTGTTGGAGCTGCTGCATAGATGGTCCAGAGCTGGGGTTGTGAGATGAAGAAAACCAGAGAGAGAAGAAAAAGAGAGAGAAAATGTAAGAGGCAGAGAAAAGAGAGGAAAAGTGGGGGAGAAAGAGAACGAGAGAAAAAGAGAGAGAAAAGAGAGGAAGGGGGGGCCGCTCTGCTCCCTTTTATACTTAACCTAGGCACACCTCTTATGTAAATTATACTTTTCACCCATTTGTTCACAGAAACACATCCAGTCCTTCTACAGGAAGTGGGCAGGTGGGGGAGGGGGAGGATGACACTGAGCACAAGGTGGAGGCTCAAGGTGGAGCAGAAGTTGGCTCAGAACAACGCTGCCCCACCTCCGTGGGACCCTCTCCCCTGATCACCTTTCCTGTAGCAATACTCAGAATGTTTGAGACAAAACATGCATAAGTCTGGTCCTCAACACATCTGGGCAAGCTTAGTTTTTTCTCACTCTTATTCTGCATATCTTGTACATCATGTTACCTAGCTGCATAATAGTGCCTGCTTCTAGCCTTTCTCTTGTGGAATCCGAAAAAGATCTCTTTAGAACATGGTCCCACCTGCCACCACCTGGCCCCATTCTGCTTAACAATTTGACTTCAGAGTATCTAAATTAATCTAAGGCTCACAGTAACATCAGTGCTTAATCTACTCAAAAGATCTCAATGGACAGAATTTTGATAATTTTAGAAGCCAAATGATATGCAAGTTATATCAGCTGCAGTTTTTGATATGCTCACAGAGGGACCAGTGTTTTATCTGTCTCTTTATATTCTTGAAACCCTGCAATATTTTGAGCCTTAGTACAGAGTTTCTATGCTTAAGCACATTGTACTTGATGTAGCTTTTTTTATACCTAGATGGTGGTAGATTGTAATCCTTCACTGTCAGGTTAAAGTGGTTGAAATAAAGAGATGGCATAGAGTTTTCAATCACAAACTGGGATATGACATTAGGACCCAATTTGTTATATTTGAGAGCCCTAAGTGCACTCTGCTATTTATTCAGCCTATAAATATGAAACTGCTGTCGTTCTTGACAAAAAACAATAGCTGCTTTAGTTAACTTACAGTCTCCAGAAGACAAAGACATCTATATTTGGTTACATTACTTGACTTTCATAGAAAATTTTTCTTCATTTTCTCTGACTCTGACAACCACAGAGCACCTAGACCCAATGGTATGAACTATGGTCATTGAATAGACCTGGAAGTTTTAATAGACTACTGCTTTACCAACTGCTTTGGTTTGGGGAGGAGTCATGATCACTTCACTTTTTACCCCATAGGAAAGTAAAAATGCTGAATGAAAAATATTTAGGTAAGATAAATGGAGAATAAAAAAGCTGCATGAAACAAATCAGTGTTCTGAAGCTTTAAATTAGACTTTTCAATTAATTTAGAAGACCAGACTTAGCTATCTACCATATTGTCTGGGTGCCATGATCTGAAACAGCTTCTACCGGCAGACTTCAGCTTTTAAGATGATAAAAGAAAAATTGAGAATAATTTTCCATAGTTTTCATCCTCTAACAGAAGAGCAGAAACTTTTCTGCTGCTTTAGTCTGAAATTTTCTATTTTGAGATAACTATTTTTTCTTGCTTCCATTCCCAGAGGAATATTCAAGTATGTAAAAGAAGTTAAATTTCCACTACTTCTTTGCTGTCACACTTTGGCAATATTTTTCAGAGAGGACTGTGGCTATGCGTGGAGAAAAGGTGATTTTTCTTTCAAAATATGGCTTACTGCTGATGGAAAGATGAATTTAATTTAGAAATGAGATACTTAGTTGCTCTTTCATCTTATCCTATGAATAGAAGACACACCTTTAACAGGTTTTTTGCACAGATTTCCTTTTCTGAATAGGATGTGATCAGTAGGTGGTTCTTTTTTCTGTCTAGATATGATTGAATCCTTCAAAAATTAAGGTTGATCTGTCACTGCTATACACCTTAAGCATCCTAAAAAATAAAATTAATATAACCACACCTAACAAACTGCCTGCTCTGGGCTCTCTAAAGAGTTTTGTAATATTCTGTTCACTACAGCTTGAAAAACGTTCACAGCACCTAGAATAATGACCTAAATTTCTACACCATTTAATTTATTCTGAAGAAAGCAATCAGTCTAGTGCTGCAGAGCTTTTCCATTGTGCTGGTCTAGTGTTAGCCTTGTATTACATCAGGGGTCCCCAAACTACGGCCTGCGGGCCAGAACCGGCCCCCGAAGCTGCCGAACCCAGCCCGCGCCCCCCTCCCCCGCCGCAATGACTTAATCCACGCCTCGTTCTCCACCTGCCTCCAGGAGGCACCTCTCGGCTACAAACTGGCCCCCACAGAGTTTGCAGCCAGTAAAACGGCCCTCTGTTTAGAAAGTTTGGTGGCCCCTGTATTACATAAAAGTCTGGTGTTCTGTAAGTATATAGTGTAATGGTAAAGAAATTACTATCCACAGGTATACAGTAATCCTTCAACTCCGAAATGTTTTGTCCAGCAAATATCTTGTATGCCAGATAATTTAAGGCTTAGATACACAGTGTTATCGTTAATTGCAAAACTGTTTCTGTCTGTATGGATCACATGTGGTTTAAGAGCCCGAGATGGTAAAATTGGTGTACACATATCTTCCTTATGCAGTCAAGTGATACAGATCCAGTATCACTTGAAGGTAATTCACATTTCAGGTGTGTTGAAGGACTAATGGAAGCATCTATTAATCCCTGTTGAATAGAGCAAAATAAGAGTGAGTACACTGGCTTTGAAATCTCAGGTGATCTGAATTCAATTCTATAGCCATTTTGTTGAATGCTAATAACAGAAGTTCTTCAGTGGATCTAGTGAGAAGCTGTCATTCTGTCTCAGTTTTTTCTCCTTCTGGATCTTCATGACAGGTCATCCTAAAATGTTGTGAATTATGTAAAGTAAGCAGAAGAGCTCACATGAATTTTGAGCTTCATTTTGCCTAGAAGAGAGGTTATGTGGGACTACTTCCAAAAATCTGCCTGACTGCACTGATGGGAGAACAACAGGTTTCATTGTTCTGATGCTCAGTCAAAATCCAGATCACCTGCGTTACTGACAGTCTCGAACAAGATTGGATAATTTAGTAATGATTTACTAATCAAAGTGATTTACTTAATGTTACTTGCTGGCCTAGCAGTTAAGACACTGGTCTCTCAGCGCCAAGACCCCAGGTTCGAATCCCAGGTCCCCCGGGTAGATGGAGCTCGTCAGCCCCTAAGGCCATCCATCTAAGAGAAGGTCACTCGAAACAAACCTACGT
>JAWWLV010000045.1:16624946-16635525 GCA_035041135.1 Platyrinchus mystaceus
AAGAGTCCCTTCTCCATCTGGTTCCGAGAGAAGAAGTTAAATTCTACAGAAATACCAGGCATATGCAGTGAATACTCACTTTTTCTATCGTTACATAATAGCAAGTATTCATCTGGTGATTTGCCTAAGGAGAATTTGAGGCTTTGTCCCATTTTACTTTAGAAACTGTAATCAACATGATCATTCTAGACTGTTAGTGTTTTATCTTCAGATTTTACCCAGAGTTACTGAAGATGATTGAGTAAATGTGATAGAATCAAAAAATTTGTCTTTTAACACTGATATACTTCAACTTGAATATTATTACTGCCTAATTACAGTTTCTAATGCATAAATTCAGTCTAAACAGAAGATCTGTGCAAATTCACTTTTGATTCTTATTGTAAATTTTGTTAGCTATTGGGTTTTTTGCTCAAATATGCTTTGTAAGAATAAAATATAAAATCGACAAAAAAACTTTTTTTCAAGTATGTGAGCTGTCAAACTCTTTCAAAAATAGTTATATGATCTATTGACATAAGCTTTCCAATTCAATGATATTGTAGTATTTTGACTGAAACAAAAGTCAAGATATTTTGATATCATAGAATACATAATGAAGAATAGTCTTTAAATGTTTAAGATTTTTAGGGTAAAAATGTTTTGATTATTCTGCTGAACTTATTCTGCTTCAAAGATATAAAGTGCAAGCTTATGAAGCTATTACTAGTTTTATGTGAAGATGTATAATTTTAATATCTCTGAGACCAAACTCATTTTTAATTTAACCTTTCAGGTTTCTACAGATGTTCATATCTCTTCCCTTTGTCATAGGATTTTCTTGCTAATGCTTTACAAACAGACAGTTTTCTAAGTATTAGAAACATCCAAAGTTAATAAAATATTCTCAAGTTCACCATGCTTGGAAGAACACTTCTAATAGAAATGGTTACACATGACTTCATTGCATTTAGAGATCCAAATTGTGTTTTTACAATGACTAAAAGTAAGCCCATCAGAAACCTTACAAAGGAGGTACTCTGAAGTTACAGATAGTTAATAAAGCAAAATGTAGAGGATAGATGTCTGTCATGGTTTAGGAATAGTACCAATCAATTAAGTGTCCCCACCGACACTCTTCCAAAACAAACCCAGCTTGCTCTCTCCCCCTCCTTTCCCTTTCTCTCCCTGCTCTGAGGATGGAGTTCAGAATTGGAGGAACAAAAGGTGCAAATGTCGGGTTGAGATATGAACAATTTAATAAAAATAACAATGAGATAAGAAAACAGTAACAGCAACAGTACTAATAACAAAAGTGTACAAAGAAAGAGTCATTTACATGTAAAATGCTCATGAAGCCCAGGACAATGAAAAAAACATTGGACAGACACTATGCCCATCATACTTCCTACCCTAACTGGAAAGGGACACCTTTCTTCTCTAAATTGAGAGACTCCCTTTCCCCATCCCAGGCAATCATTAAAATGGTAGTGACTAAGACAATGTCTTGGCCATTCCCCCTCCTGCTGATCTGGGCCAGAACCAGGATAGATGTCATAGGTCCATATCTGTGTTTTCCCTCTTTCCATAGTTCTGAAAGTTTTTCTCATTTGGAAGTAAGTTCAGCAAAGTTTTCAGAATACAGTGTAACTGAAATATGATCAGCACATCTTTTTCTACAGAAATTATGATTTTCTTTAGATAGATGACCCTAATTAACCTAGTTACCAAGTTATACTATGTCAAGTGAGCAAGCTGTTCCATGAAATAAAACACTCACTTGAAGTTTTATATTATAGGCTGGCAGCTTTTGCTTGGTTACATGCCTCAGTTGACTTAGATGTAAATTGTTATGCTGTAATAACTGGCTTACTACCATCTATATTAAGAAATATGTCACCATTATATTTAACGTTCAATTCAGGGGAAATATTTGTGCATACTAGATGATATCAGCCTTATAATAACTCATTCTCAGTAAGTCTGAATAGTAATTACACTCTCCAAATACTTTTGTGAAAACCAAGATAGTGTGATTGAAACTGGAATGACCATCAGCAAATGTGATCAACACCAAATACAGGGAGGACATAATCCCGTCTTTATTTAGCTGTGAAAATACTGTATGAGATTAAAAAAATTCTGATGCAAGGATAAATGTAAAGCCCATGAACATTTCCTTGCTTGAGTACTTACAGAAAACATCTTCTAAAGTGACTCTTTTAAGCTGATGTCTCACTGAATGACTTTTTGCTTGCTAAATTCTAACCCTGCAGAATCAAGGTCTGACAGCATGCACCGTATTAATTCCAATTCACCTATGCAGAATATTAGTTCCAATTCATTTTCACTGCAAGTGATTATGTAAGGGAATATTTGTAGGAAAGAACCATATTAACTTGAGGTTTACTTTTATCGGCAAGCTGCAGGAAGACTTGCTGCACCAAATTAAGTGGGAAATTTTATTTAAAACATCTTCCAACAGATGTTGGAACTGTCTTAAATATTGACTTAAAAACGTTTATAACATAAAAAATATACAGGCATATCAAGAAACTAGAATTTCACAAAAGAAAACACTCCTGAACTTGTGTCCCTCATGTTAAAGTCCAAACTGCAAGTCAGATGACTGAAAAAAATGAAACTTGATCTTAGAGGTCTTTTTCAACATTAAAGATTCTTTGAGTGTATGGTTCTATGATTCTGTGACTCTATAAACTGATGCAGTTTCATTTATTTCATGACTACTACTGACCCTTATTACTATGACTTTGTCTGTTAAGTTACCCAAAGACTCTCTAACGGCCATGAAACTTAAGGAATTTCAGTGCATGGAATTTAAATGTCATCACTCTACTCTGGATTTGTTTTCATCCTTTATGGATCAGTTTTTATACATGGTTGTTATCTCTTTTGAGTGCTCCAAAATGCTCAGGGGAACCTCAGCATGGCTGATATATTCTGATAAACAACAGCTCATCAGTGTTGCTCTCTAACCTTTCCAACACCCAAGGCAAAGACTCCTCTGAACTCATTGGCTCTGAACTCTCTGGTTAAAATCCCATGTCTCAGTACAAAACTTCTCTCAAGGGAAATGTGGAATTTCATCAAGATAATGCTGCAAGATCTGGAAAGCAAAAATGTCAATGAGAGCTGCTGTCTTCTGTCTAGAACATCTACTTTAAAAACAGTCTGTGCTTGGCTTTTCCATATTTCCTATGTTTTACCCAGAAGAACTAGTCCAATTAAATTCTACCCTAGATTTTATTTATACAAAATTAATATTAAAAGAGAAGAATGAAATGAGGTGAATAAAAGGAGAAAATAAATCTTTGTTGGTTTTGACTGTTTTGACTACCATGAATTTTACTTTAGACCTAACATGGGAGTTCACAGCCTGTTTCAGCCAAAGTCTTGGCTGCCTCAAGGCACCAGGCAACTTTGAAAACTGAAAAACACTGTTATAAAAATAACTCTCTTCTCCATATGTCAGCTCTGATATGCTGTATCATGAAGTCACAGAAGGGTTGAGGTCGCAGGGGACCTTAAGAGGTCATCTAGTTCAACACCCCTTCTCATGTACACTCATCCAGAGTAAGTTGACCAGGAATATGTCTGGACAGCTTTTAAATATCTCCAAGGATGGTCACTCCACAGTCTTGCTGTGCAATGTGGGACAGTCACTCTCACAGTAAAAAAATAGCATTTTCTGATGTTCGGACAGAAACTCCTGTGTTGTATATTGACCCCCAAATCAGTATTGACCCCTGAAATACACCACTAGTTACTGGTCTCTGATTAGACATGATGGCAATAATCATCTGGTTTCTCTGGGCCCACCCGCTCAGTCAATTTTTAATCCACTTCACTTCTGCTCTGCCAGCCCATAGTTAAATAGCTTATCTATGATAAACTTATGGTATGTTCAGTTTGCTTAAGTGTTTCTATGTTACCTGGGAACAATCTACTGTGTCAACACATGGGCAAACATAAAATATATAAATGAGAAAGCCTTGTGGGAGGTTCATCTGGGGTCTCCATACCCTTGTTTTGTTGTTTTATTTAAGCTCAGGCCCTTGCCCTGTGTCCTTGTGTGAGAGCTGCTGCAGCTCTGCCTCTGCCCAGCACTGTCCCTGCTGTCCTTGACCTGGCGTCACTGCCTTGGTTTCCTGGCCTGGTCTCAGACTTACATGGGCATGGCTCTCGGTCACATTGGCTGACTTGATGGTCCCTCACTCTTCATAAAAACTTTTCTTCACAGCTACATTAAAGATTTGTAAATCTGTGGTAAACTAAGTCATATTCTGCACATGAGAAAGAATGCGTGATGTACTGGAATGGTTTCCTTTAGTGAATCTTGGCTAGATGTTTGAGTGTTCAAGTACACCTTTTCTAACTGCTTATGGAAAAAATCCCAACAAAATGGCCATTCATTAAATGGGTCAATATTTTCAAACATTCAGATGTCTAATTTAATTAGTCAGGTTTCTGAAAGGGCCAGGTGAAATGATATCAAGCACTGTCCCAGCATATAACTACACAGTATTAGGAGACATCTAAAATTCAGATCTTTTATTTAGGTGTCAATTAAAGTATAATACCTGGTTTGCTTGAGTCAGCAGCAAATATTGTCTGCCTGGAACTAAAGTGATATTGCCAGCATACTACTTGATGAAAGAGAGCATACCTGGCACTTGATTACAAGGAAGAAGCAACTGTTGTAACACTGAATATTCTACATAAGGTACCAGAAGGTCATTGTGATTTGCTCCATTTTATTAAGGGAAAAATCTGAAGTAGAAAACGACAAATAGTTTGCTCAAGGTTATCAGGCAGTTGCAGATCTACAAATAAGCTTAAGCCTTCTTAATCTTAGAAAAGGTGAAGAAGACAAGATTAGTTTCCTTATAGAATGTCTTGAACCTTCATTGGAACCATTTCTGAATTAAATGAAAAAAAGTATTTGTTAGCAATGAAGCAGTAATTTCCCCCCTGCCCACCCAAACATTCTTCGTATTTCTGAATACTCAGTAATTAAGGGTTTTTTTGATGTTGTCTCTCACGCATTCCTTTCTGAAAACAAAAGAGCAATTTTTTTTTAAACTATGCTTACTATATTTAAAATATTTTTCCATTTGACATGTTAGCTTTAATAGGAATAAATTGCATCTGTGACATTTTTATGAAAAACTCTTCTTGGGTATATAGACAAATACATTCAAAATATCTGAAAGAGTCTTATTTTTTATCTATTCTTTTGTATTTAGAAGCTCAAATTATAGTGAGTTAATATTTGATATTATACTTTATTTTAATCAGATTTTAATCTGATTTTGATCAAGACAACCTTTACCTTTATTACTAGAAACATTTTGTCTATTCTTGATAATCTAAAGAAGACAGTGTTTCAGGAGCTGAAATAATTTTTACTGATGTCCTTTAGTAGTTGGAGAAGGTGTCTGTTTTGGAACTGCTGAAGAAAATAGTTAAATCCATTGTCTGAAAAGTGATATGTTTGGGGCTTATTGGGCTTATTTTTCAATCTGAAGTAAAACTATTTGTTTTCCTGTCTGATCCTCTTTTTACTTCTCCCATATTAACCATCTGTTCTGGTTTCCTTCACTCATCTCCTTTCTCATACACTTTATTTTTTGTACCACAAGGTTAAGCTTTTCTGTGCAGGAGTCAACTGAAACGTGAATTTCCTGAATATCAAGAACCACAAAGTTTCCTTCTTCCAGACTTCACATTTTCATGACATTCAAGTCCAGTATCATAAAAGAAGTTGTAAAGAGTGTAAGATTCGACCATCTGAAGCTGCTTGGAGGTATGCTTTTAAAGCCATGCTCAGGAATTTTTCAGGAGAATAGCCTCTGAACCTGAGGGAGTTTCAAGCAAAAGTTTGTGTATAGGTACTGCACCACAGAGAAACAGAAAACCTGATGTTGTTGGGAAGCATAACATTGACATGTGGCTTTATTAAATATTCATTAAAGGTTTTTTATATGCAGATCTTTGACAAAGATTCCTGATTCACTGGGCATACACTGTAGTTTGCTCTCTCCATGGATAATGTAAATATTTGAGATTATTGCATAAAATTCCAAGTGAAAAAAAGAGAAGCTAAATACACTGAAGACTTCAATTACTAACTGCAGGAATCTACATTAGTTTCTAGGCTGCCTTCTCAAAAATGTATGTCAAGTTCCTAATGAGATAGAACTTCCTAGGTCTGAATAAACTGTATATTGGAATCAGCTCACACAACTTACTTTGGATTTTTCATATGTATCTCATTATTCTCTAAGCAAACACTTTGGAAAATCCTGTTTTCTTCAACAGAGTCTGCCCTTTCTGCTGGTAGGACACTTCTCAGATCACTGAGCTCTCCAGGCTGCTCTGATCCCGCAGTTTCTAAGATAAATACTACATGAACACTAGTCTTGCAGACTGTTTTTATCAGTTCTCCCATATGAGAGTATTACTCATTTTTTTCCTCCAAAGTCATTTGTGTATCTGTGAATGTGCCTCCAGAAAAATGGAAGAAGTATTATCAGCTAACAAAAAAAGTTAATTAGAGGTAAAATGGTGAAATTAGACACACTGAAAATATTGAAGACAGAGGATGATCTTACTGTAAGTGCTACTGAAGGATAAAAGATACACTTTGAGTATCCACAGAGAATTAGGAAAAACTGTATTAGGTTGATAATATTAGTAAATAATTCACTGATCCATCTTAATTTCAGATTGAAATTTGCTGTGCAAATAATTGAAAAGCAAACAAAAAAGGGACCCCAAAACCATGAAACTGTAAAAAAGCAGCTTAGTAAAATAAATTAATCAATACTCCTTATTTCATTGCTATTTCAATTACAACAAAGTCCTTTAATTCCTTGCAAGCAGCTGAACTTCAAGTCCTTGGAGAATTGATTCTGGAGAGGTTCTAATGACACCTGTACTGTATATCAGAGTTAAGAGTTAATTGAGCAGTTACTGGGAGATATACAATAGTAGGCATAGGTTTTGTTTCTGGATTAATGTACAATTTGTGTACTGTTACTGACAGAAATATGGGCAATTTTTCATGGTGATTAGACATTGAAACCATGTAACTAGTAATTGAAAGGTGAAACAGAAAGATCTACTCAGCCTTCATATTTTTTCTTAATAGGTAAAAATGAAATAAACAGACATTTTTGCATCAATAGTCTATTTGGAATTGTTCACTCAATATATACTTTAAAGGGCCCTGAGGAAAATCAGATCACTGGTGATAATCTTTATTTCACATCAAGCCTGACTAATTCCTAAATAGTTCTTCCCTAAGACTTACAGATGACATATTCCTGTTCTTTTCATTAATATAGTGTTTTCACAGGATGACACAGAAGCAGTTAAAGCCTCCAACTTCTCCACATCTGTGTGAGATTTGTGGTAGTGGGTTGTTTTCACTCATTTCAATTTTCTGTTTTAACCATAGTGTACAATGTATTATGAAATATTAAAATAAAAAAGTAACAGAACAGCACCATTCTCCTTTCCATTCTATTGAAATCTCTTGTATACTTTTCATTATGTTGAGCAGCTTAGAGGAAGGAAAAAGACATTGCTCATGTTAAAGTTCTACAACTATTTTCATTGATACATATAATTTTCTTGCTTAGGTTCTAATTAATACGAAGGAATACAAAAATTTCTACTGAGGTTGAGAAGCTAGTAGGGAATTCTCTAAGGATTCCACCAAAATAAAACATAAATATTCATGCAGTGAAAAGTGTTACATTTCTGATGTGAATCATGGCATGGTAAGTGTTCATCAGAAATCATGTTGAGTTTTACATCCCCAAAAATACAGAGACAGCTTTTAAAGATGTGAGATAAAGTATGGTTTTAGTTTCTTGGCTTTCCATTTTTATTTTTTTAAATTTTGAATTACTTATGCCTGTTGTGCCAGTCTATCCACAATACCTGCTTTACTGAGTCATAGACAGAATTGCAAGTGTTCACAGAATGAGGCTTACATTAGTAAAATGCTTTTATTTCCAATTGCTTGATGTGACGAAGTCATTCACTCAGTCCTGCATAACTAAGTTGACCAAGTTCATCTCAGGTGTAAATGGGTGTAAATCAAGCTAACAATTGGAACTGCACCAACTTTCGTCAATGCTGAATTTCTCTCATTCTGTCAAGGAATGGTTAAGGCAGATGCAGTGCAAATATTTTAACATTTATCCAGATGAGTAACACATAATTTATTACATAGAATTCTAAAAGAATACTTGCAAAATTGTAGGTTAATGTGTAAAAATTCATTAGAAAGCACACCTTTACCCATAGCCATTTGTTTTAGGAATCATTCAATCTTAAAAACACCAAAAAAAAAAAAGGGAAAAAAAGAACACTTTTATAATTCGTTTTCTCTATAATCAAAAACCAGTATTTGCAAAAATAAATGCTCGCCAGTTATATGTCTTATGGGTTTATTGTAGGGACGTTTAATTTTTCCACTCTATGTACTTTATTTGCTTTGATATACAGTGAAAGTGAAAGCATGTCTGTGTATGCATTATGCCAGTATGAGAAAATTTGTCTCAGTATTTAGAGAATTGTGGCCACAGTGGTGGAATTTTTTTAGACTATAAGAATATCTGAATGTAAAATTATAGAAATAAGTTAATGAACTATTGGCTTTTAATATGGAATTGTGCTAGCTAGCTGTAGCAAATCAAGTCTGATTTAGCTGACGTCAAGGTAAACTTATCATGATTGCAAAAATTTTCCCTTAAGTTAGGGAAGAAATACTACTCAGCTTAAAAAAAAAAAATCTTTTTTATCCCTATGTATCCAAACTTAACACAAGAGAGACTTCTGTTGTGCTTTATGATAGGAACAAATAATGCCACCGAAGCAATCCAAAGGTTCTATACAGGGAGAGAAATCCTCTGTGCACGTTAATGTAAGAAGCATATATTAGTTCACTCTACAGTTTTTCCAGATGTATTAATTTCCCAGATGACATTGTTAGATGTTTTCTATTACTTGCTGAGGGAAGCCAGTAGCTGAAAAATGTATTTACAGTATTTGCATTGAGGAAATTTTCTTCATAATATTGTAAAGTAATTACTTTTTGTTTAAGCAAGTCTTGAGGCAGAAAGCCCTAGATGTGATGCTATGTATAAAGATAACTATTGTTAAGCATGAAATATGCATTCATGCTACTAATGTAAAGTGGTAAGTAAAAGAGAAGTCTACCATAGTAAGGGGGAGGGGAATATTATATAATGCATATGTCTACAGAGACAAAGTAATTGTATTGCATGCATTGAGAACAAGCTTTCCCTCCCAATTAGAGAACTTTTCCATCACAGCATGCTGCTTAAAGACTAGAAGGGCATTAATTTTACCTAGCAATACTATATACTTAAGCTCCAGAAATACTGGACTGGCAAAAAGTTGCTGGCATGGCATTATACGTACAGCACTGATCATCAGGGGCATCCAAGAAGAGGTTGCCACCCCTGCTGTTAGCAATGTGCCAACTTTTTTCTGCAAGTGCGCTGATAGAGTAGAAGGACAAGAGGAACATATGTTAAATCAACTACAAACAGATCAAAGATTCACTGAGTGAATGAGTTTACAATACAGAGAGAGCAGTGAGGCTAATTTCTTCCACACTGGGAAAAGGGGGCCAAGATAGGAAGATGCTCACAGGACAGGTATGGTACACATCTGGGAGAGGCCCATGGGAAGCCTCAAAAAATCCCCTGCACAAGGTGCATGGTCCATAGGAATAGATCTGGCCATATAGATTCAAATCTGTGGCAGATGGCAGATAGCATGCCAAGACACCACAAAAGACATGCTCTTACTATAGCTTGTATTCACAGACCTTTCTGTCTATACTGTTTTCTCATTAAGAGTTTCAGAGGGCAGACAGGTGCAGCTGAGAAGGTGGGAGTGAAAAAAGAAAGTGTGGCCATGATATTTCAAAATGAGGTGACTGATGAAGTTGCCAACTTCTCTTTTGCACCTAATATGTGTTCAAGAGACAGAGAGTCTTAGTGTTCTCTGAGTGTTGAATAAAATAGAATACAATCCGCTTGCATCACAGCAATCTTCAGTGGCATTGCCTTACATCTATCATGATTATCCTTGTACTATAGACCTATGTGTAACAGCCACTTACAACTCAGGTGTCTAGTGGGGGTGATTTCCATGATCCTTATATGAATGTTAAAATAGGATAAGGAGCTACAAGGGTTGCTCATCACTAAAGATGTTAAGAATTACTATTTCTTTTACTTTAATTCTCACATCAATCCATTCTTCAGTGCCAAGAAACCTGAACAAGTAACATATATCAAATAACAGCTGTTAAAGTCTTTTAAAAGACTGGTATTTATGAGACTCTTTTTAAGTCTACATACAGCCTTAAAGCGTTAAGCCTATGGTGCAATTATTAGGATTCAGTCAGCCTGTAAGCAGATAGCCAAATAATTTCCATCACCTGTTCACTGTTTTGTTGCTTTGTTTTCTAAAACCAGAAAAGAAAACATTTCAGGTCTATTTTTTCATTATTATTATTATTATTATTATT
>JAWWLV010000045.1:16635625-16647039 GCA_035041135.1 Platyrinchus mystaceus
AGCCTGGAGAAGAGAAGGCTCAGGGGAGACCTCATCACTCTCTACAACTACTTGAGAGGAGGTTGTAGCCAGGTGGGAGTCGGTCTCTTCTCCCAGGCAATCAGCAGTAGGACAAGAAGGCACAGTCTTAAGCTCTGCCAGGGGAGATTTAGATTGGATATTAGGAAGAAATTTTTTACAGAGAGAGTAATCAGACATTGGAATGGGCTGCCCAGAGAGGTGGTGGATTCACCATCTCTGGAGGTTTTTAAGGTAAAACTGGATATGGCACTTAGTGCCATGGTCTAGTAACCATGGAGGTGTTGGATCAAGGGTTGGACTTGATGATCTTGGCGGTCTTTTCCAACCTGGTTGATTCTATGATTATCATATCCACTTTTTTAATGTATTTTCTATCTGAAGTAAGCAGTACACACTGTCTTGGTATTGGAATTTTATTGTAAATCTTGCAGCTTTGGTTCTTCTCCTATGAGTTGACTTTCATAATACAATTTCCTTTTTGAGATGGGATATTAAAAGTGTGCAGATCATAGAATTCCAATTTAGTGTGCAGCACTGATATATATATAATGCTACCCTAATGCTGTATGAGCAAATCAACAGTTCATTTGTTCTCATTTACATTTGGACAGCCACATACTGGTCAGATGTATCCACTAAGGTTTCTTGAATCAAAAAAAAATTATGAATTTCATCTCACATTTCTGCTCCATTTTTACTGTGTAAATATCAATATCTGAGCCAGTCACTTTTACTGATAGGGTATCCATATATAGATATCTATATTACAGGTGTTTATGCTGATCAGGTGTTTATATTACCATTGAGGTGGCTATGATATATTTATATTAGGATAAATCAATTCTCTCTTTTTGTTCTTCCTAATTGCCTATTTCCTTTTAATCTATTAATGTGAACTTCAAACAATCGTTAGTAAGTTCATCTCCTCTACAAGCAATCATTGTCACAATTCGTCACATGGACTACACAGAGCTGGCTTTTACTGATATGATGTCTATGGAAATAGATACATACTTTCTGAAGTTTTTAGTACTTCCTGCTATTCTTTTTGGGATTTGGTGGCAAAATACTGCCATCAGTATTTTAAAAACAAGTAAACCTGCCAAGAACAATGTGTGAGACTGGCTCGTTAACAATCGAAGATCATCTTGTGAAAGAACTGGAATGATTCAATGCAACCTCTGCTGTAAGGCATTCCTAGCTGGATAGAATAGGAAGGCTTGTTGTGGAGAAATAGAATTTAGATTGTACACTTAGAGACACTAAGAAAACAATCTAGAGGCAAAGAAAACTGAGAGCAGATTTGAATAGAAATTTTTTTTGGTTTTGTGGATTTCTTTGCTGGAAATATCTGAGCCCAGGAAGAGAATGAGCATAGATTCTGACTATCACAGGTGCTGTGTTTTTAAAGCAACTTAGAAAATTCCTCTTCAATAACAGATATGTTACAGAAGTATTACATTTTCTTACAAATTTGTTTATCAGTGTGAAATAAGGATAGACTTCAGGAAAAGAAAAGCAAGCAGCAGATACCCTGCATTAAGATCTTCTGTGCTGTCCCTTGAATAACACCTGTACATATGCTATTCTATCCTGTAAAAGAGTCAATTCCTGTCCAAGATGACGGCAATCTTAGTCGCTGCACTACACAGTTGGTCCAGACTGAATATGGTACTCCAGTAGATGTCTTGTTTCAAGTGTGTTTATCAAAGATTTACCTCATTGTCCTGTGGCTGCTATGTGCTTATTTGTATAACCCACAATGGTACTTTCTTTTATTGCTGTCCACTTTTGCAGTTGTACAAGTTACTGTTAAATATCTTTTTTTTTCTGCTCAAAATAGAATATTTTAGCATAAAAATTCTAAGCTCGTTTGAATTTTTTTGACAGTGCCAACTAGATCAGCTCAAAATAAAATGTAATTAACATAATCTCTAGATTATACTTGTTATCATCCAGATCATTAGCAAAAAATGAGATCATATGGGTTCTGGATGAATCACCATGAGACCAGGCAATGGAAATATGTAAAATTTTTGTTCAAAATGCATGTAGAATTGCTTTTGAGGAAAGGCTAAGTATGTGATACAAACTTGTGCCTACAGGTTTTAAGTAAAAATTGGAGATTTTTTTCCTAGGAGAATTTTGCTGAATTGGCTCTTTTTTTTTTTTACAGAATCCCTTAACTGATATTAGCTCAATCTGTGAATTAATTTATCATTTTATGCATGTATCTTGTTGCTGAGAAAGTATGGAAGGATTAATTTGTAAACATATAGCATAAGTATATAAAAATGAAACTCATGAGCGATACATAAAAATGAGGGAAAAAAACCCCCAAACCCACTAGTAGGACATGGAGTTCAATTTCATATAAAAAAACCATGAACAATCCATGTAACATAACAGCTGTCTGTCTTGTTTCATTTTTCTCTGTCAAATTTGAAATAATTTTCATCATTATATTAGTTTGATATTACATATACTTTCCTGTCCTTATTTATTCAGATTAAATTCACATCTGCCATGAAGATAATGCAGTTTTTAGTCAAGTAAAAAGGTATATTCAAGTTTCTACTTTCTAGAACCATATGCACACAGACTTCCATAGAAAAACCAGATGATCAGCTGTATCACATTCTTACTATTGGAAGGACTAGGACAAACCATGGAAATGCAGGACTTAGCAGCAAAAATTAAATTTTAAAAAAATTGATTCAAGAAATATTTCCATGAACAATAAATAAATACTCAAGTATAGTGCCTGCCTGTGTCCGTAAACATAACATTTTACTAGTGAATTTTCTTCCACTTTACAGGAGGAGCAGAAGTAAAATAATATAATTATAATAATAATACAACTCATATTATTCAACAGATCACAAAGGACAGGAAAGAGAATTGAATTTCCCATCTTACACTCCTGTACTCTGTTCCCAAGGTCAAAGTAATTGTTTTTAAGAATTTAGGTCACATTTAATATCCCTTTTGAACTCCAAAAAAATTATTACAGTGAAGTTAGTGTGCTGTTCTGATACTCTAAAAAAAGCTTTACAACTAGTTATTACACTACAAAATATTCTTTTAATACCATGAATCACCTTTCACAAACTTGGAAATTTAAACAGGTAGATAAAGCTTTTGACTGAATTCAACTTGCAAACGGCTCACAGACCTTTAAAGGTCATTACCTTCTCTCAGTCTTCCGTTCAAGTCACTGACCCTTAAAACAAACTGTATATAACCACTTAAAAAGGTCTAGAAATACATTTATTCTAGAAATAAATTTACTAAAACCTTGATTTATACCGTGGTAAATAGAGAGTTAATTGGGATGTTACTGTCATAGCATCCTGCCTTTAAGTGTCTAATAGAACTTTCCTTCAAAACATCTTTCCCAAGTTGAAAAGTGGCTTGGGTTAATCAAGTCAAATTCTTCTTTCTCTGATACGTGACCAAAGCAGAGTAACTCCATTCACACTGATTTTAATCAAATTTCTGGAGATAACAGAAAGGAATTAAGGTCATTTTATCTCATTTTTATAGGAGATTTTGATAGCATTTTGTTTTGCATGTTTGGGTTGACATTTCATTCTGCTCACAATGAGAGTAAAATATTTACAATAGTGACCGTAGAAAGATTATAGTACATTTGAGTGTATGACCTTGATCATTCCCTTATTAATTCCAAAAGGCCTAGCTAGGGACAAGAACAAAACTCCACCAACCCCAAAAGAAATATACAGGAATCTGTGTTTGACCAAAGTTTGAAGTAAGATCTTTCCATTGAAAAAAACTTTTATTTTTTATTATGGTAACATGATCTTGAATCAAAACAGTGCCTATTTCATTAGGCAAGACATCTACTTTTATTCTTCTTTAATAAGTAAATAAATAAACAAGAATCACTAGATGTTGAACCTTGCAGGTTTAAATTCTTTTCCAGTGCTGAGTAACAAGTTTCATTTTTATCATGGAATCAAAGGTTACTTGTTTCTTTTATTTTCTTGACAGGAAAAGAATTACTTGGATTATGAATATCATTTGGGTGCTGACAAGTGAAAGAAATGGCCAGCTTTCAGTAACTGACTAAAATAAAACCAGAATTGACCTTGGAAGATGAAGATACAAAACCAGAAACGTGAGTACAATTTTTGCTTGACTATTAAAACTGTATTGTCTTCTTCCTGACACACAGTATGAAATTTGACTAAATAAAGGCTGTAAAAGTACTTAAGAGCATAGACACATATCTTAGGGTGCAATTTCTGTGTGACAAGAATGTTAATCTAAACACTTTTCTTTAGGAACTAAAGGATTATATTTTAATGTGGGTAGAATTGAAGACATTCTGAGATTGCTCATTCCTACAAAAATATTTGTGTTGACTGTTCCTCATTAGGCACAAAAAGTTATACAAGTTCTTTTGAATAGTTGTTGTGAAGAATCATACAGTTGGATTCCTATATGGCAGGAATTCTTAATGGAAATGTGAGATATAAAGAGTTACACATCCAGTACTGTCAAATAGATGTAATATCACTTATGCATCACCTTTGCAATGACTTTCAAGTTGAAGAAATGATTCTGAAAAAAACAGTTGATAAATAAATGAAGTCTTAAAAGCAGACCTAGTCAAAAGGATGGTCTTTTTTCAGATGCACTAGGTTTCATAGAGAATTAAGCTAAAGCCTTAATCTCATAGCTGTCTAATTTTTCAGTGATTACTAATAGGCCTGAACTCTTCATTGTTGTCCATCTCAGTGAAAACTAAGATGTTTCCAAAGCAAAATAAATACTTCACTGATAGGTGATTAAACAGTCAGAACTAAAACAATGAACAAGTTACAGTAGGTGACTCAATAGCTAAATAAAATATTAAGCCGTGGACCCCTTGTAACTATTTCTACTTGTTTCAATATATACTTAAAGGAGAAAACACATTATTTTGTGTACCTAGTTCCCAAGCAGGGAATGAAGTTATAAATTACAAGTGTGTCAGATTTGAATTTAGAATTATCATGAGTAGTATGTCATATGACCCTTAATGAAATGAGGTAATGTAAATGGATTAACAGTCAATTTACAGTATCAAGTAAATTTCCCTCTCAAAATGTGATTTTCTTTGAGAATGTTTTATTCTTGTACTTCTTTTCCAACACTAAAATATCACTTTTCATTAATTTAAGTACTCTTGTTGTCATGTTTCTAACTGTAAAAAATTTGGAGGAATCTTGCATAAGTTCATTTATCTCAGATATTATGGTTCAGTACTTTATAAGAGTTTTTACAGATAAATTTTTTGCTTTGGAAAAACTCAAAAGGTCTCTTGAACTCCAAGAAGCAGCTGTCTGTTAGGTCAACTTCTTTTGTCTAAGACAAAGGTTCCCAGAATATGGACAGCTTACTGCCCTTTCCTCTTCCTTTCTGCGTCTTTCTCTCCTACAACAGCTGTCTAGGCATGCTACTTCCCATAATCACCAACTCCTTTTGTCTCTGCCAAACCTTTGTGCCAAGGTAATGCTAGATAAAGTGGTCTTTATATTTATTAGATGTAATTTGTCCAAAGGAATTTCCAGGTCTGCCTGGATAATGACAATGAGATTGATGTCTAAAAAAAGGTCTTGATTCTTTGAGGGCTAAGACATGCTAATTCTGCTTTATGAACATAAGACTGGATTTATAAGACTGGATTTTATCCAGACAGTACAAAGCATGAGAAGGGAGAGCCAATTTGTCTACAGGAATCTGGACAGATGTGGTCCCCAAATGCAGAAGTGAAAACACCGTTTCCACTAACCCTTCAGTCATCATGGAGAGAAAAAACCTGCCAATACAAGGATAACAAAGCCACCTAAAATACATTTCTGTTGAATTCTCCAGCTAATGGGAAAAAATTAGGAAATTTTTTTGTATTCCTCCTTTATTTAAATGGTTGAAGAAATTTTTTGCCTTCCTGTGGGCAATAAACATATTTTTTACAAAGTAAAGTACTTTATCAAGTAATATGATGGACAAACAAGTTACCATCTTAGAATATCTACTAAAATGTAATTCTACAAATCAAATTGACTTCTTATACTTTATAGACTATTCTATTTACTTGGAGATGTGTGAAACAATAACATTTAGCATATGGGAATATGCTGAAAACACTAGAAGCTTACTAAAGGGGAAAGAAGGAGTAAAGGGATACAAAACAGTAATTGACCAATTAGTGCATTGGGTCCAACACTACTAACTATATCTTATAACAGTTTCATCTATGCAGTCTTTAATGCTGGTGAGACAGATACAAAGCAAGTGAGAAAAATTATTTTCTAAAGTATAATACTGATTTTATAGGAGTTTGTGATAAGGATCAGTTCTATATGACACAATCTTCAAATATATATGTATTTCACATCTTAGTAAGAAAAAGTAACACCTAACTTAAAACATGACGTTAGAAGAGCTGATTGCCATATTTCTTGAAAATTATGTTCCCATAAAACTTGGAATAACACTGAATTATTCTTCCTGTGCAAAACAGGTTTTATTTTGCTTCTCTTCGTAGCAGTTACATACCCTAGAAAGCAGAGGACTGCATTCTAAGTTTGTAGAAACTGTGCCAGGAAATGTCTGTGTTACCTTGGGACATTGCTAACTATGAGACTTGAGAGTATGGAACCATATATATCAGATTACAAACACCAAAGTGTCTCTCATTTTCTACATAAATCTGTCACACAAACAATTTCTTTGCTACAATTTTTCTCTAGATAGTATAAAAGCCAGGAATTTCTGACTTTTGTTATTCATGCTGTACTGGGTGTTCATGCCCAGGTGTTGGTATCAGGAGTGCTGAAGGAGAGACCTCTGTTAAATGCAGCCAGACCTGTCCTGTGCTGGACATAGATGGTTCCAAAGAACCCACCACAGGACACAGCTAGCCCATCAGCCAAGCTTATGATGTCTTTGTGAAAACATATTTCATAAAGGTCAAAATGCTTCATAGTCAGTGAGGAATGATGGAAAACATGTGAGATATGCATGTCCACGAACTCCAAAGTCAAAGAGGAAGGAAGATGAGAAAGTATTCCAGATACCAGAGCAAGGATTCTCTTGCAGTCTGTGAAGGACATCACAGTGGAGCAGATAACCACATCGCAGCCATGGAGGACCCCACGAAGAAGCAGGTGGGTATGCCCTGAAGCAACTGCAGCCCATGGAAAACCTATATTGGAACACAGGAAAAAATGAACAAGAAACAGAAAGGAACAGTTATGGACTAAAAACAGCCTCCCACACCCTCTGTGGCACTTGCTGAGGGAGTCATCAACAAGAGTCAGGAATAAAGTAGCCAACCCTGGAAAAAAGGGGAGATAGAGAGATATTTTAATTTTGTCTTTGTTAGTGTTCAAATCTATTTTAACTGGCAGTAGATGGAATAAATTTTCTTCAATTCCAGTCTGTTTTGCTCATGACAGTAAGGGGTAGATGATCTCCCTGTCTTTAGCTCAACCCAGGAACTTTTCCGTCTCACTATTTACCCCCATTATGTTGAAGAGGGGGGGTGAGAGAGCATATTGCAACCAGCTAAGGTCAACCCACCACACCTACAGGAGATTCTATTTTATCTTACAGGTCCTTGCTATTTATTTCCTTCTAAGACTATAATCCAAATTTGTTTCTTCTAGTGATTTTCAGTATTCTGCTGAAACTTTCTGTAGATTCTCAGTAGTATTCACCTCATCAACTACAAGTTTGGAGAGTAAAACAGTCAGTTACTTATGTTTCACAACACCATTTTCATCAGGCTTTTAAATGCCATTCAGCTGTTTAAAGAAGTTAAGTTATTAACCAGATTCTGAAAGATGAAAAAAAAGACTATGATAATTTTTCTGAAATGAGTCAAGAAAAAGATGTTACTTTGAAACTGTCTTTAAAACATGTTGATGTTTCAGAGAATGACTTTAAGTAATAACAATGATAGCAAAAGTGTAGCATTTGTTTATTTACAGTGGAGATATGATTTTCTAATAATTTGTAGCCAATCTCTGACTTGCTCTTGCTAACAGTGAAATTTTATACTTCAGTGAAGTATAAAATCAGAAAACTTGCTTAACTAGGCTCTATCTTTTCACAACAATGATTAGGCAAGCAATGTACTCACACTATATGAATCTGCAAACACATCTGCATGTAATGGCAAATAATTGATGTGGTGCATAGAGAGAAACCCAGAATAATTCAAGTGCAGTGATCTCCAATTCCCTGACATGTATATGTTAATGGCATAGAATCAGTTTAGATTCCCTGTAATAGCATGTTCTTAATATAACAGGTCTCACATTTTTATTAGTAGTAGTAGCAATATTTACAAAACAAGATCTATTCTTGATTGCAAGCTCTTATGAAAAATGATATTGCTACAATACTTCATTCTGGAAATCCCTAATTGTCAGAGGAAATTAAATCCTGAATTTTATTGTGGACTGTCAGAGTAAAGCCATGAACACAAGCAAAACAAAATAAGGAATTTGTTTACCACTTCTCATGTGCAGGCAGGTGTACAGCCACCCCCAGGAAAGCAGGACTCCATCTCATGTAATGGTGACTTAAGCAGACAAACGCCATAAGCCTGAACATGAGCATGATCCCATATCATATGGAATACCCCTAGAGTCAGTTGGGGTCAGCTGTCCCAGCTATGTCCCCTCCCAAAGTCTTGTGCACCCCTAACCTACTTGCTGGCTGTGTGGGGTGAGGAGCTGAAAGGCCTTGACTCTGTGTAAGCACTTCTCAGCAGTAACTAAAACATCTCTACATAATCTACACTGTTGCCAGAACAAATTCACAACTTAGCCCAGTATTAGCTACTGTGAAGGAAATTTAACCCAGCCAAAAGTAACACAGAAAACCATCTAGTAAGTGAGATGAAAATGCTTAGAAGTGATCCCAGAGACAGAAGAGCTCCACAACTGGAAAAAAAAAAAAAAAAAGGGGGGGGGCACTAGATGTTTGTCTACGAGAAAGTATTTTCTAGAGATCAAAACAACACTATCAGGAAGGATTTTTCATAGTTTTTCCTCTGTCCATTTCTCATTGAACTAAAATTAGGTCACCTACACCTCTACTGAAATTTGGTTAAGTCTGAAGGAGCTATAGTGACTTCCTCCACATGATCATGGAATAAAAGATCCATTAATTAACTAATACAAATTAATTCAGAAAGATATGCAGAAACAGTGACATAGGACTTAAAAATGGATCAAAACTTCCTAGTTATTTATAAAGTTATCTTTTCTCAATTATTTATATTGTTCTGAGTCTTCAGAGTTCCAGACATACTACAAATTAAATGTCTGTACATGGATATAAATATAGACCTCTGATTTAATCTCAGACTGAATCTCATGTTTAACCAGAGGCAGATTACTATTATAAACTTTCAGCTTTTCAAAAGTTGTTTTCAAACTATTCACTCAATTTAAACTTAATGTACTAATATTTAAATTACACAGCATCTAATACATTGTAATGTGAAAAATTCAGGATCGTGCAGACACAGAACTTACTGTAGTCAGTGATGATCAAACTAAGAGCACCTGTCAATTTACTCAAAAATGCAAGCAGTACAATGAACTAAGTAGTTCTTTTATTGGAAAGGATCCTGTGTTGTCTGACATAATCAGCTGTGGATGATACTGGCAGATACGAATATACAAGGCATCTCACTGAATTGAATGAAGGCAACTGTGATAATTTTAAATCACAAAGAGAACAGTTTTATGCTATAATAATTGGCTTTCCAGTAAGGTGGCTGTGAGATAAAAATGAGTTCTACCTCTGACTTTTCAAAAATACTTGTTGAATATGTATGGGAATATTAAAAAAAGTAAAAGATAACATTTTCCCTGTGTGTAAACCACTTGAATGACCATAGGCTCATTCTCTGCTCCAACAGTTGCAGTGCAATTAATATTGAAGTTTGAAAAAGTATTTATTAAAGAATTTAATCAAGTATTTGATTAAAATGATGCATATGTCATTGATTAACCAAAATCAGAATGAAAATAAAGTGCATGATTAATGGTGAAGCTGAGAACTAGTTAATTAATTCAGTTCTCTGGATCATTTATATTCTTTCAAGTAGACTATTCTAAATAGATATGAAAAGAAATAAATAGTATTCTATCACACTTGACCACTTTAGAGTTGGAACAAAAAATAAGTATCTGAAATGTAGGAAGTTTTATTAGTCAATTTTTTTATTCACTTTCTCCTGCGCCGAATGTGAAGATAGAAACAAATACTGCAAGGAAACAAAATCAAAAGATTTCAAATTGTTGTATCAATGCAGGTTTTATATATTTTCCCATATTGACAAAGAAATAGAAATAAAAATATTATTATCTTTATAATAGAAAACACCAAAAGGACAAACTAGACACACAATGCTAACATTTTGAAGGCTTGCCGTAAGTGGTGGGTCAAGAAAGCTGTATGAAAAAAAAAGTGGTTGTTGAAATTGTTAAACAGCTTTCAAGTTGATTTTCATATTTTTAACAAATGCATCTTTATTGTTCAACCTGAGCTGGTTTTGGTACCCAGTAACTTTGCACAACACACCACGCCACCTGTCATGAGTGACCACCACAACAGATGGAAACCAAAGCCCTGGACTAAATGAACTCAGTGGACATTTTGTGGACATTTATATTTTACAGATATTTCACAGGAGTGTTACATGATCTAAGGGAATCATATCCATTTATTATATCAAAGGATGGGAAAGGGGATGGTGATTTGAGGACGTATTGGATAGTGTGGCACCCAAACATGACATAAATGGTGTGGAATAAGGGGTGTAGAATGTTCTGGCCTCGGCTGGGGTAAATTAATTATTTTCCTACTAGTGAGTGAAACTGCTTGTGATTTAGGAATAGTACTCACCAATTCAGTGCGCTCACCAAGATTCTCTAGTCTAAAACCAGATGCTGCTCACTTGCTCTCCCTCTTCCTCTCCCCCTTCCCCCTCTTGAAATGGACTTGAGAATTGGAGGCACAAAAGGTGCAAATGTCTGGTTGAGATAAGGACAATTTACTAAGCATATAATCTAGTGGGAAAGTTGGCTGGGGGCCACTGCTCAGAGACTGTCTGAGCATTGGTTGATTGGTGGTGAGAAATTGTTTCTCATTTTCATAAGTTGTCTTTATTGCAGTTTATCTCTCCTTTTTATTTTCCTTTCTCTGTCTTCATGATGCTATTATTATCATTTTAGTTGTTAAACTGTTCTTACCTCAACCAATATTTTTTTCTCAGTTCTACCCTTCCAGTTCTTTTCTCCCCATCATGCTGGAGGGAATGAGTGAGCAGTTGTTTGGTGCTTAGTTATCATCTGGGGCTA
>JAWWLV010000045.1:16672301-16694524 GCA_035041135.1 Platyrinchus mystaceus
AGGACGTAGGTTTGTTTCGAGTGACCTTCTCTTAGATGGATGGCCTTAGGGGCTGACGAGCTCCATCTACCAGGGGGTGTCCCTGAAGCAGGACTGGGAATCGAACCTGTGACCACGGCGGTGAAAGTGCCGCACCTTAACCGCTAGGCCACCAGGGGACCCCTGTACAGAAATATCATCGGGCTGTTAGAGGATGAAGATGATCACCACACAGACAACAAAATAGATAGGGCAGAGACGTTTAATGCTTTCTTTGCCCCTGTCTTCTGCACTGTTGATGTCTTAAGGGTGACCCAGTGCTCTGAGCTAGGGTACTATGGCTGTAAGAACGATAAAGTAACAGACAATCCCTATAAGTCTATGGGGCATGGTGGAATTCATGTGAGAACACTCAAAGAGCTGGCTGATCACAGGATGACAGAATCACAAAATAAATAAGGTTAGAAGGGACAACAGTGAAGTCATCTGGTCCAACCTCCCTGCTCAGGAAGGGTCATCTTAAGACCACATTGCACAGAATTGTGTCCAGACAGTTCTTGAATATCTCCAGTGAGTGAGACTCAACAACTTCTCTGGGCAGTCTTTTCCAGTGTGTGGTCACTCACACGGTAAAGAAGTTTTACCTCATAATCAGGTGGAACTTCCAATGCATCAGTTTTTGCCCATTGCCTCTTGTTCTATTGCTTTGCGCTACTGAGAAGAGCCTGGCTCTGTTCTCTTGATACCCTCCCTTCAGACACTGCTAGACATTGATGGGGTCCCCTCTCAGTCTTCTCTTCTCAAGGCTGAACAAGCCCAGCTACCTCAGCCTTTTCTTGTAAAACAGATGTGCCACTCCCCTGCTTATCTTCTTAGCCCTCTGCTGGACCCACTCCAGGAGTTCCATGTCTCTCCTGTACTGATAAGCCCAGAGCTGAACACAGTAGTCATATTTGTTAAATTTCATTCTTATCTTGCTAGCCTATCCTTGTAAGAGAAGCTCCAGTCTCTTAATCCTCTTTGTTGCCCTCAGGCACATTCTTGGGATTGTCCAGTGCAGGGAGAGAAGTTGGACTTCCTTGATCCTTGCAGGTTCCTTCCAACTCAGGGTGTTCTGTGATTCTATGATTATCATGCTTGTCAGAAGTATAAAGAACTTTCCCTACATGGAATCCCTGTTTGCCTTGGGCTTGACTGTAGCTTTGCCCTGGACATGGGACAGCAAACTGCTGTGTACTGTTAGATGCAAATTGTCACTGTCTGCTCCCATTTGTTGTGCAGGGAGGGTACCCTGTGACAAGCCAGCTAACTACTTCAGCCTTTGCAAGATTATGCTTCTACAACAGCCTGCACACACTGGCATGAACCCTTGCACAAAGAGCATAAGCAGTGCCCTGAGGGTTCTGTTATTCTTGTCTGGAGAACTGAAACATGACTAATATGACGTGTAATGCACATGCTCTTTACTCCCTTGCCTGGCTATTGAAAATGTGCCTCAATTTTCCCTTTCCAGAGACCTAGATTCAGAGAAGAAAGATAGGAACAGATTAACAATGCAGGCAGGTTGATATCTGCCTTTCCTACTTTTTTATAATTTCATATCTATAACATTTTCTCATAAGTAGAATACATAAATCCAATTTGGCATTGTGAGAGCAGACACAGAACAGTCCACAGGATTAGATTAAGCTAACTCAGCAGATTATGAAGAGTTTATTACAAGGAAGACTCACTTTCCTAAAACATTCTCATTAGACAATAACTCATTTTTTTGCAGTTTTATATCAAGACTTTAATGGCATAAACCATAATATAATCAACAATGGGAGATAATTTTACCTTTAAAAATATAATAAAAAATTACTAGCTGTCTTCTCGACTTAGGTGCTTTAGTAATTTGACTTTGCAAGTTATCCAAAATCAGGCTCATCTTTTTTCTTCTCAAAAGTAGGTAGCAGAGTCTGGCAGGCATTCACCTTTTATATATAATTGATTCAGTTGCTTAGTTTTTACAGTTAGTCATGGAGGTGAAAAATCTCTGCATGGACGGAACTGACCCACATCTTTCTTGCTCCTCAGCAGAGTTCCTGGTTCCAAGGTAGGTGACTATCCTTCTCTTCACCATACATGTTAGTATAGCAGAAATTAAATTACAAAGGACAGAGAGTGAATGAAGAAGCAAATGGGAGCACGACTCTATGGCCCAGAAATAAGGTCACTTCTTGGCAAGCGAATTTTTGGTTCTGATATGTGGTCAAAACATTATTTATTCACTTTATCCAATTTAAAAAAAAAAAAAAATGAAGAAGCAACCTCAGACTTCTGTACTGTGATGGCTACACTCTTGTCTTACTGAAGTTAATTTCTGTCTGTTAACATAAACTGCAGTCATGCAAATGTCTGCAACATTGATTTATGTTTAAGCTGCCTGTTTCTCCTCAGGCATTGTCTAGAGAACCTGGATGCATAACTCGAGGCTCTGAGAATCCCCTAAACAACAATTTTCAGGTACTGCAGTGTTCAGTGATGAGATAGCCAAGACTTGCCGCTCCAGCTCTGTATGACTAAACATAACAGATATAAACCGCTTAACAAAGTAGCTTTTAACAAACCAGCCTATATACCCCCTGCTTATCCATTTTAACACTAGGACAAAAATCAGAGCTATATTTCTAGAAAAGCACTGGGTACCTGTCTAGGGAAGAAAAAAATCTATGAACAAGTAACACATCAACTGTAGAAAGCTCCAAGAGATTTTAAATGGTGATGGTGATATACTCACCATTTACACTACAACATAAATAGCACTTTTTTTTTTTTTCTGTATAAGGCACAAAACCTACTTCAGCATATTTCCTTGTTCTCAGTATCTTAGTGTTGTCACCTCTGAGGCCATATAACTCCACTCTGTTGCTGGAAGTACTGCAGACTCTTGGAAAATAGGAGGCAGAATCAAGGGTTTCCTCTTCCTAGGAAGAGGGTAATAAATTTTAATTGAGAAAAGATAAAAAAACTAGTGCAGAAGTTGCTATATCCTAAAAGTTTTTTGTGGGACTGGATTCTGGAAGAAATTTTTAAAAAGTCTAGTACAGAACCAGACAGGAATCTTCATCTGAACTTTGGTATATCGTATGGTTAACATCTGCAGAGAAACAGAGACAGAAAACATTAGTATCAGATAAATTACTTACATAAATTTACACACAGATGATACTTTAGAAAAAATACTAACTTTATGAAGCCAAATACTTAAAAGCTAGGGAAAAAAAAAAAAAAAGACCACTTGGGCAGCTGTAAATTAATTCTATCAATTTATGCTTTATATGTTACCAATATGCCTCAATTAAATAATCACACACTACTGTTTTGAAAGAGCTTTTGCTTCACTCAATACTTTCAGTTAATATCTCTAGTATTAAGAAAATTACCTGTTTCTCAAAGTTTATTTTTATCTTGCTTAAAATACCTGCTGGTATGAAATCTCCTTCCTCTATTTTTGCCTGTGTATGAGGTGTTGAGGTGTTCAAATGTTGTAGTTCTAAAGAAATGGAGTGTACCTGGTTCAGTTGAAAGTCAATACAGCTTAACAGACATTACCCTGAAACTTCCTAAATTCACATGCACATGCTAATATTTTACAGAAAGTCTAATGTGATCAAGATGAAACAAAATCCCAGTGTCATATTACAAGCAAATAATCCAATAGACAACATTGTAAAATTACTTCATTTTACATAGCTTACGAAGCTGAGGAAATTAATTTAAAAGTTGCAACTCAATATAAAACATTTAAAAAAAATAAATTGTGAATATTCTGCTTAACAACTGAAACGTCAATTACAAGTTCCATAGCAGGTTTTTATAGTCTTAGTTTCATACTTATTAAAAATTGACTTAGACAGAGGCACAATAAGTTATGCTGTCTTAAGATGAACTTTAACAAAACCCTATGTCACTTGCATATCTCTTCCTTAATATGATTTTACAGTGCTATAAGTCTTCTATGATAGACTTAAGAGTTGAGCACTTTGAGCCAGAGGCCTGAATTATAAATTTTATGTTGATGATGTGAGTACTCCTCAGGCTATGATAGATTCTCCTCAGATTGGTTTAAAAGTACTCAACTTCCATAACTTCCCCAGCAAATTAGCTTTTTACTGTGATCTCAGGTGTTTTGTGTCTTGGTAAACCACTCGTATTCCTCTAGTACATTTTGTGTTTCACATCTTTTAATCCCAGGCTTTGATACATCTTCACTACAGCAGATCATCTCTTGCTACAAGTTGCCCTTTTGCAGAACTAATGTGGCAGCTAAAGATGTGTCTTGTGGGTGTTTGTAGCTTTTCATCATCTTGCCTTTCAGCCATTCACCATATTTCAACTTGCCATAATAATAGCTCTGGGTCATCTTTTATCAAAACACATAGCAGATGTCCAAAGATGTATTAGCTGACTTAGGAGTCATTATACAGTGTGGAATAGTGCTTTAAGGTCTCAATGCCTAGGACTTGACCCCGCAAATTTATGCTTAGAAGTCCATGAAAAAAAAAGCACTTGGAATTAATTGAGATGCTTAACATAGCAACAAATACTTTACTTTTGTTTTGAGGTGGATCCTTGTTTGGATAAGATGTTTTAATCTCCTCAAACCTTTCCTTGGTGTTTACTCTGTGTGACTTTCTCATCCATCACACTGTCTTGAGGCAGAAGTGGCCATAGTAAGAGATCTGCAAAGATCAGTGCTTTACTGACAATATTTGATACCGGTCTTGACAGCTTTTCTTTGAGATCATGGACAAAAGAGGACTTATTTTTCTTTATGTTGATGCTCAAATCAAGCTTCTCATCAATATAATGAAAATTGTAATATTTTGTGTACCTTTTTAGGTTTTTTTTTGCAACACATTTGAAAGTGGTTGGAAAGTGGTTGCTGGAAGTAGCAGATGAATTGTAATTTGCAGCATCATACAGGACTTTTAATGTTTGGTTAGGTATAAGATCTCTGAAAATTGAGTTTTCTAATTTGAGGACTTCTGTCTTTAAGTGCAGAAAGCAGCTATCTTCTCAGCATATGGCATTTCTAAAGGAGTAATAGTCAAGCATTTTTATCCCCACCATAATAAAGTGGGATCATTATTAAAAATTCCACTCCTCAGCAATTGTGCATTATCATTGACCAGTGTGATAATTATTTAATTTTCTAAAACTGACTTGTTTAAGAGAGAGAGGAGATGACCTAATCAGTATAGATTACACCTGATCATACTGGTTATAGTAAAATGTGAATGTGACCCTCTTAGCCCATTATTTCTTGGATTTTACATCCCACTTGCATTTCAATGTCTTATCTATGGAAAAACTAATTCCAGATTTTTAATGCTCTTCTTCTAATCTGACTATTCAGTGGGAAATACAGCAATGTTTTTTAAAGTAAATTTTTATAAGCTGAGTAGATTTCTCTGTGTATACTTAAGTCAATTTTGTAGTGATCGAGCTCACAGTGTCAGTGTTACAAAGTGCAATTATCCCAGTAGAATTAATTCAGTTCAATCTAAAGAAATTCATATTACCATGTCTTCGTGTAGGTGGTTATAGGCATGTTTATAAGCATCTGGTTAATATAGTAAGTGAAGCATATCAAATGACTGATCTACCACAAAAGCAGACTTCCAGAAGAGCATTCATTGAGTAAACATAGTCACTTAAAATAGTCACGATATCAGAATATACCTGGCTTGCCTGCCCAGTGTCACTCAAGACAGGAGTGAGTCTCCCTTTTGACGCATAGTATACCTGTCACGTAGATATCTCAGGTACTCTTGGGTAGCACCAGTTGTAACCAACTAATAGACATTTTCAGACTCCTGTCTTTAGCTTGAGTCTATTAACTACCTCTTGTACAGAAACCTACAAGTAGACACTGAAGTTTAGATGTCTTAACCTCAAGTTGAATCTGTCCTTTGAGCTCAGCCTGGGATCAAGGGAAAACTTGAACCCTTCTGTAGTGTCACCTGAGGAATAAGTGGAAAACACACTGACACACCTCGCCCCCACAAACCCACCTCAAATTATCCTCCATGTAGACCTCCAACACCTTAATAAATCCTATAATTTCCCAATATTAATTCCATTCTTTTTTTACCATCAGAACTGAATGACAGTGGGAGACCACAAAGACTTGGCTGGGCTCTTCATGTTCTCCTGTTCAGTGGCAGATGAAAGTTAAGTGATCCATAAAATATACCTTAGAATAGACAAAGAAAAGTAAGGCAGAGAAAATGAAATTAAAATTTAAAGTATGTTTCTGTATCTGTTCAAGGTGTACTGAGACCTGTACCTGTATTTCACAGATTGCATAGTTCAGATCATTATGACTCTAGGTATCTTTGCTGGGTTTAGGTGAAAGAAGTTGTACTCCAGCTGAAAGCATGCTAAAGGTTCACTTTCCAGTGACAGTGTTAATATTGCAGGATATCACTCCCAGATACTTGCTGTAAAAAGGAGAGGATCACAAGGAAAGAATGCCCTTTGGATGCAGAGCAAAAAAACAATTTAATTATGCTGCTCATAGACTGCTGAGAAAACGGAATAGACACATCAGCATAATTTAAACTACCTTCTATTTATCAGCACTTCCAGCCATCATTTTGCTGGCCTTGCCCCATTAATACAGATAACATTTTTATGTAGCTCAAAGTTCTTCTCTTGTTGACTCATGCTTTTTCTTTGAAGCAAAAATGAAATTAAGGGTTTATCAATATGGAATGTGACTTCACTTCCAGTACCTTATGCTTTTTGAGAGATTTCTACAGGGAGATCTGAGGAGATAGAATACTTAATAATCCCAGCTGTACTTTCAGCTCTACCCCTAGTACTACAGTTTTAGTGCTGTACTCCCCTACTACTTTATTGCTGCTTCATCAGCATCCTCAAACTTCACAAAATGTCAAAAATATGAGGTTTTGGGCTAATCAAAACACCATAGCTGCTTCCTCAGCAAGAAAGGAAATAAATCACCTCATTTCTTGTCAGTTGTTGATCCTTAGAGGTCTCTACCTTAGTTGTTTCACACGCATTTTCCATACTTTTCCAAGTCTGCTTAAATTCAGTCTTGGGCCAAATACCAGGAGTGTATCTGGACCTGCAGTGCAGAGATGAGGGAATGAGGGGAAAATATATATTAAAAAAAAAAATCAATTGGGGAGTGTAACCTAACCATTTTTAATAACTAAAAAAGATAGAAAAACCCCCACAATAGAACTTTCTCCCTTTTGTAATAACTGACATTGCTGAGAGTAGGAAATTCAGTGGTTTGCCTCCACTTAAATATCTACAATTTAGAGACCTCAAGTTTCTGATATCTAAATATTTTTTTAAAGCTACAATCTCCTTTTAATGTCTATATTGAAGGGGTTTTTTCTGCCTTTTTGTTCTTTGTTTCATATTTTATATATTATTTTAGAAATTATAATAATGTGTCTTAAAGGTCTTTTCCAACATAAGTGAGCCTTAACCTAGAAAAGTAATTCTATGTTTACTCTTTTTCTTTTGTTTTATTCTTTACTCCTGTGTATTATATGGGAGGTGAATTTTCTGTGTAGTTTATCTTAGTGACGAATCATTTCTTCTACCTTTTCATAATGCAGGGAGCTGTTTAAGGAAGAAAAACCCAACAACTCCAAACCCATCTCTCTGAAATGAACTCCTGAGCAATCATTGTCACAGATCTCCATATTTACTTCTTGTGGTTCAACTAACCTTCTCAGTTATAGAGATACTATCAGGTCTCCTGCTGTCATATGTAAATTATTACATATAGGCATCAAACTAGTCTTTCTTCCAGATTATTTCGGTGGCTTACTGTCATTCTTGGTTGATCCATTAAAGAGGCAAAGGGTAGCAAAAAAACAGTGGGCACTACACAAGCAATGACATCCAATCCATTGTCCCTTAACATGTCAATGCACAAGGTATTATATGGCACAGTCTTGAGGTACTGGCTGGGAATGCAAAATCCTCACCAAAGACAATTAGATCTGTCTTGTAATTTGCTGAAGAAGCATGAGACCATTCAATTTCTGATTCTCTATCTCTGAGCTAGTCAACTTATTCTCCTTCTTAGTCAACAGAGAGAAATAAGCACTTTGATATATTTCAGCTTTCTATTTTATAGTTAAATATGCTATGCCCTACAAGTGCCTATTACTTACTGATGAACTAGAATGGTTTAGATTATAAATAAATAAATTTATACATAAAATATATACATTATCTATAAGTATATATATAATATACACATTCCTGGAAGCTGAAGACAGGATATAACAAAAAATTGAGGCTGTTTGCTTTAGATAAAACAAGATTGGACATGTTAGGCAAAAAAAAAAGAAAATTCTAAAAGGCACAGGAAAAGGAATTGTATTCTGTTTACCTCTGACAGTACAAAAGCCAGGGTTATTCAGTCAAAACCAACAAATTTATAACTTCTCAAAAAGTTTTTCCATTAGGAAAGACTGAGGAGTATTCATCATGGCTTCAGAGCCATATTTAAAGACTATCTGATATACATGAGATATATGGAAGCTACAAAATGGAAGAAAACTATTAGAAGATTGGATAATGAAGGATATGGAAGAAATATTCTCCAATGACTGATGGGATAAACATGAAATGATTTAACCACGAAAGTAACAGGAGCATGCATCTCTTAACATGTGCAACAGATCTGCCTGTAACTTCCTGCATCCATGCAATTTTATCATATAAAATGTGTACAGTAAGTTAGAATCATGACATTATAGGACAACTCAAGTTGGATGGGACTTCAGAAGACCATTTGGTGCAACCTTTTCTGGAAAACGGAGCCTAGATGAGATCAACTAGAACCCTTTCCAATCTCATCATGCAAATCTCCAGTGGTTGGGACTCTACAATATCCCTGGGGAAGTTGTTCCAGTGATGGATTGTTTTCACTGTAAAAAAATCTATTTATTTTATCAAGATGAAACCTTCCCACTGTGTACCTGTTTCCCCTTGTCAAAATATTTTATGTGTCTTTTTGTAAAGGGACCCTCATCTTTGTGTCTGCTCTTTAAATACTAGAATACTGTGAGGAGGTCCACCAAGGCCTTCTCCTCTCCAGAAGCAAAGACCTAACTCCTTCAGTCTTTCCTCATAGGGTAGGTCCTCCAACTCTTTGATCATCCTCATGAACCTGCTCCAGTCTTTTTGTATCCTTTTTGAACTATGGGGACCAGAACTGGACATAGTATTCCAGCTGAGGTCTGACACATGCTGAGTAGAATGGAATGATTGTGTCTCTATCTCTGCTAATAGTCTGCAGATGCAGCCGAGAATCTGATTTGCCTTTATTGCTTATCCAACAGGGTTGAGCACTTTGCTGAAGTCCAAGTAAACAACTTCCACTGCTCTCCCCATGTTGTCAGAATATGTTATTTTGTCACAGGAAGTAATTTAGTCAGGCATGATCTTGGTAAACCTATGTTGGCTTTTCCCAATAATCTGCTTCATTTGGTTTGTCATAGTTTCTAGGAGGACTTGTATCTACTTGATCCTGTAACCTGGGGTCCAGCTGCAGCTGGAAAAAGGTGTTCTGGGACTGCATATTCTCAGGGAGGACTAGATGTCTGGACTTCACATATGATCTAATGTAGCACAAAAATGAAAATAAATTTAGACTGGTGATTAGATGTAAACCTCATATAATTGTTCTTTAGGTTTTAAACCTTTTCTGTATTATTTTTATACAAATCCCTTCTGTATGAGATTTTCACTAAGAGGAGAATAAACTTCCAATAACATCCAAAGATCTTTAATTCTCTATTTGATCTCAATATTTTAATGAACAAATAAGGGTTTTCTTGCATGAAAACACTCCACAACAGATCAAACAGATTATAAATGAGAAGCTGGATTTTACTGTGATCATACATTATTAACAAAAGACAAAGCCATTAGGCAATTGACTGATCTAGTTTTATTTATCCATATTTATGTACAAAAATGTTTATGTTTCTTGGAAAGCTGCATGTCTTAGATCATCACCACTCCTTTTTCCATTTCTTAGATAACTGCTAAATTCCCATCTTCCAAGGCAGAATGCTGTGGCTGTCGTTCAGTGTGCCAAGATTAGCAGAGATTCTCTGTCATGTATCTTGTCTTTTGACAGGTCAGTGGTATAATTATTTACAATGTCGTTGTTGCTGCAGCTGTACTCAGCTTCTACTCTCTTCTCCCTTATTCTGCCATCTTTTAGTGCTATCAAAAACCATGCATCAGCCTTGTTAGCTTGAACCTCCTCAACAAAAGAAACTTTTCCTTAAACATATTGGAGAGTCTGCAAATACATTGCCTAAAGAGAGGAACTTCAAAAATTGTCATCCTTGTCACCAGCAACAGGACTAACATTGTCACAGTATAATGATAGGTGCTGCAATAAAATCCAATGCCTTTATGACACCAACCGTATTTTTTAATCACTGGTGCCAATCAGAGAGGGATTCCTACTGTGAGAGGAACTACTGCCAGAAGAAGAGGATTCCTAAAGGTTTTTTATCATTTCTGGAAAGCAAATATACAGCAACAGATTCATGTTTGATCTTTTTCAAAAGTTACCTTGGACTCCTAAATACTAAGTTATATGCAACCAAAACACTTTTACGTATCTTTTTCTTTTGTGGACAAACTGAGCATACACTGTAGAACTTATTTGACATTTGACCTCTTAAGTGACTGAAGATCTGAATTATCTGTATCTCGATCAGGGTAGGAAGTCATGTAAACAGTCTGGAGGGGGGGAAAAAAGGAAAAAAATATAGAAAAAATAAAGATATTGTTTCAAACTTTTGCTTTTATACAAGAATTCTAGCTACTTGAACTTGGGTGAGAAAATCACAGATATAATTAATATCTTGGTATGTGTGCCTGGTTCTTGGGAGATTTTATTATAAGGTTGATCATTACTCTTGTTAAAAGTCAACAATGGGGAAAAAAAAAGCTATTGCTTTTCTTTTTTAAAGACACCTTTTTTAAAGGCACCCGTATGGCATGACCTTTTCACCTACATGTGTTGAATTTGCATCAGCCACTTTCAGATTTTTAGCTGGTGATCATAGTTGTCTATTAGTTATGGCAATCTAATCAAGACTTGAATCAAGGTGAGGTAGTGGAGTTGATCTTTATGTGAATGAGCAGCTGGAATGTATCAAGCTCTGCCTAGGGCTGAACGCAGAATGAGTCAAGAGCTCATGGGTAAGAATTAAGGGTCAGGCTAACATGGGTGATGCTGTTGTGGGTTGATACTACAGGCCACCTGACCAGGAAGAGGAAGTAAATGATGTCTACTATAGACAGCTGCAGGTAGCCTCACAATCACAGGTTCTGGTTCTCATGGGGAACTGATATCTGCTGGAAAGACAAGTCAACTAAGCTCAAACAGTCCGGGAGCTTCCTGAAGAACACTGATGATAACTTTTTGATACAGCAGATGAAGGAGCCAAGAAGCAGAGTTGTAGTGCTGGACTTGTACTAGCAAAGAAAGGACTGGTTGGGGATGTGAAGGTTGGGGGCAGCCTTGACTTCAAGTGACCATGAGATTGTAGAGTTCAGGATCCCATGTGGACGAAGCAGAACACTAAGTAGGGTTACAACCTTGGACTTCAGGACAGCTGACTTTGGCCTCTTCAAAGACCTACTCGGAAGAATCCTATGTGTTAAGGCTCTGAAAGTTAAGGGGGTCTAAGAGAGTTGGTTAATATCTGAGAATCACTTCCTCCAAGCTCAAGATTGATGCAACCCTATGAGTAAGAAATCATGCAGAGAGAGGTGTGAATGAGGAGCTTCTGGCAAAACTCAAATGGAAGAAGGAGATTTATGGAAAAAGGGACAAACCACTTGAAAGAAATACAAGAACATTGTCAGAATATCCAAAGATGCAAAAAGGAAGGCTAAGATCCTGAAATTAAATCTGGCAAAGGATGTCAGGGACAACAAGAGCTTATTTAAGTATATCAGAAGCAAAAAGAAGATTACGGAGAACATGGACCTACTGTTGACTGAGGTCGGTGCGCTGGTGATGGAGGATACAGAGAAAGAGGTGTTACTGAATGCCTTGTTTGCTTCAGTCTTTATGGTAAGGCCAGTCCTCAGGAACCACAGAGCCTGGAGGCAACAGAGAAAGTCTGGAGAAAGGGAAACTTTCCCTTGTTTGAGGAGGATTGGGTTAAAGATCATTCAGGAAAACTTGACCCACATAAATCCATCATCTTTGAAAGTTCATGGAAAATATTACTGGTGCCTGAGGACTGAAGGAAAGCCAATGTCACTCCAGTCTTCAAAAAGGGTGAAATGGAGGACCCAGGAAACAACAGACCAGTCAACCTTACCTCCGTCCCTGGAAAGGTGATGGAATACTTTGTTCTGGCTGTCATCTTTAATATAAGGAAAAACTTTTCTTTGAGGGTGGAAGACCACTGGAACAGGCTGCCCAGAGAGGTTGAGGAGTCTTCTCTAGAGATATTCAGAACCCACCTGCATGCAATACTGTGCAATCTGCACCAGGTGAACCTGCTTAAGCAGGGGATTGGACTAGAAGATCTCCAGAAGTCCCTTCCTCAACCATTCTGTGACCTTGCTTTTGACTGCTCAAGAAATAAACGCTTAAGAAACAATGAGGTTTTAAGTACTTTTAAGGGACTGTAACTTTGCCCTGTTAAATTTTGTGAGTTAGTCACATTTCAACTTCTTTTCTGAATAAATAGTATTTATCTCTCCTCCACTGCTAAATAAAAGATCTTTATAACCCACAGGGAAAAAAAATAATGAAATTAGAACTGCTGAGCTCCACACCTAGCACACTTACTAAAATGTAGGTGTTGATGTGCTCTATTACAAAAAATATCAGAACAAAACAGAGTGCAAGAAAAGTAGATTCTTCAGTTTTATGAAACCAGAGTAAGTATATTTGTTTAAAAATACTAAAACTCTGATGCTTATATAATTGACTTTTTCCAAGACTAAATATTTAAACTTGGCCTTTTCCACATTTGTTTTTATGTTTCAGAGATTCCAAACATCCTCTCAAAGACATGTAGTCACTGTACAAAGGTGTGTTACAAGACATGCACATCTTTCCTATATGCGGCATAGATGAAGTGGCATGTACAGGTGCTTATCCCTTGTTGTGGAAGGAGAGTAGGTAATAGACATAAATTAGGCATCTCTTTTGTGACTCAACAAAAAAGACATGAGTAATGTAATGAAATGTGATAAGTCTTTCATCAGGGTTAGGGTGAAATTTCTGTCAGTAGTCCTACCCTTCTGTACAAACCTTTCTAAAATGCCCTGTCAGTATTGCTTTAAATCTTCCTTCACTAAAAGCAGAGAAATATAACAGAAAATTCAAAATTTCCACCTTAAAAATGCAAAAATTATGACAAAGAAAATAATTTTTATTTGGCTAGGGTCACACAGCAGTTACATGGTTATGTCCTTCAGATAAGGAAAACCGTAATATGTCTAACATTTTAAAAATGGCCTGGAAGATGGAATATCACTAGGTGTATTCACAAATTCTCAGTGTCTGAATTTGCAGTAAAAAAAAAATGAGGTGAGATCATTACATTTTTTATTACACTTCTCCCCAGCCTTTTTTCGCCCACATGTCCTGTGTTCCTTTATTGTATTTTTCAAATAGAACAAAAAAAATTTAGAAAGGGAAAGAAAGGAAAGTATAATGCACAAGATTAACACTGGCAGAAGAATAGACATGCATGACTGGTTGTTGGCAGTGTCTCTAAAATAAAGCCCACATTTCTTCAGTGTACTTATTTTAGTATGATAAATTGCATTCCCTTTTCCTTTATAATGCTTTTTTCTTTCAAATGTGCTAACATGTAAGTATTCAAAAAAATTTTAATTACATTTTGGCAGCTCATCGAACATAAACACTACATCCTCGACGGGCTTTTGGACTTTGCCCATATGACAAGACTGGCAGCCTAAAAAGATTCCCAATCCCCTGATGTTTATAGGATTTAATAATTGTATTTTAAAAATCTATTTTTGCAGGTCATTCTCACAGCCTACAATAAAATATGAAGACATTTAGCTTGTCTCTTAGCATTTTTAGAGCCAGATATATGACTCAGAAGTGTCTTGAGGAGAAAATCTTTCACTTCATCTTCTAGTATACATTTTCTATTAAAATTTTGAGGGTGGGAAGGTCTGACAGTTTTTGCTTACAGGAACCTAGATTTTATTTAGATTTTTCTGCCTCATCCTGAAAATGGAAGTGAATTGAATGGATTGTTTGGATTAATTTGACTAAAGGAATATCACTTGGGTTCAGATCTAAATTAAATTAAATCATCTCCAGAATTTGTTCATGAGAACTTTCATCTCCAAATGGCAGCAAACTTTTGTGTGTGACTTCACCTGAACATATATCAAACCTGAAAAATAGATACTGTAAGTTTTCAGCTACAAACTATATCAGAATAATCTCAGAAACTGTATTTAGAGTCAAACTCCTCATTTGTAGTAGCTAGTGATCAATATCAAGTTTTATTTAAAAGTAAAGATTTTTTTCTTATCAATTTTTGAAAATCTACGAATTTATGTTAACTGCTGGAATAGAAGAATTAAAGATTTCTTCCTGGATGCATTAGTAATTATTTAATTGATTTATCAGAGTCAATCATGCAGTCATTATTATTATTTCAGAAGGTGTGTGAAGATATAAACCCCAGAATATATTAACTTCAGATATAAGCAGAGATGTTACCCCACTTAGAAGCTGTAGTTTCACTTTTCTGCTCCCAACACATTTTTGCAATTATATATTTTTCCTGCATGAATCACATCTCAGAATAAATATGCCTATTCAACATTGTTTCTGTCTAAAAATGTAATTTCAGATTTCTAGAAAAGAGCTGGAGCACCAATATCCCCCGATGTCAGTTTATTGTGTCTATGATAGTTTTTTAATTGATTTTTTTTATCCTGAATATGCATAGTATGATTATTTTATCTCTAACTTACTACCTTCTATAATACTGTTATAGACAATCCAAGATATACTGATATTAGGAAACAGGGCTGTTAATTTTAATCAGGCCTATGAGACAGTCAAGAAGTCTACTTATGGAAGTTCCTTAATATTAGACTATAGGCTGAGCTGCTTTGAAAATCACAATAGCTGAAGTTGTCGGATCTATTTAATGCACAGGCTGTTCTCAAGTACTGCATTAGTACTGCCTGAAAATGAACTGAATTGTGTTTTGTTTTTTTTTTCTCTTTTCCTCCTATACCTCAATGAAATATTAAGACAGCTGTTGCATCCTATCTCACAGAAGAACCTCCCTGCCTCATAGCAGATAGAGAAGTTCCAGTCACTGTATTGTGACTCAGAAAGCCTCAAAATATTCAGTGCCAATTACAGTGCTTATTAACCTACCGTTGTCTTTGACAAAAGATACTAATTCTATCAGACAAAGCCTCAAATTAATGTACACAAGTAGATTTTCTTAAGTATATCTTTTACTGGATAATAGCTTTAATGAAACTTAAAACACCAGTGCTAGTTTTGGGAGGACATTTTTCACATGCCTCATGTGGTAGAGCTGGCTGCTAACGCTGTAATTTCCACTTGCTCACTAGCTTGCTGTGACACTGACAAGTGAATGCCTCAAGCAACAATACCAAGAAGAAATTAAAACAGTGTTCAAGACCTACAGTTGACAAATGCCCATGTTTGTGCTCCCAAGAACCATTCAGAACAATGGAAGATGAACCTGAGTGCTTCTTGCCCACTACAGACGAAAACAATCAGGGATCAATTAATAAATGGTGCTATTTTCCACAGCTGTTAGACTGTGATTACACAAAGGATCGAAACATAGATTGACTCAGGAAAGACCACCTTGCTAGCTTGACAGGGTCACAAAACCACCAAGGAAGTAATTTATTATTTCCATTCATTAAAGAAAGGTTATAGTCATCTTTCTAATTACTTTTCTTACTTAGAACTGCTAACTTTTTCACAGATTGCTTGTCCCTTTTACTGACCTCTGTATAAAATCGATATATATTTGCATCTTTTTTTGTGCTCATTATGGTGAAAGATGACACAGACTGAAAATAAGTCTTTCTCTGTAAGAGCAAGCAAGCACTAAAAACATTGATGATAAAGGTTTGGGTTTCCCTTCTTTTTTTTCATTGATCCTTTCATATATTCTTACAAAATTCATATATTATGACTATGCTTACTATAAAGTTGCTATAGGATGCTTCAGAAAAAAATGAAGTCAATATAATATGCAAGTCATTCCAAGAACTAAGATACTGTGTGCATTGTTTTTTTTTTTTTAATTTTGAATTATCAAGACTCACCAAAGCATTATTTAAAGCAAACACCTTAATCTCTTTTTCTTTACCTTTATGTTGAACTGTCCAGCTATCCAAAGCTTTTTCAAATTACTTGGAGCTAAATATGGATTAAAGTCATATGTTTTAATGAAAAACTACTGTTAACAGAGTAATTTTGTTCACAGAATTAAGAATGGAGTCTGCTTTCTTATTTGAATACTAACTTTTCCAAACCCAATCTCTTTTCATAAGACACTAAGTTACACATTTAGCTCTGTTCCCAGCTCTATCATCCTAAAAGCCTCAAAGACAATGGTCAGTTTTGTCAGGAGCCGAGCCATTTTAAATTTAATTTTGAAAAAAAGTCAGTTTGGTTGTTTGTTGTTGGTTTGTGTTTTTTTTTTTTTTGGTTTTTTTTTTTTTTTTTGTTGGTTTTTTTTTTTAATAAATCTTTTCCTGTAATAAGAGATAGGTGACATAAAATTGAAAAGTCTGCATTTTTGGTTTTGGCCATAAATTAACTAGATTCAGAAAATGCATGTTATAACTTTGTGTTGTTATTAACTACCATAAGGAATTGTTTGTATTTTATTTGGTGTTTCAAAGGACTTGCCCTTTTATTCTTTTACTGACCAAAGTCTGTCATTTTGACAAATCAGTGAATACAGCTATTCCAAAGGGATCTGGTTCTGCTCTCAGTTATACTGGTGAAAAATATGCAGTAACTTGACTTAATGTAATACTTAAGAGATATGTTATTTGAGAGTCTGGAAACTTAATAGACTTACTTTAGATAGTGACCATCTGAGATAGAAGTAGAATATAATCTTCAGACTGTAGCATTGACTATGACAAAAGGGATTTGTCCTATATAAACAGAAAGTCAGGAGAACTTTGCCTTCTCATTCACTATAAATCATTATGAAAAGCTGGTGTTTGAAGTGTGGATCTTTCTCTAGGAACTTTTTTTTTTTTCCATGAGAAGAACAGCAAACACAGCTGATAAGATATTTTTGGCGGAATGTTAAAATTGCCACTGCTCTAATGATTTGTATTCATGGTATCGTCTTAAACTACCAGTAGCTATAATTCATCATATTTCTAATTTTACAGAGGCGCAGATGGCTGTCCACTCTAGTGGTCCCAACATTAGTGAGTTAAACATGGAATAGCATGATTGATTAAAAATTGTAATCAGACTTTACTCCTTGTAATTGTGATTAATATGAGTTTACTATTTCTGACAACAATTACTTTTCTTCTTTCTTTTTAACTGAGGGAATAGAGAGTAAGTAGATTACAGGCTTAAAAAATCAAGACTTTAAGGCCAAATGAACAATTAATTTTTATTTCAAAAGTATAAAGCTGCTATTAGTGCTTTACTTTTTGGATGGCTTAGGGATTCCTATTATCCTTTTGATAATCAAGTGGCTGTTTTTTCAAGGCTAGCAATTGTTCCCTGTGGGAAAGTGACAGCTAATAATTTACTTGTATATTCTTCTCTGTACTTTTTTTCTTTTAAGCTTACTTTTTTCAATAGTAACATGTTAGGGTTTGGGGTTTTTTAGGACTTTTTGTGCATTCCTTTGAAGTTAAAAACAGAATTATATTACCTGAGGCAGTGAAAATTAATGTACTGATTTCTATTAATGTTTTTTTTTGCATTCACCAGAAACACACTTAATGGGTTCATTTGGCTTTGGATCTGGCCATTGTTTCTTTCTTACAGGATCCCCATGGTCAAATATAAACCAGGCCTGCGTTGTGATAAAATCCTTGACTTCAGTATAACTCTCTTTCCTTTGGAAAAGCTTATGAAACTTACACTTAAATTGATACTATGTCTCCATCTTAATTTAGTGAAGTACTGTGTTACACGACAAGCTTTTAACAGCAGGTGAGCTGCAGGGGTGGCTTCTGTAAGAAAACACCATAAGATGCCCCCATGTCAGACAGTTTCATCCAGCTGCAAACCCAGCCTGGCAAAGCTGAGCGCAGCAGTGGCAGTGGTGATGCCTTTCTGTAAACATATTTAAGAAAGGGTAAAAGCACTGCAGAGCAGATGTAAGATGAAGAAGTGAAAAAAGTGAAGCAGCCCTGCAGATACCCAGGTCATTGAAGAGTGAAGAAGGAGGGGGAGGAAGTGCTCCAGACCATATTCCCCTGCAGCCTGTGGGGAAGACCATGGTAAGGCAGGCTGTGCTCCTTAAGCCGATGGAGATCCAATGCAGAGCAAACATCTACCTGTATCTACCGTGGAGGATATGCCCTGAAGCAGATGGCTATGCCAGAAGGAAGCTGCAAACCATGAAGATCTCATGTAAGAGCAGACTCCTGGCAGGAACTGCAGCCCATGGAGAGAGAGGAACCCATGCACTAGAAGGTTTTCTGGCAGGAGCTATGATCCTGTGAGGAACTCACGCTGGAGCAATCTGTTCCTGAAGGAATGTATCCTCTGGAAAAAAACCATGCTGAAGCAGTTCTTGAAGAATTGCAGCTTGTGGGAAGAATCCATGATGGAGAAGGACTGTATCCTGTGGGAGGCACCCCATTTTGTTGCAGGGCAGGAGCATGAAGAGGAAGTAGTAGCAGTTTTTCTTGTTTCCTGACATGTTAGAATAGGATACAATTTATTCGTTTCATATCCTCAGTGAAACATTTTCATTCCCCATCTTTCCTTCTGACACAAGATCTAGTCTTTCAATAATCTGTCGGATGCAGGCAGGGAAAACAAAAGGAGGAAGCTAAACATAACATTTGGGCAAAGAGTTCACAGAGGAGGATTGCTGATTCACAGCACCCCTTGTACTGCCTTTGGCAGATAGATCTTATGAAGCCCAAGGCAGAACATAGAGCTACTTCCCTAGGGTAGAATACTTGCAGATGGTCTCTTTGGTCTTGTTACCACTTATTCTCCAAAGGTGAAACAGGCAACTACAGTTGTTTCCTAGGCTGCAGGGGAGTTCAGATTTTCTCTTATTTTACTTTAGTGATAAATCCTTCTTATTTTACTGTCTCTGTGTCCCCCTCTTATTTTAATTTTCATGTCTCCAGACTTATATTTCTTTTTGCTTCTTATATCAGTGTACTGCTACCCATGTGATGCTCTTGTTTCTTCTTATGTGGGTGCCTTTGACTAGACAACTGATTTCATAACAAAAAACCATAGAAGTTTCTAAGGAAAAACTTGTATAATTTACATTTGTAGAATTTAGCAAATAAATAGAATTTGCTAAAATTGACAGAAGTTTTCTTTCCACTTGGTTAAAAAAACAAACAAACAAACAAAAAACCCACAAAAAAACAAACAGAATTTTCTTCTGTATTTTCTTTTTAACAAGATACATTGCATATTATCTCAACTACAATTTTAATTTCAAATGGATGGGTTTTCTAAGACCAACAATTCTACTAAATTCATTGCAGCTGAAGGATGAATGGCAAGATGTCATGTGATGAGGAAGGCTGGGTGTTAAGACTTCTGTGGCTATGTGCAACTTTTCCCAAAAGATGATCAGTCCTGTATAATTACAGCTGGTATGTGCTGTATCGCATGGTGTTGAAACCTGCTATCATGAGAGATGGTTAATTGGCCATTTGATTAATAGCTCTCCACTGGACTCCATCTGTAGTGAGATTTAGCCTACTGTTCTCAAAGCTAGCTGAGGCATACCTCACCAAAGCCTACCTGAACAGCTACATAGAGCTGAAAAATCAGTATACAGTGAAAAAAAAGTTCTGATTGAGCAAAAGCTTTCAAGTATATGCAGCCACTGTCAGAGGGTCACAGTTCTTTGCCACTGACCTCAGAGTCTTTTCACAATGTTGCAGTGCCTAGTTTCTTTTCTAAAGAAAGCATTTCCATTTTCTTGCACTGTAAAGAGAAAAGAAAGAAAATATCCATGACAAGCAAAAATCACCTCCAAAACCACAGTGCTAGAAAAGTTTATAATAGGAATCATAATGTACTGCTAGATTAGCCAAAATGAATGTGAGGAGGACAGTAGTATGGAGCCAGCTGTAACCCCAGAAGCTATGCAATAATGAAGTTGCCTGTGGCCCTAACCCCTTTTTTATGCTACCCAGAGACAAGTGTAGCTGAGCAGGCAGTTCTCTGTGCATTGTAGTATCCAGGTTTTGATAAGTGTTTTAACAAGCTGGAATAGGATGCTAGTTAAAACTTAATTCAGGACCCAACAGCAACTAAACTAATGGGGGAGAACTAGAATTAAAATAGAATTAAAAAATAACCTATAAGCAACGATTAACAGAAAAGTAAGTTGCAAAGAATAAAGCACGTACATTAGCATTGTAGAGATCATGGAATATTTTAGTTTCCTTTTTTTTATACCATACCAGTGTTAACAGGTTTGTGAATTATATATACATATATATATATATGTTAAGCGCATGTACATAGCTAGAGAGCTATAAAAGATGCCTGAAAATAGTAAAGTTTGACACACTTTGCTAGCTCATATTGAGTCGTCTGGTGGTCCACAAGCTCGTTCTCCGACAGCTGGCACCCGAACAGTGACATCAAAGGATTGCATGTCAGAGGAAAAAGCCGTGAGTACCAAAGAGAAGCAACCGAAAAGTGCATAAAGTCGCCGGAATCCGGGCACCTATTAGGAAAGGGCCAAAGAGAAGCGACCGAAAGGTGCATCAAGTTGCCGAAATCTGGGTACGTTAAGACCGCTTTATCCCACGTAATGGAAAGGGAAGCGGCACTTTCGTTTTTAGCCAATCAGCTCGCTATGCGAGAAGCAAATGTTTCTACAAAGAAACTATATGCCTTATGTGAATGGGCCAAGGAACAAAGGTTCTTCAGGGAGCCTGCTTTAGTTTTTAGCGTGCCTGAGTGGTGGGAGGTCGGGGATCGCTTGTGGCACCTTACTTTGGACGGAAGCAGCCTCCGCACAGCAGCCACCGCCTGCAGCCAGCGCCCGACATGGCGCTCTGAGCCAGCTTCGACCGCGCCGCCGCTGGCCGCTCCAGCTCCCGCGGCTGCTCCCGCCACGCTGCCACCGCCCTGCGAGGCCCAGTGCGCTCAGGGGGCCCAGCCCGCTTCTGGCCTCGGGCCCCGCCCGGCGCCCCCGCTTCCGCACAGCCAGGAAGCGGCTTCTGCCGCTTTTCCCTCTGCAACATCATGCCAGGGGCTGTAGTCCGCCTGCAGGCCCCAAGCCCTGCTGCCTTTCAACTTCCAGTCTCTCCGCTGCCTTTTGGAGTCACCTGTCTGTAACCCACTGCCCAGCTCTCCGGACTCCCACTCCAATCGGAAGAGCTTCCTCAATTCCAGCTCCCTCAGCAGTCCGAACCACCCAGCATGAACCCAGACCACCGCCTGTCTAGCTTCAGTCACCTCTCCATCTCTGACAATGAGGGGCAGGGGCAACAGACTGACTGGGGTCAAAAAAGTGCCCGGCCCTACAAAACCCTATCTGCTAATGCCTAACTCCATGGAGACCGTGCATATCGCATGATGACAAACATTCAAAAGTGTGTTTGTGTGAGTGTGTGGTGATGGCCATCAAGTGTGAGTGAATCTATGATAGTGTGTATGCGTATAAATGTATGATAACTGGCTTAGTAATACTTTTAGAATTTTTCCTGCTTGGCTTAAAAGTTCTTTAATAGAGATGCTTTGCGCTATTATACTTATTGTTATTATTAGCATTATTATTTTCTGTTGTTATTCTTATGTTAAGTAGTGCTTATAGAAAAAGTATAGATCAAGCTTGGGTTGCTCAAAAGAAAAAAAGGGGAATTGTCGAGGCCTAGGCTAAGCGATTGTGATTATCAGCCTGGAGGACTGAACAACCCAGCTCTTCTGCCTGTGTATGCCTTGTCCTTGAATT
>JAWWLV010000045.1:16694624-16707307 GCA_035041135.1 Platyrinchus mystaceus
ATATATTATACATATTATATATGTTATATATATTATATAATATATATTTTATATAATATAATATATATTATATATAATATATATATTATATATATATATATACTGAGGGCCAATATAAAATATGGTAAAATACTTCTGTATTTGTATTACCTATTTCAGAAAGAGACACCTATTAAAAACTCTTGTAAATTGCTTCATAGGGAATTATCAGCACTGCCCAGCAAAGTGCACCTACAAAGCAAGCTTTATGTGCTTGAATCCTAGCAACTAACTCCATATACCTATTAGCTATCCTTTTGAATTCTATAGCTCTCTAAAAACAACAACAACAAAACTCAAAGAGGATTTCACATGGTTTCTTTACAGTTGGCCAATTTTCTGAAGATTTTCAAAGAGACAGGAATACTGAGAAAATATTTATAGAGGCACAGTGGAATGGTTTTACAGGACAAGTCCTTCTGGATAGAGAGTCCATAGAGACAGTAACAAAGGCTGATCCATGTGTATTCAGCTTTATGTTAAAATTTCATCTTTTACTTATAGCTTTAAAGATCTACCCCATCCATTTATGTAACAGCAATTTTGCTGTTTCTCATCTAATAGAGAATCATTCCTGCTACAGTGCTGTATACTTTAAACACACTTAGGGAAGATATTCCTTCCTAAATATATTGACACACAAAAGAAAATAAGGGGTGAATTACAACATGAGTAATAATGTAGCAAGATACTCTGTCACTTCTTTGGTTGGAAGGTAGTGACAGATTTGTAAATCTATTATTATGATTAATTTATACAGGCTTGTATCCAATGCAATCTTATGTGTCTCCTAGTGTTGTATACACATGATGGTGCACAGTGTGGGGGCATGCAAATCACATAAAAGCATGTAAGCCACCAGAAAATAACCGCAATATTACAGATGAAATGGTAGAGTGTCTTATAGGCCTTGCAGAGTAGTGCCTCCAAAGGAATCAAATTTGTCAAGGCTTTTCTCATACAGCTCTCTGGTGACAGACAGGCCCTTTATAATCTTTTCCCCCAAAGCCTCTGCAGTATCATTCAAATAGAATCTATTGCCCAAGTACTTCTCAATCACTAGGAGTACATGTACTACTATGCCCAGTATTTAACTTATTCATCAGTGACTAGAATGAAGGGGTAGATGCCTCCTCAGCAAGTTCACTGATGACACAAAGCTGGGAGAAGTGGCCAATACCCCAGAGAGCTGTGCAGCCCTTCAGAAGGATCTCAAAAGGTTGGAGGGATGGGCGCAGAAGAATGGTCTGAAATTCAACAAAGGCACGTGGAGGGTCCTGCACCTGGGGAAGAATAACCCCAGGCACCAGTACAGACTGGGGGCTGACCTGTTGGAAAGCAGCTCTGTGGAGAAGGACTTGGGGGTCCTGGTGGACAACAAGTTGTCCATGAGGCAGCAGTGAGGTCTTGTGGCCAGGAAGACCAATGATATCTGGTGTACATTAGGAAGAGCACTGCCAGTAAGTCAAAGGACATGGTTCTGCCTCTCTACTCAGCCCTGATGCGGTTGCATCTGGAATGCCGTGTCCAGTTCTGAGCTCCTTGGTACAAGAGAGACATGGAGCTCTGGAGAAAGTCTAGTGGAGAACTACAAAGATGATTAGGGGACAGGAGCATCTCTCAGATGAGTATAGGATGAGGGAGCTGGGCCTGTTCAACCTCTATGAGAGATGACTGAGGTGAGATCTTAAAATTTCATACAAATATCTGAAGGGAGGCTGTCAAGAGGATGCAGCCAGGCTCTTCTCAGTGGTACCAAGCAATAGGATAAGAGGCAATGGGCAGAAACTGGTGCAGAGGAAATTCCACCTGAGTATGAGGAAGAACTTTTTTACTGTCTGGGTGAGCACACACTGGAACAGATTGCCCAGAGAGGTTGTGGAGTCTCCCTCACTGGAGATGTTCAAGAACTGTCTGGACACAATTCTGTGCAATGTCGTCTAAGATGACCCTTCTTGAGCAGGGAGGTTGGACCAGATGACCCATTGTGGTCCCTTCCAACCTTACCCATTGTGTAATTAATATGCCAGCATATCAAAATGCCTAAATTACAGTGATTTATAGGGATTTTTAGCTTTCTCTACTTCCTTGCTTTACTTAACTTTGTCATTTTTCTATTAGAACACAGGAGGAATAAGAAAAATGGTTACATGAGAATCAGTAAAAAGCCAAAGACTTTAAGAAAACACCTGAGGGGCTGAAGAACTATACAATCATGACAAAAGTGTCATCACTTTTCAATAAAAAGATCTGTCCACTGGAAGAGCTAACTGGCCTCAATTTCCTGGAGAACTGGAACAATGTGAGAAATATCCACCAAAAAATTTGTATTCTTAAAAAAAATTTATGATTAATATTAATTCAGAGTGGTTAGCTTTACATAACTCCACTGAGACCAGAGGAGGCCTAACCTTTAAGCCTGAGGTTTCTGAACAAAAATCCAGATGAGAAACCAAAGAAATAAAGCTTAAACATTGAATCTTACTAGTGCTTTGCAGATCAGAAAGTTAATATGAATTTAAAGCAATGTATAAAGTGTAATAAGAATTTATTATGTTTGTGGCCTAATAGTAGAGATTAGTAATTTGAATGACAAATGGATGTGTGTCTATTTATCTATAGGCAAATTGACTCCTTGAGAACCTTTCTCCACTTATCTATAACTCAACATATCTATATTTAAGCCACAATTGTAACCCATTTTGCATCTAATAATTTTACCTGATATCACTAAAGTTACCCAATATGACATAAGCTGATCTTTATCACACAATTTACATCAGTCATAATTATGATTGTTTTCACAATACACTCTAAAATCTGTCTTCCACCTTCTGACAAAGCAATTCTTTGTATGTCTTGATGCTGATGAATTTCTATTTGAACATCTAGTTCTTGAAAATATCTTAAAACCTCACTAATGTTACGGGTTTTTTGAAAAAAAAAAAAAAATAATGTTTTTATTCTACAAAAGTTCATAAAACATCTTTCCAGTGAGGTGATTTGCAGGTTTCTGAGCCCCTTAGAATAGTTGGTCATTGTAATGTTTTATGTCAAATAGAACATGAACTCATTCCTATATTTCTCCCAGTATTTGGGGGGTTTTGAGTGTATGAAAGCAACATTTCATGTGATTCATTATTTTTTTCCTTCCTGAACTCTTTCTTAACTCAGCCAAAGTGAACTTTTTTTGAAAGACTGTGAAGCATTTGTTTTTATTATGTTACATCTTTCATATGTTCATTAAAAGATCTTCACAAAGTAAAATCTTCCTGAGAAATCAGAAATAATGTAGGAACAGAAGCACATGAAAATGAATATATTCAAATAGTTCTAGCAAAGCTGTGTAACACTGTGTGAAAATGCAGTGCAACAAGAAATGGAAAACATTTTTTCTTTCTTTCCCTCTACTCAACTGTCAATCACAATTACAGCCCAGTTAATGTGATTTTCACCATTACAGATTGCACTTTATCTGGCTGGGATGGTGCTAGCTTTCTCCATAGCAGCCCATCTGATGCTGTATTTTGGATTTGTGGCTAAACTAGTGTTAATAACACAACAGTATTTTAACTGTTGCTGAATAGTTCTTGCACAGTATCAAGGCTATCTTTTTTTTTTTTCTTTCCCCACTGTGGCCTCCCAGAATTAGGCTACAGATGGGCAATAGATTAAGAGGGGCCCAGCCAGGACAGCTGACCCAAATTGGCTAAAGGGAGATTCCATATCATGTGACATGATCAGCAACAAAACCTGTGGTAAAGGAAGAAGTGGGGTGAATTATGGTTACTGCTCAAAGGTTGTGATTGCCTTTGTATCCCTTTTCCCCCAGCCTTTCACCTACTCCACTGTCTTTATCTCAGTCTAGAAGGGTTTGGGGTTTTTTTAATAGTTCAGGGGTTGGTTGCCTTTTTGGTTTTTTTTTGTTTTTTTTCTTCTTCTTTCTATTGTCCTTCCTGCTGGAGTCAGAAGAATGGCAAGCAGCTGTGTGGAAGATTAGCTGCAGGCTCTGTTGTGATTTAGGAGCACACATCTCTGGCCTGGCTTGAGTTCACCTCGTCCAAAGCTGAGCTAAACTCGTTTCAGTTCCTGACTCAGGTCCAAGTGCCTGTTGACTCCCTTGCCTGAGCCTGAGCTCTGCCAGTGCCTCTGTGGAAACAGTTCACTGTCCAGCAAACAAGAGGCCCTGGAGAAGGCTGTCGGGGCACACACCTCAGCTGGGAGCAGACAGAAAGCAGCAGCCTGGAATGAGGAAAAAAAATAATCTCAAGCAAATGCCAAGACTGAGTAGGAAGGGAATAAACCCATCAGTAGTAAACTCCTCCCAGTGTAGGTCCACGGGCAGTAAGAGATTGCTGGACACCCCTCACTTCTGATGGAGGAAGATAGTTCTGACATTTGGGGAGAGAGTGTGAGCACAGCAGAAGAACCAGCAGGATGGGTAAATTGAACTATTTTAACTTTACTGCCAGAGAGTGTATTCCTGATTAAAACTATTAAGATGAAAATATTAATAACAATGTCAAATTAACTTCACATATGTGATTTCTTTCTGGTATAAAAAGAGTTAATAACATCTCTACGTCATTCCATGAAATTCAGATTCCAGGAATGTCAACAGAATCATGTTTCTGCTTCAAACATAGCAAAACTGGACATAAGTGATAACATTCCTGCAATGAAAATATTTCACAGTAGCATTTCTAGAAATCAAATCATCATACAGCTGTTGACAGATATGTTTCAGGCTACTATTTGCAACTGATATTTTGCCTCATATCTTATTTGGAACTAAACTTATTTTTAGACTTAATTTTTCTGGTAGTACAAAAGAAAAATGTATTTTCAGGTAATGTTGTTGTATTGATAGGTACTTAATATTAAAAAACCCAAACCGGACTCTCCTGATGAGAGGGAAAAAGTGCTTATCTTAAATACGATGTGAATTTCTGCAAAAGGATATTAAAATTAAACAGCAGTCTGATGTGTAGCAATGATGTTTTCCTTTTAGAAGTTATTTCTTAGTCACTCACTAAGCAGCCACTCACTGAAACTGTTGAGAATTAACTGTGAATCTAAGTGGATAAATAAAGTATCCCTGGTTTACATTCTTGATTTAATATTTCAAAAATTACATCACTATGCCTTACCATATCTTGCACTGGACTGCATTAAAACAAGCTATCAAGGCAAGGGATATTATAACTATCTATTATAGATGGAATGTTATATACATTATAGATGGATAATAGTATGTTATAATGGCATTATATTATCATGCCTATCAACACTACAGCTACTGATTCAGTACATGTTCATGAGGCCAGAGAACTTGGAAACATGCAGTGCTTAAGAAAAAAAACCCCTGATTTAATACAATTCACTGGCCTCTAAGTTTATTCTTTCTTGTTAATAAAAATTCTTTCTTTTTCTGGGAAAAATAACAAATAGAATATTAGAGGAGTTATGGCTTGCATCTCTTTAGATAAGGGTCTGCAGTATTTACTGGAAATTATAGCACCCCTTGCTTTGTAGGTTTATAACTAAGGCACGGAGGTCTGTATTGAGCTAAAGCTTCTATGACCTATTTTGTGTAGGTGGAAGAATAATGTACAGATGCAGCCAGCACATGAAAAAAACAATTATTGAAAACTCAACTTTGTAGTCCAGTGCATAAATCCATCAAATTCTAAATCATATCAATGTCATGATAAAAAGAGCTAAATTGGTTTGCCTGCTGAGTAGGTTCCATGTACAGCAGCTACATACAGTCCAAAGTTAGTAACATCGTGGGTGAACTGGCTAATTAGTAAGACCTGGCAAGAAGAGTAAACAGACTGCACCATTCCCTGGTGATTTCTGCAAGTCAAAGAGCTGATTTACATTGCTCCCTATATAAGCTCCAAAATAAACTGATTATCAAGATGTGCTATATAACTATTTCTGTGCAATAATTGAACTTACATCTGTATTTAAAAGTTATTAATTTAATGTTTCTTCACCCTCAGAGAGTCAACTATCATTTTGGATAGTACACTTTTAAGTTAGACACAGGAACTAAAATAGTAGTCTCCTTATTTCTAATTACACTGATTTAATGAAATATGGTTTTACTTTGAGTCTTAAATTTGAGTAAGTAAACAACTGATAGTCTTCAAACAAGAAAAATATATAATAGATAATCTATTATATATTATTTATCTATAATAATAGATAAATAACAGTGCTAAAAACTGCACTCCCTTTCTCTGTAAAATATCAAAAAATTACCTCACACCTTGCTTCTTTTACAACACACCTTAAAAACTTACATATATGAAACTATCATTTCAGTAAGGTTTTTTTTCAATTGATTTATATTAGCTACAGATACTTCAAAACTTTAAGTATAAAATGCTTAGTAAAACTGTGATTAAACTTTAATTTTTTATCTACAATCTTCCTTTCCAAAGGCCGTTTCATTCCCCATCTTCACATTGTAAAATGGCAGGACCCTTCTATATGGCCATGGGAAAGTCGTTTCTTCGTACATGTTCTATTGACTTTTTTTAAAATTCAATATTTCAAACTATATTTTTAAAGAACAGAAAATAAATTCCTCATAACAATTTTGTCCATAGATTTCAGAATCACGATCCAGGCCACTAGGGAAATGGGCAAGGTCTTAGAAACCTAGGTTAAACAGAAAAACATGAAAAAAAGTATTTCAGTTCTGCTTTGGTTTTCAGCTTTCATTAGAGATCTTTAAGTTCTCAGTTGCTGTGGTGCCCAAAAAACAGCTTTTGTTCCTACTGTTCTCCTTGGCTCAGATAGCCAGGTTTCTTATGCAAAGGATGGCAAGATGTAACAAAAGAATAAATTCCTGAAGCCTTCTACATTAATCTTGAATGCACCTAAGTTATTTCTTAGAAATGCTTATGAAAGGATAAGTTCCTACACTCAGTAGGAGTTAGATATTAATTTCAAGAAAGAGATTATTTCACTCTTCTCTAGTTTCATAGCCATCAGTATCGAAAGTGACATCAAACCTTTGCCTTCCTAAACTGAAACTGTCTTTTCTCTGTTATACAAATGAATAAAAAAATAAAGTTAAAAACAACAAAAAGGGACTTTTTCATGTTTACAAGATAGAGAGCACACCTGAATGTAGGTGGAAAACTGAAATCCAGGTTTTTGAGGTAGAGCAGATGGCTACAAATTTGGAGTTCCTACTCCCTTCCATACCAAGTTGCCTATAGGAACCCAGTATCATCATTCACTTATTCTACAACATGATCACTCTAAGATCTTGCAGCAAAGACAAGAAAAAAAAAAAAAAAACAAAAAGAAAACAATAGAATACAAAAACTAAGCTATTTAAACCATTTGAGAGTTACCAAGATTTTCTTGTGCTATTATATGCTTCAAACCAGGAATTCAAGGATATTCTAGCTTTACACAGAAGTAATCTGGGGAGCCTCCCTCAACCAAATAGCTGTTTTTCATGTTTCACAATACCTAGAGACATTTTTAGCACCTTCCTTTGGCATCACTCATATGACTCATATAGATTTAGGCCTTTTATTTTTCATTTTACTTTCAAGAATGTCTGTTGACAAATAACTAAGGGGTGGTTCAAACTCTGCATGGTTTCTACTTTATCATCTCAACTTGGCTGAAGTGAAGAGTGCACATGAAATATTTATATTACATACCAGAAATGCTTCCTGCAGAGTAACAGCAGAAGTATGACCAGGTTCAGCACTGGCACAGTTCTATAGCACTTTATAAACATAACTTTCACTCCTACCACTAGAGACCAAAATCTCAGGTACTCAGTTTGCTAGAACATACTAGATACTTAACTTACAGCAGTTAATTCTGGTATAAAAACAAATAAGTCAGTATAAGATAGAAAGTCAGACACATGAAGTTTGTGGGAGACCATTTAGAACCTGAACATCTCTCCTCTCCATAAGGACTGGAAAGCCAATGGGGATACCGTGGCCAGCAGGACCAGAAGCCAGAGCCTCATCCCACACTACTCGACCAAGACAAGCAGGACATAACCTGAGACGGTGGTTCAACACAACAGCCAGATCATAAGGCAATATCACAGTGATGAGCCAAGTCTGAGGTCAGTCCATAGGTCACAGTTAGGATCACAGGCATTGGACGTGCCAGGCAAAAACAAGGTCAAGCCAGGCTGCAGGTCACACTCCAGTCCAAGGGTCCCCATAGCCAAGCACAGCTAAGCAAGAGGGCAACAGTCCCTAGAACAGCTCCAGAAAGGAAGAAGCACCCAGGGCAGAGCTTAAATAGAGCTCCTGGGCCTATGGCTGTGGGTGGAGGCCCCAGAGGGGGCTGATTTGGATCATTAAGGCTGACTCAGCACCCTGACATATCTACTATCCATCCATCTAAAAGATTTCCTGTATGTACACCTGAGTGTATCATCTGACCACTTCAAATGGATATTATTAGAGTTTTTCACCAAAATTTCAGAGCACTTTTTTTTTTTTCTTGAAATAAAGTTTGTATTCTGGATTTTTTATACATTATTAATTTCTGATTGCCCCATCTTGTCCTGTAGCTTCTTGGTTTTTTGTTTTGTTTTGTTTAAATTGAGAGTTTCTTATGGTTGTTATTTAGAATATAAATTCACTTGACAATCCATTTATTTTTTCCACTTCTTTTCACTGTAATTTGAAAAATCCTGGCTCAGTCAAGCCTGATATACCAGGCTGGTGCTATAACACCGGCTAAAAGGCTTCAGGGATTAACAACAGTTTTGGAGACATGCATATATGCTATACCATGGCCACAATAGCCCCAGGAATAAAGGGTCCTTTCTAATTGAGCTATGGATGTTGTAGAACCAAAGAAGAGCGAGGCTAAAGGAAATCGTATTATCCTGAGCAGTCAAAACCCCATAGGATACACAGAATCAGAGAGACAACTGACAGTAACTTTTAGATTTCTGGCAATTGCTGTGAGCCAAACAGCTGCTGCTGACAAAACAGGGAAAACAGTATCTCCGTTTTGCTCTAGTATCCCAAATCTCAGCTGTAAGGTACAGCTGCACAGTTCCTTCCAGGTGGAAATGACTGTGCTCTGGATGTACTCTAAGCCTGAAGGATGGGATAATTTCCAAACCAGAAGACATGTTGCTAAGTTAAAATGATCATGATCTATTAAGCCATGCTGACAAACTGCACATAAAACACAAGTAGATGCCTCCAGGGTGAGGGTTGAGTTGTTCCTCCCTTCCTGCAGAATATCATATGGATTTACATCTATTTCGTCATACGTACCTTTCCTGCAGCTGTGTGTTGTTAGTTGTTTTCAGTGTTTAGGAGTGTTTTGACATTTCTCAAGTAAATTAATGCCCAGTGTCAAGTACAAAGACTCTTGATTCATAGTATATAACAGGAAGGTAAAATGTCTTAGTCCATTACTTGCTTCAGGAAAATATTCTATATACATCCTTAGGGAAGGGTTAAAAATTCCTGCATACATAGGTATTTTCTGTTCTTTCCTATTACTAAACCATTGAATAGCAGAAGCTGTTTAAGTTTCTAAAGTAAAGTGTAAAATATAGACATATATAAAGTGTTTAAATATAGACATTGAAAATAAATCAAACCCAAAATGCAGTCTCAGATAACAGTAAAGAAACATGAGAAACACTCTAAAGGATAAAATTGCTGTGAAGCACTTGAACCAACAAAACAAGTGTTTATAAAATGTTTACCTGCTTTTTTTAATTTAAGATACATGATTTATTTCTATAAAATGAACCTTATGAGCAGCAAAAATCATTGTGCAAGAACAGTGTTGGCTATGCTGACAATTTTATTGTTACACTCATAATATTTGGTGGTTATCCTGAAGCTGTGAATTCCAACATTATTACATTTCATGAGACTCTCAGCTTTAATTTAAAAATAAAAAAGGCTTATTTTCCCTCTGTTTTAGAGAAAAGCATGTGAATATTCTAAAAATTAAAAAAATATGAAATGTATAATAAATAGAGCTTAAAAATTAATTAATAAATCTGCAGGTAGTCAGGTATTTTTATAAGATCTTGCTTCAATTTCTGAGCAACTTATCCACACTTTCACAATTCCTCTGCTTTGCCATAAGGTATTTGTGACACACAGAGCTGAAACAAAAGCTTCATGTAATGACTTCATCATTAGGTTAATATTTATGGTGTATCCTTAGAGGTTTTTCACTCATGTTCCAAAATGTTTTTGCAAGAAAGCATCACTAGTGTGTCAGAGCCGTGTCAGGAACTCAAAGTATAATGAGAAAATTTTTGAAAAATATTTTCTATCAGAAAAAAAAAAAAATGTCCCTTTATTCAATTCAACAAACCTCCAGGTCCACATCCTGTTTTGTTTCTGTCTTCTAAATGGAAATGTCTTCTAAACAGCTTTTGTTTCCTTTTTGTAAACATAGACAGAAAAAACAATCTGATAATATTTATTTTAATGCTTTCTTCATGACCACAATGTTAAATACTTCAGCAGAGATTAAGTGGTTAAATTGGAACTGAGGACAAACACAAGCACAGTCTAACACTGTATAACATGCCACGTATCTTTGCCGTTATCATGAGAGTTTCAGAGGCATCTGAAACTACATACTGTGCAAAATAAGACAACACACTATAGAAGTATACTGGATTTAATCTCTTTCTTAAATGTCATCTAAGCCCTGAGAGGAACCTAAACTGTACTTCTCTCATTGAACTCTCAGCAGGGACAGTGCTGTGTCAGGAAAATTCAGATATCCTCTCCTTCAGGCTTGAAGGTTTGAGCTGATAGCTCCTTCCTCTTAGACTTGGCCATGACTTTTATTCGCCCTTTGGAAGAAAGTATAATGAGTAATGCAGGGAGCATAAAGGAAACATTACTTTAGCTCCCATTCCTAAAATCATTCTTTTTTTAATTACCTGACCACTGAAGTACCTCAGATAAGGAGATGAAGAAGCACAAGACCTCATACTTGCTCTTCAGAGTGTAAGAATCAGGCAGCCAGAGAGTTTGCAAATCCTGGTGTTCTTGGTAGGCTTTAGGAAAATTTATAATTTTCCACAGGACAGACTCTGAGATTCCTATTCAAACTAGTATCTTAGAAAGCATATTTACTTTGGGAACCTTTGAAACCTTTTCTGAGATTCTAATTTATAAGGTTTTGAAAATACAAAATGGGAAATTCTGAAATTCAATCTTTTCCTCCAGGCTCCTAGATCTAGTGCCTTTTCTTTTTCTTTCCCCTAAAGTTCCAAAACACCTTTGAGAATTTGGGACTGAATGATGGGAGGTAAGAGGAGTTAATCCAATGTACACAGGTGTCTTGAGGACATATCTCTATATATTCCTGTGTCTGAAAAGTTTTAGAAATTATAGGATTTTGGTTCATGTGTACAGAAGCAAACAGCTGAAGTTGTTTTAGAGGAATTAACTCTGAACTGAGGCAGAAAACAGATCACTGTGGGGTACTGATACCTTCAGATGCTGAAGAAATTTTGTCAGATTTCATTTAACAGCCTGGCAAAAATCAAGAGATATTTTTGAAATCAAAGAGATTTTTGAAATGTTACCTACACTCCGTTGTGACTAATGATAGCTGAGACCCTAGAGAGCAATTTGGAGGTTATCCTGTGCCTGTTGCTTCTAATTATGCCATCAGTCCTCCTGTGGGACCTATTCCATGCTTTGGGAAATAGTTAAGAATTTGTTGTGTTTGTAATGCTTTGAAGATGAAACCCACTGCAGATTAACAAGCTTTAGGCTGAAATTACTCTGATTTTACTTCACAAAATTTTATTTATTTCAGAAGTACTGAGAATCTTGTTGATATTCTGATTTTGACCCTGCTGAATAAAAGGGAGGCTAAGCATTTCTAGTTCTTTTCCATTTAGCCATTACTCATTTCCCTCTGTGTTATATGTTGGTTGTATCAATTGGAAAGGTAGGATGTGTTACCCTCTTCAATACAAAATTCATCTTGGCCATCATCTAACTTGTAATATGTAACATCTTGCACTAGCAAAATGAGTTGATTTGGTATAATTTGTAGCACTAAAGTTTTCCTTCCTTTTTACATTAAAAATCTCTTTAATCCTGAACTCAAATATTCTTGCAGAAACATTTGCTGTTGTAAATATTTTAACAATCTAGGATCCCACCATGCACTTCAGCTCCAGACCATCTTCCCAATAAATTTATTTTCAAATTCCATTTTCTGGCCTCTACTCTTTCTCAGCAATTTTGAATTTCAGCTAGGAAGGCTCCCTTCCTTTACCTTTGGCTGAGAAGGAGTGTAGGTGAACGACTGCAGCAATTCACTGCAGTTAAACAAAGGAGGTGGCCCGTGATTTCCCCTCTAAGGCCTGATCATAGCCAATGCACAGTGCATAGAAGTGGACAGCTAGAATGGCAGGAACAACTTTCTTTGTCTTTCAGCAGGTAGGAATATGTTCAGTGTATTTGGCATATGAGGGGATTTTGGCTGCTAAAATCTACTGACAGTGCACCATAGTGGTTTTAGGTAGCAGCTAAGGAGCACTCTACAATAAGTAAGTAATAAGTGGCCAGTCTTCGCGAACGAAGATCTGGGAAAGGTGTTTTTACCTTTCAAGCCTGCGCAATGGA
>JAWWLV010000045.1:16721994-16766233 GCA_035041135.1 Platyrinchus mystaceus
ATAACACATGCTGTGGAAATGAACTAACAAATAAACTTTTGAGCAAGAATGAAAGAAATTTCTTATTTTGGTTTTGTATTGCATTACTGGATACCTGGGAAAGGTACTGTGAAAGCGTATCCCAGAATGGTTTCTACAGGACTAAGGAGTGTCTTTAACTGGTTGATCTGAGTGGAAAATAAATCCAGATATGGCAAATAAATCTAGTCAGCCTTAGCAGAAGAGGCTACAAATCCTTTACCAAGGGGTAAAAAGCATCAAGGGACATTAAGTCAGTTGAGAATTTAAATTCAATACTTAAGTGCTTAACTGGTTCTGGCACCTCTCAAATGCTTTTTGTGTATCTAAATCTTTAAATACTAGTTTCATTTGATATTGATATTACACAGAACAGAAAGGTGACATGAATGAAGTGCTGTAAAAAAAAAATCTCCTTACTTAAGCAATACTTGATCTTTGAAAATAATTTCTTACTGCATTATTTTGTACTCTAAACATAGTCTTTAGTGACCAAAGTAAATAATGACTTTATGGGCATTCTAGGAGGGTCTTAATGTAAGTTCTTGAAGGAATTCAGCAGTTATGTGCCCCCTACATGTACAAAATATGGTGATTAACATGACTGTAAATTGATTGCTCATTTGTTCAGGGACAAATTTCTCAGTTTGATACTCTTATTCTGTAAATGGTTAATTTTCTCGTATTAGAGTTATATAAATGAGATAGAAAACTGGACTTTACCCTGAATCTTATGAGCTTTTCCTGAAAACTTAGCATATTTTTCTGACTAATCAGATATCCTGTATCCAAAATGAACTTGATCTTGAGGGGGTTTTTTTTCCAGCTTGTCATATCATTTGTCATATCATATTTTTAGATATGTTTCTGATTCATAACGGTAATGATTATTGTCCAAGTTTGTTTAATGCCAGAATTAATTTATTATTTTAATGGGCAGAATGTCTTCTCTAAAGTCTGATTAAACTTTTAATAGCCATCATTATAAGTGTATTGCAGAGTAATGAAGATTATTGTACTGCCAATGTATGGTGTCCTGGGAATTCTCTGTATCAAGAACAGTCACAGTATGGGCATATTACAAAGGACTATCATAAACTTTTTCATAGTTCCTTTGCATTGGTGCTCAATTGTAATGGCTCTCATTGATTGCTATGCTAGCAGTGTGTCTGAATGAAGCTGTCACAGTCACTCTGGAGTTAGCTTACAAAATTTCTGGAGCCATGTTTTCCAAACCTAAGGCATTTATTTTAGCCTTTGAAATCAATGAAATCTCCTTGTATCCTTCAGCATGAGAACATGAAAATAGAATGTGAAAGGAAAAAATGTACTGAGACTATAAAAGCATATTGAGAACTTCAATTCTGATTTTATATAAAATCAACCCCAGGCTAGGGTCAGGAAACCCACTAATGCAAAATGTGGACTTTGAACAATAGTTTCTGGGTCAGTGCCACCAACACTCTAAAAACAGCTGTAAAAACAAAACACAGATAAAAAAGAACAAAAAAAAGAACAAGAAAAAACCCCCACAAAAACAAACAAATAACTAAAGACACCTCCCCCCTCCCTTCCCCTGCAAAACCCAGAAAAAACTCCACCAAAGCAAAAAAACTGAAATCATAAACACCTAATCCATCCCCTCTGGCAAAACTCCACAAATATGTCCACACTTGTCCTCGCACTTGCTGAGCTCTTTAGAACAGAAAACATATCCCATTCCTCTCTATAGAGAAACAGTTCAGCTAACAACCTAGTTATGATAAGCACCTTGTATTTAACTGTGTTTACTTACAAATGAAAATTAACATGCATTTTAGAGATTAAATGCTCTTTGGTAGTTGTTGTCATTGTTGTGGGGTTTTTTATTTTCTAGCGAAAATTATTCAGTTTGAGGTTCTTGCCAAGAACTAAATGGATTAGAAAAAAAAGTCTTTGTTCAGTTTCTGATAATGTTTAAATTAGTTACCCCTCATTTACGACTATTCTAAATTATATCTCTCATTTTAATAAATGCAAAAATCTTCTTTGCCTTTGATTCCTGTGCATTCTGACTTTATGTCATTCATTAATTTCATTGGAAGGAGAGAAAAAGCCCATAAGAAAAGATATAAAGAAAAAATGCCTTTTTTTCAAAAACCTTTTTTAACCTTAAGGGAAAACAAGCAACGTAAATCCAATTTTAGGCATCCTATCCAATTCTCCACTCCTTCTGCTAAGTTTCTAATTGAAAAGATTTCCCCAAAGTACATGATATTAGAGCAATGATATGGGTTAATTGCATAATTTATTGGATGGTGATATGGAAAAATTAACATGCATCACTGTGTAATTCAAATAATTTTCTATGACAATCCTATGAAATAACCACAATTTTAATGTAGAATAATGTAAGGTTTTTTCGATATCAATTAAGGATGATATTTCACAAGCCCCGCTGGGAGTCACACCCCGAGTTACCACTGAAAGTCAGTATGAGTTGGCTTTCAGTCTTCCTACAGCCCCAGAAAACCATTGAATTCAGTGTTTTGTGCTACACTATCCCTTATAAAAAAGATTGAGAAGAAAGGGACCTACATTCAGCAAATTGCTAAGTTCTTAAGTAGTCCCTGTCCTGGGTTTGAGATAAATAAGCACCACAGACACAGAGCTTTGAAATATGATTCAGCATTACCCTAATTAATAGAGATTTTCTTCACATTTAGACAATTTGGAAGGTGGACAGGATGCGTGTCTTTTTTTGCATAAGTATCTGGGAAAACCCTGTAGTATGCCTCAGTTTTATTTGTGTTTTCAGTGAAACTGTTATAGGATGTAATAAGCATGTTCTTTTCACGCTTTAGTCTTCTCAACTTTAATATTATGAGCTAAATAATATGTTTAATTTTAAACTTTCCTTTCTTAACAATTCTGAAGTGCATTAAAAAAAATAAAAAGGGCATGACTGAGATATCTTAATTTTGTTTTCTAGTCAAACAGAAGAAGAAAATTATCCCTGACTGAACTGAGAAACCAAAATACAGATTAGATAAATAACTGCTTGGTTCAGTTTAGTAGCCCTTTCTTTTCTGACAATTTTTTTCCTACACCTTTAGTTCTCTACTTTTATTTTATACATGCTCTAAAATTGAGGTTCTTGCTGCTTACACAGTACTAAATTTTGTGATCTTGGGCCTCTGGCTGAAATTATTTGCTGGAGTTCTTTAGGGAGCAGGGATCTTTTTATCTTCAGTTGTTACCATTTTAAATTTAATATTTAATAAAAGTCTTGATTTAATCTAGGGATTAGTTATGTGCATAAATTATAACAGCTAGTTCTGGAATCAAATCCAGTGATTCACTACAAATTTTATAACTGACACCAATTTTATACTTTTCTACCACATTCTTGCCTTGAACCCATACCTTGTGAGTTCCCTTTCTATCCTGGTCATTAAAATGATGCAGTAAAAGAATATACATCGTTTGCAAGTTGATATTTCACTTTGCCTACTTTCTTTTTCATCAGAGAGTGCAAGAAACTTCATTAGACGCAGTTGCCCTAGGATTTTGCCCTAATTCTTATGTCATATTTGGCATGTGATACAAAAGAAGTGGCAGATGTGAAAGCTGATAAAACAAGAAAGATCTGAAATGGAGACAATTTCCACTTCTGGTAGCTAGACACTGCACTGCATCAGCAAGAAACAGACTGAGATTACAAGTTTGACATGTTTGGTCAAGGTGAAAACATTTGCAAATGCATCTGCTCAGGAAGACCAGGGGGTGCTGCCATAAGTTTGCACCCAAGAGGGTTTGGTTGCAATTGCTAGCGGCAATATCACCAATCCATTTCAGAGCCCTTGCACTTATTTAGCATCAACAGCAGGAGAAAAAGTGAGCTTGGAGTTGACCTAGTACTGACAAGAGCTGTTGCTTTTGTGTATAGCAAGAGGGGATGTTTGCTTTCCCTTGAAGCTAAATGCTGTCATTCAGAAAAAAAAAAATAAGAAAAAAGAAAAAAGAAAAGAGTAATAATAGCAGGGTCAGACTTATGTGTTAGGCAAAATGAAAGAACCTAGCCGACATGAGACAGATCACAGATTTTGTTCCACTGCTTCCAGCATGAAGACAGTAAACCTAAAAGTGGCAATTATTCCTTGATACGTGTTTATTTAGGAGATCTATACACAAGATGGAAATTTCAGCATAGTAAGAACAGTAGATCAGTCTTATTCCTCTATATGGCCTTCAGATATACTGTAGAGACTCAACTAATTAAGACTGATCAACTCAGAGCAATTAAATGAATAAATTCAGATAAAAATTTATTACAGCATACACAATTTTAACACATGTATTTGTGTGTTTTAGTTACTTGAATGTACCTGTAATACCAATTTTCTTCTACTGTTTTCATAAATTTCTATATTGGGTTATTTATATAGATGTATATAACTGGCCACTCTTACTTATATATAATATAAAGTAGAATAGAGAATCATAGAATATTTGAGTTGGAAGGTTTCCCCAGAACAGGTGCAGTACCTTGCACTGGGTTCTGTTGAAGCTTATGAGACTTCCATGGGTCCCCTTCTTGAGTTTGTCCAGGTCCCTCTAGATGGCATCCCTTCCTTCAGGTGTGTCAACCACTCCACTCAGCTTGGTGTCATGTGCAAGTTTGCGGAGAGCACACCCAGTCCCTTTGTATGTGTTGTGATGGTGGTATTGAACAGTACTGGCCCCAGAAAAATTCCTGAGGGAAACCACTCATCACCGTTCTCCATTTGGACACTGAGCCATTGACCCCTACTTCTGTGATGTCATCATCCAAGCAGTTCCTCATCCACTGAACAGTTCACCCTTTGAATCCATGTCACCAATTTAGAGAGAAGGAATTTGTGGCACACTGTGTCAAAGACTTTACAGAATTGCAGATAAATGGCATCTGCAGGCCTTCAGTTGTCCACTGATGTAGTCACTCCATCATAGAAGGCCACTAGGCTGGTTGCACAGAACTTGCCCTTGGTGAAGCCATATCAGCTGTTCCAAATCACCTCCCTGTTCTCCATGTGCCTTTGCATAGCTTCTAGGAGGATCTGTTCCATAATCATCTCAGGCACAGCGGTGAGGTTGACAGGTTGGTAATTCCCAGAATCTTCCTTTGTATACATTTTTAAAAATGGGTTGTGATATTTCCATTTCTTTCCAGTCACCTGGGACTTCACCTGACTGCCATAACTTTCAAATATTATAGAGAGTGGCTTGGTAACTGTGTCAGCCAATTCCATCAGGACTCTGGGAGAAGTAGTATATCAAATATACAAATTTCATTAGATTCTGTTCCTTAAGTTACACCTAGAAGAAAATGTGGAAATATTTTCCTATAAAAATAAATAGGAGGGATTAACAAAGTTACTAGTGTCTTTGAGGTAGAAGTCTTTAGAATCAACACCTTCTTTTCCTTTTTATTGTAAACATCAGAAATTGCCTTTTCCTTTTTCTTCATCCACTATTTCTCCAGAGAAAGGCAATGAAGCTGGTGAAGAGTCTGGAGCACATGTCCTGTGAGGAGAAACTGAGGGAGATGGGGCTCTTTAGCCTGGACAAAAGGAGGTTTTGGGGTAACCTTATCATTCTCTACAGCTTCCTGAAAGGAAATTGTCGCCATGTGAGAGTTGGTCAATGCTCCCAGGCAACTAGTGACAGGACAAGGGGACATTAGTCTTAAGCTATGCCAGGGGAGGTTTTGGTCAGACATTAGGAAGAATTTCTTCACAGAAATGTAGTTAAACATTGGAATGGGCTGTCCAAGGAAATGGTAGAGTCATATGGTGATGTCCAATCATAGGTTGGACTCAATGATCTCAAAGGTCTTCTCCAGCCTGATTAATTATGTGATTCTGTGATCTCTTTAATTCTTCCCCATATTCCTTGAACTTCCTGACCTTCTCCAGGTTGTCTCAACTTTCAATTCTATGTCTACCCTGGGTGTGAGTTTGTCTGTCTCTTGACTGTCTATTCATATTTATGATTATTTCCTGCATATGCATGTTCTTATTTGTATTCATATTCCAGATGGATAGGAACAATATCTAGTCTATTTAGGTATTTGGAGAAGAGAAAGAGCAATAAAAAGAAAAATTTTAGTAAAGGTAGGAGTGTAGCTTCTTTGCTGTCAGGTATGGAAAAGGGATTTGTAGCTGAAGCCCAATGGCAGGCAGTCAGTCCTTCAAAAATTCCTTTTGGAGTCCTGAAGAGGGTTGTACAGATCAGTCCCTCCAGGAACATTATAACTTACTGCCTATTTCATGGCTGGCTTGTCCTGACACTCAGTGCCAGGGTAGAAAAAGGGATACAATGAGGTTGTCTCTCATCATTTTGTCTATGAAACAGTAAAGTTCCCTGGGCTGCAAAGTTCAGGGAAACATGAACTCAATTAATTAATAAGACATTTTTCATCTTTTTTTTTGTCATTTTTTCAGACTGATTGAAGGGATGGGGGAAGCTCCCTCTCTTACCTCTCTTTGAAGCTTCTAGGTAGAATGCAGGCCACAGCAATCAGTTTGAGATGGTTGCAGAGTTACATTAGATGTTTTATTTTTCCATTTATTAGAAATGCCAGGCTGGGACAAGACTAGATAGGGTACCTTAATTATGTTTTACAAGATGCTTTCAAAGAAGAATTGCTGAACAGACCAGAAATATCTTATAGGTAATGGGACATAAATGTAAGAAGAGTGGTCCAAATAGCTGTTTTAGAGATATCATCAATCAGAAAATATCCTACTCTGCCAGAGTATATGGTTGCCCCAAAGGAAGTGCCCAGATAAACTAAACCCTTTCTCTCTTTCTTTCTCTTTCTCTCTGTCTTTCTCTTTTCATAATTATCCTCTTTTCTGTCTTCTTTTTTTTTTTTTTTTTTTTCTTTTATCCTCGGCTGTATGTGGGTTTTTTGTTTGGTTGGCTTTTGTTTGTTTGTGGGTTTTTTTGATTGTGTTTTTTGTTTGGTTGGTTTTGTCGCCCAGAGAAAGGACTGTCGGTGCACAGAACCTTCATTGCCAAAGGTTTTTGGAACACTCAGTATTTTGTGCTCATGTTATGATAACAACATTCCTATGCAAGAAGTACAAAATACTTATATTTCATGGTGATTTTTCACAGTCAAAGAGTATTTTGATCATCTATTTGCCTTTTTTCTTTCTTCCTTTCTTTGAGAATTACACCATAATCTATAGATGATGGTCATAAGGATATGTGAAATGAATTTTTTTTAAAACCAGAAACAAAGTAATAATACACTAAAAAAGGACCAAAAGTTAGGCAAGCAATGCAATCAATCAATATGTGAAACAGCAAGTTCAAAGCATAACTCTTACAATTCTGTTTTTATTTTATTATAAATTAATGATTTAGGTAAGATGCAAAGATGTATTCTAGAGTGGCATTATCTGAGTGTTAAAGGTAAATTGTATAAAGTTGCATAAAGTTGAAGTCTATAGTATAGAAGCTATATTCAACACAGGTTGGAAATTGTAGTCTCTGTTCAGAGATGCTGAAGTGAAAAAGAGGCATAAAACAAACTAAATGAGTCCTGCCTTGGAACAATCTGAACGTCAAAGTTGTGATCACCTTCCCAAAGAACAAGAAATTGAATGTTGACACATAGACATTGGTCAAATAAATAAAAATCTAATTGCAAAGTTGGCTATTTGAGGTGGAAATGTCTAACCTTCTTTATTATTAACTCTCTTTTAGAAATATTTTGTTTTAGGAGACAAAACCATTCCTTCATCCTGTAACCTTACCAAATTTTAATTTTTCAAAGGCAAGACATTCTACTGTGTTGAAAAATTCTTGGTTCATATATTCTTGTGTCCAGAAATGTCTTAGTAATTACCATGAGGGTCTTTAATTGTGAAAATATTGTTTATCTTCTGTGTTAGAGTCATAAGATATTATTATTTTTTTCCTGAACACTAAAAATTAGTAGTTCTCAGTAGAAAAAGCCTTTTTCTTGTCTTGAGTTCCCTAATTCAACTGTAATTCCATAGAAAATGAAAGCACTTCTAGCATAAGGTATATACTAGAAATAAAGATAAATTTAACACAATTAAATCATCATCCAGAAGAAAAATGGAATGTATCTGACTTTTGTATGTTTTAGTTCCTGCGTCATGTCTCTTTTCACCCATCTGTATGAAAGCCTTACTAGTTCAGTTTTCTTTAGGTTCTGAACAAGGTTCAGAAAAAGCTTTGAAACAGCTATTGGTAATTCAAGGGAATCTAGTAGGGTTGTTCTCTTAATGAGAGAACAAAATAAATATATAATTTATATCACTATAGATTTTTTAATTAGAATTCTGGTATTTTGCCAGATATCTTGACTAATTCAGTAGACTTTATGTAGTATAGCTCTGCTCCATATATATTTTAAAAAAAATAAATTCCCAAGAGAGATAGGGAACCTTAACCATTCTTTAATCAAGTATGCACTATTGTTCATTTTGTTTACAGGTGAAGTGAGTTGTGGTTCACATGCAGGGAACATTTAAGTTAGCAAATATTAAGTAGAAATATATTTTCCACTTTTTGCTATTCAAAGAAGTGTTGGAATAGATTTGCTGCATTTGGAATTGTGCATTTGTTCTGCTTGTCACGGGTGTGGTTGCTGTTATAGAAAGGCTCCAAAAAGCCTTCTTTAATCAAACCAACACAATTTAGAACATTCCTGATAGCTGCTACTCTATAACAAGGGTAAACTTCTTTTCATGCAGCCTGAGGAAAACGAATGCAGCTCCTGAAGGCCCTTGCTTTTTGAGAGTGAAATATGTCCAAATAATTTTTGACTCTTTCTTAAGCTGGATACTTGATAAATATTTTAAGTCATCAATTCATATATTCAAGAAAAAATATTTATTCTATGGCCTGAGAGGCCTCATACTTTCTCATATATCAATATTTTCAACATTTGAATTCACTGTAATGACGATGAGATGAAAACAGAAATCAAGATTACCACAATAAGAAATAAAAAAATTTAACACCTTACACCTTTGTCTCATACAACCAAGACTGCTTGTTAAGGATAGTTTCTGGGATGTCCTGGCTCCTAAATCCTGTCTGGAGATTGTTCAGAAAACTGCTAGCTGGCACAAATAGGTAATATTTGATATTGATGACTGAGGTCCAATACCAAGGAACAGTCACTGGCCTGGTTCATTTCCTAGTGGAGTATCAGTGGACTACTGTTAAGAAGTGTTGACAGATAAGGATGAAAAAAACAAGTCTGTCATCAGGCTTCTCTTTTCTAATCAAGGGTCTTCATCTAGAATGGAAATAGTTTTGGGTCCATAAACTGAAGAGGTTTGAAAATTACAAGGGTGGACCAGGTTCTCCTTGAACATGCAGGGAGAGGGAAACATTGCAACTCAGGCAGTGGTGAAAGGGGCATGCTTTGGGAAACACATGTGAGCTATTCTCACATTGTTTATAACTTGCTCATAGGCTAAAAATGTTGACTATTTTGGTGAAAGTGTATTTTTGGCTGATAGAATTAAATTAAAAACTTTAATTACTGACTTGGGTTTAAATTGACTTAGTATTTAAGTATCTATTTAACAATGACTGAAGCACAGATTTCTAGAAATAAGTAGTTACAAGAACTATCTATATGGTGTGGTATATTTTAAAATTCAAGAATGGTCAAATCTCTTAAAATACTCTGGGATACAGGTTATTGTAGCTATGTCTTCTTGATAACAGCCTGAGCTGCTGAAATAATCAATGTTTCTTGTGATCTTTGTGTGAAAGAGTGATTTATATTCCCTTTGAAATAAAAGCTGAGAACAGGACAAGAAAAGCTGTCCCTTTGCACTTCTTATTGCCCTCTTTGCCCTATCTCACATATCAAAGAAGGTATTTCACCAAAAGATCATATGCTTGTCATAGGTGAGACTGGTAAAGAGTCATAAGGGCCATGTAAGGAAGCTAGAATGACTTTAATGCCTACAGAGAGAAAGGAAGGAAAGAAGGAAAGTGAAAGATTTACAGTGTGGGACTGCAGCACAGGCACACTCTACCAGCACTAATAGGAAATGGATTGCTACCACCAAAGAGCTCTGGGACCAACTAGAAAATTCTCTTTTGGGTATATTCCATTTTAGCAAAATGAGTATAGAATATTATAAGGCAGTTTTTTAAACCTAATTGCTGAGCTTTTTTGAAGCAGAGCAGCAGATTTAATCATACTTTCCCCTAGAGCTGATATGAATTGTAGAGCAACATCCTCAACTCTGCTTCAATATATCCCAGTACTCATTTAGGTCTCTTAGTATTCTATAAATATCAGTGTTGTCAACATCAGGAAAGTCAATATTTAGAATGAAGTTCTGAAATAATAGATTTCTTCCTTAGTCTTTGAAAACAAACAAAAAAAAATGAATGAATGAATGAATGAATGAATGAATGAATGAATGAATGAAAGAATGAATGAATATGTGACTTGTGGATATTGCTTGTGAGTGACAGCAACTGGTTGGGTAATAGGGAAAAGGGTAGTCAAATAGGGTAATAGTTATAACAAAAATATGTCATGACAAAAATACTTGAAGGGTAATAGTGAATGGGACTGGTGATCACCATCAGACTGGTGACCTGTCACTAGTGGGGTTCCACAGGGCTTCATCTGAGGCCCTGTGCTCTTCAACATCATAAATTACTTGGACACAGGACTGGAAAGGATACTAAGCAAGTTTGCAGATGACACAAAACTGGAAGGAGCTGATGACTCCCTCAATAGCAGGGAGGCCCTGCAGAGAGTTCTTGACAAATTAGAGGACTGGGTAATCACCAACCATATGAAGTTCAACAGGAGAAAGTGCCAGATTCTGCACCTGGCATGGGGCAACCCTGGATGTCTGTACAGACTGGGGGATGAGATGCTGGAAAGCAGTGCCATGCAAAGGGACCTTTGGACTCTACTTGATGGCAAGCTGAATAAGAGTCAGCAGTGCCCTGGCAGCCAGGAGGGCCAACAGTGTCCTGGGGAGCGTCAGACAAAACGTCCCCAGCCCGTTAACGGAGGGGATTGTTCTGCTCTGCTTTGCCCTGGTGCAGCCTCACCTTGTAAATTGTGTGCAGTTTTGGGCACCACAATGTAGGAAAAATATTAAGCTGTTAGAGACTGTCCAAAGAAGGGCAACAAAGATGGTGAAGGGCATTGAGGTAAGCCGTATGAGAAGCAGCTGAAGTCACTTGGTCTGTTCAGCCTGGGGAAGACGAGATTGAGGTGTGACCTCCTTGCAGTCACTTCCTTGTGAAGGGAAGAGGAGGGACAGACACTGATCTCTTCTCTGTGGTGACCAGTGACAGGACCTCAGGGAATGACCTAAACTTGTGTCGGGGAAGGTTTAGGTTGGATATTAGAAAAAAGTTCTTCACCCAAAGGGTGGTTGGGCACTAGAATAGGCTCCCCAGGGAAGTGGTCACAGCACCAAGCCTGACAGAGTTCAAGAAGCATTTGGATGATACTCTCAGGCACATGGTGTGACTCTCGGGGATAGTCTTGTGCAGGGCTAAGAGTTGGACTTGATTACCCTTGTGGGTCCCTTCCAATTCAGTGTATTCTGTGATTCTATTCTATGGAAGATATATTTCATCATCATTAGAACAAAAAGAATAGAGACAGCTCAGCTCTGCTGGGTAAAATGTAATGGACTAGAAGTTTTTAAGCAATATCCTGGCCACCGTGTTATCATTAATCAGTTATCACCACCAGTTTTAATACCTCGTCAAGCAATTTCCATACCTTTCTGGGTTGTCTGCTTTAATGTTTGACTAATGTTATATGATTTCCAGGATGTCTGGAAAACCACAGCTACTTTATTCCCAAGAAAGCAACAGTGTTTGGGTAGTAGTTGTGATGTGCAGTGCTTGGGATTGCAAAACACGTATGATGTGTTCCATGCAGCCCCCAGTAGATCTCTGATAAAAAGGTTTTTTTTGTTTGACATTGCATATCCGACCTGACTGTCCGTTTCCTATTCTCAGAAGTCTCTTAAACATCTGTTTGTGTTACAGCCTTTCCTGCAGTCTGTGTCTAGCTCTACCTCCCAGTCCCAAACTATTCTCCAGAAGTTTCTCTTGCTCCTTTACTTGCCCTTTTCCTGGCTTTTTTAGTCACTTCTAATTGAAGTCCCTGCCTCCAGAGGCTCCCTGTTGGGACAAAGCAAACAAGCAGCCTTTATTTTCCTGCTGTACAACCACAGGTCTTTTAAAGGAGCATTACACATAGTAGACAGTGGACAAACAAAACAGATACGTAATTCATCTTATGGGTAATTCACTCCAAAGATTGGGTGCTATCCTCAACTTTAACCTAGTTACTGTTCTCTTTTGTGTATGTATAGCTGCTTAATTACAGATTTAATTATATGAAATATAATTTTCAGAGTTTAGGAAATTATGTACAGGGACTGAAAGTCTGCTTCACGAGTCTACAGAGAATTTTTTTATTAACCATTTGATTGGTTAATGTAGTGAATTGGTAAACCAATTGAATCACATACTGTGTATGTACTGGCTAATTTAGCGATTAATTTAATTTATTTTCTGATTGGTCTTTACTGAACAACACCCATTAATAGGATAAGAGTGTGTTTAGAGCTGCACAATTGCATAAATTCTTTCAGAAATTAGATGACTGACAGAATAATACTGCTACCTATGTGCTAATAAGCAGAATTCGGAGAGGTTTTGTGGCTAAAAGTACTCAGAAATGGCTATATAAGTATAGTCATCAGTCCTGACATCAAGGACTCATTTAGTCTAACCTTGGGAAATGCTCTGTAAGGCCCATATTCATCATGAAGGTGAGACAGTTGTGATAACATTCTGTGAAACTCAGAAAAGTAACTAAGTTTTCTCCTTTTTGCTTTTTTTCAAAGAATGCCATTGAAGCAGCAACAAAAAGTAACGTGTTTCGGCATAACGTTGAAAAAATATGATGAAATATATCACATAAGTTTACTGTAAAACATCTTGAAAAATGTTCTATGTGCCACCTTCATTTTTAATTATTTTCCTAATTTGTGCACTGAAATAGATCATTTTTTTTTAACTTATTGAATATAAGTTTTAAAACTTGGTCGATATAATGTACTTCAGTTCAATGCAATCAGAAAGCTGTACCTGCACAACACAAATGTACAGCAAAGCATAGTGTGTAGAAGACATTTTAAATTATGAATATAATTTACTTGTGAATATGCACCATTATGGTATAGTCTCCAAATATGCAGTCAAATGGTTATGAATAAGAGAAAGCAAAAATCCAGAAGTAAAAATATTATCTTCATGCTATTTTTAATATTACTGTCAATCTGTAAAACCCTTAAAAAAAATAAGGACTCCATTATGCCAGGCAATATAAAAACACTAAACAAAAAGATGGTCTCTCAGATGAATAGTTTACAGTCCAGGCAAAAGGCAGATCCAGAAGAAGTATTCCTCAATTCATCTGTATATACCTGAAGAAATGATGAGAGTATACTTATCAACAGTTCTATCAATACATAGTGGCAAGAGCAGATTGTCAGCCAACCTGCTGTCAACTTTCCATGGGAATCATAGAAAAACACAAAGGTGGAATTGAAGATATAAATGAGGTATTTTTAGGGAAAAAATAATAAGATTTTGAAAGAAGGATACACTCAAATAAATATCTGTAATGTAGACAAGTGTAGTGCATTGACCCTGATTGGATCCAGGTACTCACTAAAGCTGTTCTCTCATTCCCCTCTTCAACCGGACAGAGGAGAGAAAATATAATGAAGGGTTCATGAGCTGAGATAAGGACAGGAGAGATCACTCAGTGATCACTGTCATGGGCAAACAAGACTCAAAATGGGGATATTAATTAAATTTATTAATAACAGAATCAGAGCAAGAGAATGAAAAGTAATATAATCTTAAAAACACCTTCCCCCCTCTCCCTCCTTCCAAGTTCTACTCCTCCCCTCCAGTGGCAGGACGAGACAGGGACTGGTGGTTACAGTCAGTTTTTTCTGCATCTGCTTGTGGAGAGGATTCCTTCCCCTGCTCCAGTGCAGTCCCTCCCATAGGAGACAGTCCTTCATGAACCTCTTCATCATGAGTCCATCCCACAGGCAACAGTCCTTCACAAACTGCTGCAACATGGGTCACTTTTCCATAGGGTGCAGTTCTTCAGGCACAGGCTTCTCCATTGTGGGTCCCCCGCAGGGTCACAACTCCTACCAAGAAAACCTGCTCCAGTGTGCGCTTCTCTCCCTTTGGGTTAGCAGGTCCTTGCCAGGACTCTGCTCCAGCATGGGTCTCCCATGGGGTCACAACATCCTTCGAGCATCCACCTGCTCCATTTTGTGTCTCCTCCACAGGCTGCAGGTGAATCTCTGCACCTCTGAGGTCCTCCATGGGCTGCAGGGACACAGCTGCCTCACCATGGTCTGCACCACAGGCCGCAGGGGAACCTCAGCTCTGGTGCCTCAAGCACCTCCTGCCCCTCCTTCTCCACTGGCCTTTATGTGTGCAGAATTGTTCATATGTTCTCACTCTGCTCTTCTCTCGCTGCAATTTTCACCTGCACAATAACTTCTTTTTCTGCTTCTTAAATATGACGTTACTGTCAATCCTGACTGTCTCAGACTTGGCCAGCAGCTGGTCCATCCTGGAGCCGGCTGGCATTGGCTTTACTGGACATGGGGGAAGCTTCCATCAGCTTCTCACAGAAGCCACACCTGTAGCCCCCCTGCTACCAAAACAGAAATCCAATCCAGTATGATTAGCCCATTATATAACACTTAATAATTAAAAATTTATTAAGAAGATCTATTAAGAAAATTTATTAAGAATTTCTTAGGGCAAACCACTTTTTTCAGCTTTTTTTTTCATACTGACATTATTTTGAAGTGTTCCTGCTTTCTAGGAAAGAATGTTATTAAAAGAAATTATACTATTTCACAAAGATTATATTTTCCTAAAAAAAACCCCAAAACAAACAAAAACCATCCACTGCCCCCCAAAACAAGCAACAACCAACCAAAAAAAAAAAAAAAAACCCAAACCAGAAAAGTAAATAGAATGAATAAGCTTTCCAACTGGAAAAATCCTCAATTATAGAAAGATGGAATTAGAATATATATTAAAAACCCTTCTCCTCTACCTATCTCTAATTCAGAGAGATATATATTTAATGGACACTACTGTAATTACTGCACATTATGTAAAACAAACCCATTTACTTGAGATAATGACAACATGATAAGATTCTCTGATGCTGAAATAATGGAAGTCAATTGGTACAATATATATTTTAATTAAATTGAGGTTAAAAGCTTGGGAGGTGTCTTCAATATTAGAGACTTAAGAGACTGAAACAACCTTCCTACATCTATTAAGAAAAAATTTCCACTATTTAGTCTAATAACTTTAAAAGATCAAAGGCCTCTCCTTTTTTTGTTTTCCATGCCAACTATTTATCTCATTAAATGTCATTAGATTAATCAACAGCTTTGTTAGAGTACCAGTTCTTGTGTTCAGCAAAAACCAGAAGAAGAGATAATAAGGACAGGGAGAAAAGCAAATAAGTACTTCCAAAGAACAAAGTCAGTCACTGCTGCTTAAATAATAGAAACAAATTTAGCAATAAAAAGCTATTCCCAGCATAATATTGCGACTGAAGATAGCTCAGAGATTAAAAAAAAAAAAAAAATCAAATAAGGGTCATAGAATTGCTCCTTTCTGCTCCATTTTTTTTACTTAGTAGGCTGCTGTCAATAGGGACCTCTAACAAAGATGGCAGCCTGAGCTATAGAATTAAATTCTTCTCGCTCCAAATTTTCCATTACACAAAGGGAAGGACATTTTGAATGCTTTTGTAGAAAGTATTTTTCAGGAGAGAAAAAAAGAATCTCAAATAATAATAAAAAAAATACTGCATTTATATTTGAAACTAATTATCAGATTAAGCTGACTGCACCTAATGACAAATGTAATCCTGACTCCAATGTAACTGACACATTCCCCTCATACAAGTAGGAGGAAAAAACCCCAAACAAACAAAAAAAAAAAAAAAAAAAAACCAAAAAAAACCCCCATCTGTTTATTCAGAAGAATATATTTAAAATTTTCATATCTCAAAAAAACTTTAATTTGCATGCATTATGGACATTTTTTATCTTCCTCCAAAAGACCTTATCATGGCAGTGGCTGGAAACAGTCATACAGGAGAGTCAGGGATAGCATGTCAAAATTTGGGTGTCTATTCTACTGTAGTTACACAGATCAAGGCAATGTGCTGGTAATGCAATATTCAAAACCCCTCAAATCAATTGTCTAGAACTGCAGTTCATTTACAATCATACGTTTACAATTTTAAGGGGCACCTCTTTCCTCTGGGAGAGTTCTGTGAACGATATTTCAATATGTGATTCTGATGAGATTTAGGATGCTATCCTGCTTTTCTCTGTAGAGTTTCCTGAAATTAGATTTCCAGAGGAGAAACAGTAATATACTCTGAGTTCTACTCAGGGTAACCATTTTAAAGGAGTCAGACTGTTTTGGAAAGACAGAAAAACCACCTAAGACGCTTCTGTTTTCACAAGGATTTGATATAGTAGAGATGTGGTGTGCTTTACAATTTCTATCTGTAAATACAACTTAATACATGTAATGAAATTTTCTTAAGGATTGCATCCCTACTAACTATTAATTTCTTAAAAATTATTGATTTCTTGTAATATTTACTTTTTTATTATTATTTAATCTAACCAAAATTTTTAAACAGCAGTAAAAAATTATTGAGCTTCTGTGAAATGTCATTTAATTAGAAACACTATAGAAAAAGCAAACAAAATTCAATTCTGTGGAGATTTTATGACAAGCTATAGATGTATTTCAAAGGGTCCTGGAGAAATTAATGACCTGCATGTAATCCAAAACAGAATTATAAACTCACTGAATTGGAACACCTGAATTATTCTGAATATGTTTAATAAGGAAATTTTTCTAGATACTAAAAATATTTCTGAAGGTTTCCTCTGCTTTTGACTAAAAGGCATATAAATTGCTGCTTCTCGATTGTGATATTTAACTAAATAAAAACTTTATTCTTGTCTTGTGGAAGTGAGATATATATATATATAATCAACAAATTTTAATCCTATAAATTATATAAGACTGAAAATTAAAATAAACACTTTTTTCCTTCTCCACTTTTACCTGTTTTCTTTCAGTAGATGCACAAACTAGAAGGGAAAGAATATCCATAGACTGCAATTTTATGCATATTATCCTTCATTCCTTCTATGTGTTAGTCACAATCTAGGCATTAATCAAAATGATAGAAAACAGTGCAAATGAGATGGCATAATAATATAGGCTCAAATTAACACATTCACTTTAATATTCACTCACACAGGAAAACCTTTCCAACTGTCAGATGATCCATTAGGTTGTTTAATGAGTTCTAGGGTACCTCTAAGCTGCATATATTACTAGACTGTAGTACCATAAGCATATGAAAAGACAATTTACTTGATGATTCATGTCAGTAGTTCCTCGGCCAACTACAATTGGCCAGCAAACCCCTGTGGTGACCACATTTTCCTCTGGAACCCTGGGTCACTGTCAGGTTAATCCCCATTGCCACGACATGGGGCTTGTAGGGTGCATCACTGACAGCTCTGGTGACTTCCAAGGGGACAATTAGCAGTTCCCTTGTGACTGAACAGATAGTCTCTTTACTTACTTCACAGCAAAGCACTAATGATCATAGTGTATGCCCACAAATCTGAAGAGCGGCTCTGGGAAAGTCAAGGCAGGAATTCGAGAATCCAGAAAGGAGAAGCAAAAAGGCAGAGATGCCAAATTGGATAGCAGAGGGGAAAATTTTGGAGTGTGCAGCCGGTGAGGTCTGGCCAGCTCCCTCTCCAACAGGATGACTAAGCCAGGAATCTCAGCTGTTTGGAAGAGATAGTATAGACTCCTGGCTCTTCAGACTATGATACTGGTTCACAGGCTGAAGGATTAGGAATTCTGGATTGTTTGAAAGACTGATTTTATTAAATCAAAGCCAAAGAGATTTTATTGAACTCAAGAACTCAGGAACTATGATTTTTGATCCTCTATCCCCAAATTAGAGGAATTTGCATATCTTTACTGAATATATTTTATTAAAATGTCCGTCTAGAAATCTATCTGAATCTTTTTAAGTATCAAATATTTATTTTTGCTTCTTTTTGCTTGGGGATCAATGTTAGTTTAGGCTATGATCCTTTTAAAAAAATCTGTTGAACATTTTCTTATTTTGAGAGGAAGAGATTATGTGGTTTTTAATTATCTGATTTAAGCAGAAAATACACCACTTTTGAAATAGGACACTCATAAAACCACAATGCAGTACAGGGAGAAGAAAAACTTTATAAGGTAAAAATTAAGAAGTACAGATATAAAAAACAAAATTAGTTATATAGCAAAGTTTATGTTGCACCAAGCAAGCGCAAACCTATTACCCAAGGCAATAGAAAGCTGATTGATGATATCACAATGACAAATGAATTCTCATTTCGAATTCTGCCTGCTAAGTAATTAGTAATGTCATCAATATCATTACTAGCTCTTCATTCAACTTCATCAGCAAGCTGTTCCCGTTGTTCATTTTTCAGCTTTTCCTTTCTCTGCTTCAGTCACAGGATGGATGTACACTGGGGACTGTTTCTAGCAACTACCCAAGGGAGCGACAAAAAATTAGTTGTCATGCACAAGCAGTCTAGTGAAACTCTGAATTACATTTTAATGGTTAACCACATCATGTTACTTTGAAGTAGTCACTAAGTTAAGAATTATTGGAATTAGTGTCTAGGACATCTTTTTTTTATTCCTCAAATATATTTAGAAACTGACATAATATGAAATGAAGATAAAATTAATGCAAATACTTAGTGATTATAACTAAGCAAGTAACTGTGGGACAAAAGCTTTTTAAAAATGTCTTCTCATCTCATTTTTTCATGCTTTTGTGATGGAAAGCAGCATTGCCAAACAAAGTGAACCAAATATTGCCAACATATATTTTTCCCAAGCTTCCAATGCCATTTTTCATTTAAAAACCTACAAAACCTATCTTTCCTTATGAATGCTAAATGAAATATTTAAAACACTCACATTTTTGAGCTATAATCTGAGCATCAGTATAATACATTAAAAAAGGCCAACGAATTGCCAGTATTTGCCCTTTTTCATTTTCTCTGCATCTAGCTCTGTATTTTAACAGAATGTGACTAAGTTATAGGTATTCTTCATGTTTGTTGTATATTTTTTCATGGCATTAGGACTTTTCAGAGTTTATTTTAGACTAACAGAGTTGTCTACCTTTATATTCATTTTCTCCTGTATTTTTGGAGTTCTGAAATGAAACTTGCCAGATATGCTTCATTTTTAAAAATATATTTTAGTATGCATAAAAGTTTTTGTTCAGCTGGATTTAAGTATCTTAGGTTATATAAGTATATTTCTACACAGTTCATTAACAGACTTTGCTATTCAGAAAGAATTGTAGCAAATGACTGAGCAAGGATGAGTAAGGATGAAATAAATAGGCTCCACTTAATGCTGCAGTCCATTTCAACAAAAAGCCAGATGAAACAAATGTAATTTTATTCCAAAATATACAAAACAGAAAAGATGTTTCAGTCTAGGTAGACTTCAGCATCGGAGTCTTTTCTCTGTTCTTTTTTACAGCTTTTAATCAGTTTGCATTGCTGAACAGAAAAAAACCAAAGAAAAGATGTTCAGTTTTTTCCAGAGGTAGACTATAACTAATTCCCTATGTCTAAGTTACTTTTAGACTGTCTGATTTACTTGATCTTTCAGTATAACAGAAAAATATTCTGGTTTTGATGACATATAATTGATCTACTTGTGTCCAAAGCAAGATTCCCTAAAATTGTCATCCAGACAAATTTGAGTAAAACAGCGGCAAAATAAATTTGGGGTTTATGACAGATGATCAGTAAACCATAATTCTGTTCTGAATTGAGCCCTCAGTTTTTGTCCACATTATCCTCTGTCGAGATTAAATAGGAAAAAAAAAAAAAAAAAGGAGCCAAGAAAGAAAAAGGAAAATAAATCCATTAGGTCTATGTCAACATGTTTATGTGCTCTAACTGGCTTAACTGCCCTCTTAATGCCCTCTTAATCCATCAGTACCTCAAACTCTTTACAGACTTTAACATCTGCTATACTGGAAGGATAGTCGAGGCAGGAAAAAAAAAAAAGAGGAAGAAAAAAGATTCAGCTTTGTTTGTTTATTTGGTTTCTTTTCCTATGATATATGGAATCATTGAAATCCACTGCATTTCTTTTTTTTTTTTTTTTTAAAGGCTCTAAATGGTTATCTTCAATTGGATCAGATTTATTACTTCTGCAAAACACTTTTGGATTTGAAATACTTCATTGTCTTGGCACAAATCTGTACCAGGCCTAAGAAAGAGACAAATCCCCTGTTTCTCTCAGGGCTTTTATCATCCCTGGCTCCCCTGCTATGGGACCTTCAGACAAGTCTGTAAGAACTTATCTTCTCTTGTACCCAGAAGTTAGCTCCTCTGGAATGCAGGAGGAGAAAACATCTAAACTGTCTCTGGAAAAGATGGCTTTTTCTGGGCAGAAAAGCTTCCTTGAGAGAAATGCTCTACTGTCCTGTAGTAAAATCTTCTGGAATGTTTTTCTAGACTTACAATGGAAATTTACCATTTGGTCATACTGGTTTATTCCTTGACTGTTGCTAAGAATACAGGTTATTCTAATATATAAGGTTTGGGCTTGTTTTTAATAGGATCCATTTACACTTTTTTTAGACACCTTTATTTGATATGCAATTTGAAAGGCAAATAAAACAACTGTCTTAATTCAAATTCCAGTCAGAGGAAAGTAAAGCGAGATGACTACGTTCATAGTTAATATATTGAGTTTGATTATCATATGCAACAAAAATGGTTTATTGACAGGCAACTCTATATGATTTTGTGTTTGGTTTGTCATGAGAAATTTTTTCGATCAATTTACAAGTTCAGTAACCTGAAAAATTGACTAAGTAACAGTAAGTTTTAATGCACAATAGTAGCATTTCTTAAAGCCTCATATAACCTATAACTCACTAGCTTGTTAAAGAAATGGTATCTACAGGAAACATTAATGAACCTTAAATTCAAATTAAATTTAAGTCTGTTTTACTGCAGTTAATGAATAACATGAGAAACTGACCTAAACTAACATTTCAAGACTCATTAAAAATAATTTTCAGTAGCAGCATTACTCTTCACTGCTGCTTATAAAAGATTTTATGTAGTATACTGAAACACAGGAGTCATGGTAACATCTTCTTGCAAAACAATAGTGATTTTTATGGATTCATGCAGATCATTGTATTCTTGTGATAATAGTTCTTCCTTGATATCAAGTTTCTTTCTTTGTTCCAGGTTTCTCTATTCAATGATTCATGTTAGAAGTCTTGTGGTTTTGTTTTGGGTTTTTGTTTGTCTTTTTTTTATTTTGTTTTGTTTTGATTTGGTTTTGTTTGACCTGGGTATTTTTTATGGCCCTTTTGGAAGTCTTGAATTACTTAATTTTCAAGGATTAAACTTTCTTTTCCTAAGTTTTTTGAATGTGAGGAATGTACCTTATAGAGGATGATTGAATCCCACTTTTACTGCCTGTCAGTTCTCCGTTGACTGATTTTCTCAGGGAACACTTTCAGCTTCTTTTTAAATAACAGAAGTTATTATCTTTCTCTGTTCTAGCTCCGAGAGACTTCAGAACCACTGATATTTTATCTTTGAGGGTTTTTTATTATTCAGTCCATTTTTCAAGATTCTATTAGGTTTTAGAAATGTGTAAGAGTATTGGGAAGAGATTTTTCAGATTTTTTTTTTTTCTACATGAAGTTTTAGCCTAGAACTTGGTTTCAAGGTCATTTTCCACTGCATGAGTCCATACCTCATCAGGTTTCTAGTATCAAATGTTTTCTGATAACTCTGAATTTTCAAGATCCAGAGGAATCAATTTGACTAGAATGAAGAACAAAGGGTAGTATTATGTTTTTCAGACCAGGGACAACATTAGGAAAAAATAACCCTTTTTCTTCTCTTACCTGTAGATCATGAAAGTTTAAAAATATTTGAACATGATTTGTCTTTGTATATTGTTTTCTTCACAAACAGAATTTTTTTTACATTTAAAATATTCTTTTATTGTTCCACTTACATAGTTGATATCATAATCACATGTGATTATGACATCAGCTATTATATCTTTGCAATACTATTTGTTATTAACTATCTATAGTGGAATCTAGAGATGTGACAAGATTGAAGATCACCTGATTCTGGCTTTTAATAGCATATGATAGGAAACGTAATTTTAAAAAATTGAATTCTAAACAGACAAGATACTACATGACACAGGAAGGAGAAAAGCTGCAAAGTGAGTGGTATAGTGGGAATTAAACCTTGATCTGTGTTCTTCACTGCATTTCAACTGTCATTGTCATCACCATGATAAAGCAATGGCAAATGTATACATTATGTTATAGAATAAGTAAGGTGTATATCCAAAAATACATCTGCCAACCTTAGCATATTTGTGCAAATATTTTTGAGATTTCAGATGAAGACTCCAGTATGTCATCTCTGACACTGATTGTAAATCTTATGAGAGGGAAACCACTTCTGAATATGAGATGTGGAAAAATATACTCCAAATCACCCTATGAGCCTGTGATAAAATAAAATGGTTGTTAAGATCTTACAGTATTATTTTTAAACACAGAGTTTAAGAATGGAAAAAACCCTGTAGTAATTTGAAAACATTAAATCTTTCCTTTCTAGAATCTCATAACAATTTTAGACAAGCCACTAGCTTTCATGAAAGCAGCAGCTGACTGGGATACTGGTACAAAAATTTTCGTGCCAGGAGTTAACTGAGCCTTTTTTCACTGGTGACTTCTGAAAGGCAAGAGAAGATAAAAACAGTCATATCGGAAATTAAATTCTGCATGTGAGTGTGAAATCTAATCGGTAAAAATAAGACATGTTCAACTATTTCCAAACTTTCTTGTTATACATTTAAGAGAACAAGGAAGACTGACACTGAAGGACCCATGGCTGTTACCAGTCCCACTGCAAGTCCTGAGCTGACAAACTCAGTGGTTCAGAACCTAGGAAAGAGTCTGATAGAGACTCAGCTTGTTCACACATCTTCGTTTAGGTAAGTTGACAAGGAACAAAGCAAATTTTATGGCAAATAAGCCTAAGTCAGATACAATCTCCTTCTTCTTGTCAGCATTACTGGAATCCCCTAATTTCAGTCTTGCTTAAAGTGTCTGCTTAAGCTGAGGTTAACTAATGTTTCAAAGGTCAAGAGACAAAGCTTTGTAGTGTTTTTTCCTCTTGTCAGGAGTACTAATTCTAGCTTATTAAAATCGACTGCCATAGTTTGAAAGAGATTAATTTTAAGCACATCCAAAGGGAAAACATATCTTTCTGGAAATTTCCGGTGTGAAATGGTCTCAATTACCTGAAAGGTCCAATTTTGGTCTACTGTCTTGAGTCAGGAAGTGCTTGGAAAATACAAGGATATTTACAGAAGAACAAGTTGAAAAAAAAGAAGGCACTAAAAATTAATAAATTTTCCTTGTAAAAGAATGCTTTGTTTTATGAAGTCCTTAACTCATAAACAATATGAAAAAGAGAACTATAAATCCATTGTTTTCATTAAGAACACTTGCTTTATTAAAAAGTTATCTTAGAATTTTAAACAGATATTTTTTAAACTGTAAACTCTCTCTTTGATTCAACTCACTTTTATTGTTGTATGTAAGACACTAATCTTTATATGTAAAAAGGTAAGTAATTTTTTTTTCTTTTTTTTGTGCTTAAGAATTTTTCTCCTTTTTTATGGAGTACAGTAAAAGCCAATCTTAGAGTTACCTTTACTTGATCCCATTCCTTTTGAAACTAATCATGGAGAAAGTCTAGTCATTTTCAAAGAGAAACTGTCAAGTAGTTTCTCAGAGAACTCTCCATCATTCAGTCTGAATCACTGAAGTTTCTCAAACAGGAATGCCTCCAGGAGGAAATCTACTATCTAGCATTTAGAGATATATTTGAAACACACTTTCTATGGTGCTATGAATCTTTTATTACAGCCATGGACAACACAGGTAATATAGTCTTTGCAATTGGAAGAAAAATAATGCAAATAGTACTTTTTCCCCACCTATCTATGCAGGACTGACAACAAGCTGTCAACATATAGGATTATGTTCATTGTCTGAATAAAGCATAGAAAGTAGTCAAAAATTAGTAAGTACAATGAATAAGAACTATGGACTTCAGGAACCTGAGGAGATTAAAACTACAGTGCTAAAGATGATAGGGTGCAATATGAGCAAAAGGAATAATGAAGCTTAGTGATGTTAAGTCTCAAAGGAGATACTTGGGGAAACAAGTTGATGTGAGGCAAGGAGTGGGAATGTGGCTTTGCAATGATGAAGATAAGTAATGGCAGATATAGAATCAGTTGGGAAAAGGAAGCTCTGAAAAGCTCAGGGAATGTATAGGTTAGGACTAGCAGGAAAATACAGCCTAAAGCTGAGATAAGTAAGATGTGAGAATGACAAGGAATTTACAGATATATATATTATATATCCATATATATATAAAGAGAAAGATAAGGCTATTGAAGACGTGGTTGATTTTGTGTATGGTTTAAATATATATGGAATTAATTGGAGGTGGGAATTAACTACATAATAAATACTTTGAGTAGTTAACAGGTGTTAAGAGTTCAAAGCAGATCAATATCCATTTCCTTCAAGTCCTCCAGAAACTTAATGATCTTTTCACTTTGAAAAAACGTAAAGTATTAAACATGTGATGTCCATTGTATACACTTTAATGATATAAGCAATATTGTACTCAAAATTAATTGGAAATTTTTAGATTTTTTTCTTGTTGTTTTAGGCACTTGAATCTTATTGAAAGATGACATGAATCAGCAGTTTCCTTCCCTGTTTTAGAAGGCTCCCTAAATTATGATATAAAGGTTTGACTGTGGGTATCTTGGATAATTGAATCTAATCTTAGGTGGGACATCAATGCCTAAAAAAAGACAATGTCAATGATATAGGAGTTAATTGTTTATAGCTAGTCATATTAATCATTTGATATTCTAAAATCAAAAGGGGAAATCAGATTAGAAAAAGCAAACTAGTCACAACCTTAATTTTGACCTATTTCATAGTTGTCTGCTAAATGGCTAATACATCACAAACAGAATGTATGCAGGTGGTTCAGTCTCAAATTTTGTTGATGCCGCTAAATTTATAATTACCTTTGAGTCATGCTATGAAGAAGATTTATTTATGCTGTGTGTTTCCTTTTCTGAAGGAGACAGGGGAGATGTCTTTGTGCAGGTCTGGAGTCTGTCACTTGAGATACCTGGACATTCCATTGTAGTTAAGACTTGTAAGAAAATTTCCTATTTCTTTACTTGCCAAGGATTATGTTGAGGAAGACATCACACAATATCAATTTTATTTCCTTTTGAAGGAAATAATAATTAATTGATTTTTTATTATTATAGTACACAAATTATAATAATACCCATTAAGGGCTCATGCTGATAGGTACTGTACAAGCATATAATAAATAGCTATATAGAATTTATCAAATAACCAGGAACTTATTTACAGGATTATTGTGGTAGCTACCATTCAAAAATATCAATACCTAATGGAGAAGTCAATAATTACATGTATGGAAGTAGAATTTTCAAAAATGCTACAAGTACTACAGATTTTTTTTTTAAAGTTCATTTGTGCAGGCAAGAAAACCAAAAAACTTGTAATTTTTTTTAAGTGTTCTGGTGACTTTCAAGTTTTAAATGTCCTTTGAAAGGACCATTTATATTTGATAACAATGCAGAGATACTGGAACTGTCTAGATCTGCAAAGCTCACTTTGCATTCCAGTTCTCATTCTTTAAACTGTCTGTCTATATTCTAGACATTTACTGGGAAACATCATAACACCTGTACATTATTTTGACAATATAGTTTGGATTATTTGGAGTATAAATTTTATTTGTTCTTTTTAATCACCTAAATGCTTCTGAAAAATTCACTGCTGAGATACCAAACTCAGCAGTTTAAATCCTCATACTAATAGGGTCTTTAATTATTTAGATTCCACCTAACCCCTTTGAATGATCAAAAGCAGGGAACTGCTCATTCAGCTAAGAATTTGTGACTTACTACACTGTGTTGTAGCGAGACACAAATGGCAAAAATTTGCCATTCATTGAGAAATATGTTCCAGATGTCCTTTAAAGGTTTTTTTTTAAAGCTATGTCTGCATTCTCCCTTTTTTCCCCTTTTTTAGTTTTTCTATATCTATACATTAAGGAACAGAAGAATAAAAGTGAAGTGACTGATACTTTCATATATGGCAAACAGTAGATTATGGTGATTATCAGGTAGGTTAAGAGTATTTCAGATATTTCAAATGAAAACTTTGGAGCCAGGGAAGCAACATTTATCAAAGAGGAAATGGTGTTATTTGCGTATTTGTACAGCTGGAGAGAGAAGGTAAAACCAGGAGATGTTTACTTGTGAAGCATAAGACTGGGAATATAGTCAAACATCTCGGGTTTATGTATATAACTTCTTTTGGTGGTCAGAAGGAAATTTCCTCTGTTTACTGTGATTGTCTTTGAATGTTATGTGCCATGTTGAGCAGAAATATCTGATTGCCATGCTGCAAGGAACAGGAGCAATGAATGTGTAGCTATGCTAGTAATTATGTACTAATCTGCACAGCAAACTACGCTTTCAATATTCTGTGGAAAGCTGAATTTCTTGTTTATAAATAAGCCAAAGCACTATTAAATTGAAACTTCTGTGGCATTTCAACAACAACTTGAAACTCTGTTCAAAGCCCTGTAGTATCCCTGCACAAGCATTTTGTTTTAAGAGATTGTATAGATATATAGTGTGTTTCAGTGGCCAGTAAAATTTGTCTTCAACACAATCAAGTGGTGAACCAATGTAATAACATTATTTTGGAGATGGGTAATATAACCTTGTGGTGGAGTTCCTTTAAGAACTTTCTTCCTTTTTTCCTCTAGCTGAAGCATAGCAGCAAGGTATTTCTCCTTCTGCTGACCCCCATGTGACAGGCATAACAGTTTGACAGATCACAGCTAAGGCATGCAGTTGTGATTGTCAGGTGGGATCTCGAAGTATGACAAATGATCTGTTTTTGTGCTGTAAAAACATATGGTACAGAAGTGTTACTGTGTGAAGGTGCAAACCAAATGCTGTGTGTCTGAGTCTCGTGCTCATATTGTGAGATGTGATGGTTCTGTTCAGAACACACCAGAAGGTATTCTAATATCTTGAGTTCTCTTCAACCACACAGCAGTCAAAGACAAGATTACTGGCAAAGAAAATGGAATTAAAGTGAGAGCATAGTGTCAAGTATCATATGCTATATACGTACATACACACATCCTTCATTAACTATGAGGACAACTTGATTGTAAAACACAGTAAGCATAGTCTAAAGCTAACATACAATAATATCAGATTTAAAAAGTTATTCCAGAGTTCCTAGCATGTATAAATCAAAACTTACTAAGAAAACCTGAATTTTAAAGATGTGGTATTCTTCTTACAGATACTTTCTGTGCTAACTTCTTAAAATTATTCCAGTTTGTAATGCCACTTTTCATTCAACTGAATAATATTAACAAAAAGTCACAAATTACCTTTTCCCTATATATATATATATGAAATAAAATTAGTTTCTAGAATAAAATATCATATTTCATATGTTAGGTTTTAGTCTTTACAGAGTTTTTAGCATGCAATAAAAGATCTAAAAATAAGGATATATAATGAAAATACTGACATTTTGATTTCTTTATCTGATATTTCACTTTGTTGTTATTTTATATTTAACTTCTTTTCCTTTCCTCTTAGTATATGTACACTGTAAATTGACTCTAACCAAGACACTTGTGATTTTATTAAAACTGTTTCTTCCAGGAAATAAAAAAGGAGGATATTTTGCTGTTCATATGGCATGTGGTTTATATGTCAGATGAGAAGAGCAGAGAAAGGAACCAATAAATTGAAGTATACTGAAATCTGTTAGCACCCAGGAAGAACTTTTAAATTAATTCCAAGATGTCTAATGTTGTATTGAAATAATTCCCTTGGTAGACAGAGACAAGACTGTGTCAACAACAACAATAACAACAGCAACAAAAAAGAAAAGTTTATGATGTCCTCCTTTATGTTCCTATGGATATCTTCCCAGAATCACCATTATAGAATGAAAGACAAATGAACACAGTGATGCCATAACCATTGGTGTACTTAATGGCTCTATCTGATGGTAAATTAGAGCTTCAAGATATTCTGATCTTCAATTTCCAGTTGTAAAAACTATCATTTTGATTCTGCCCCTTTTACTTATCCAGAATTCTTCATAGTATCCAAGTCAATGCAAGCATAACTTGCATAAGGAAAATCTTCTGTTAGGTCTGGATCAGCTAAACACCAAGGACTACAAAAAGTTACAACACAGTTTAAAGTGAAGGACAGAGAAGAACAATGAGTGCAGCTTTTTCAGCAATTAGTCTTTGCTGAGAGAAATCCCATGAGTCACACTGACAGAACAAAGGACAGGGCAGTGGATTGCAGTTAGAGGGAAAAAATTGTCACTAAACACACTGTGTTTTAAACTTTCTCTTACTATGTTCATAGTGATGCCAGTAATAGAAAGGGAGTTCTGCTGAAACTGCTAAAGCAAACTAAAGCTGAGAAGAAACCCAGAACCTTCACCACCCCAGCAAATTACAAAGGTTTTTCATAGTATTTCCCAGAGGAAGAAGTGATCAGACATAAATATTATTCTAATGTGATGGAGACACACCCAGGAGAGAGTAAAACATCATTCCTTATATGCTATTATCTAGCCTTTGGCTACCTCTCACATATGGGTATGTAAGATAGGAATATTTAAAGAAAATTGTTCACAGATTTGTTTCTGTAGGAACTGAAATGTTGGGTAAGGGTCCTTATAGCTTCAGGATAAGAGTTTGTGCTTGTCCAGGCACAGTCTAGCTTAAAGAAATATGGCCATTTTTGGACTAAATATAATTTAAAAGTTGAAGTGAATGGAGCTTGAAAGGCACCCTTAGGTGCCCAAGAATGGATTTAAAAGCCTAGAGGTAGGCTTCTATTTTAGAAACGTGATAAATTATTTTGTACAAAAAAACAGACTGAAGCTGGCTTTTGCTAGTTACTTGTAAGAAAAGCTGTTACAGTGGACTATTCATTATTTAGGAACACCTACAGATAACAGACTGCATTATCAGTATGCAATCTATATTACACGATCTGCAGGGGCAGTAGAGAAAAGCACACGCCTGAAAATCATGAATAAAAGAGCTGCAGAAAACATTATCCTTTTTCAAGGCATGCCAGGATTATCTTTAATTGCTTTATACTGCTAAGGGCTAGTCTAAACTAGAGAGGGATTTCTAACACATCTTTCTCAGCAAAAGCTCTAAAAGTAGATGCTGCTATTACTGATAAAAATATGTTTCTTTGGATGTAGCATATACCAGGTTCCCACAGAAAATAAGCTATTTGAGAAAAAGTCTGTTTTTTTATTTCAGAATTGCTGTGTCTACTTTAGGCCCTTTGGTGTTCTAAGCAGTATCATTTTTAAATTCCTAAATGTCTATAGATGACAATGTTGTACCAGGAAAGGTTTCTAGGGTAGACCCAAGGCATAATTATCATAGTGACCAAGCAACTTGGAGTTTTCCTGTGTATCATACACATCTTGGCTCAGCCTAGTGTTCTGTTTGAGTGATCTACCTCAGTTCAGAAGCATGAAGAAGGCAAACACATTTCCTAGGTGCCAGCTCATGTTTTGAGCACAACAGCATTTTTTTTCCATTAACATATATTAAATTCACAGAGTAAAAAAGACTGCTAAGTGAAAGTAAATGTCTAGTGTGTCCTTAACATTTTGTTGTTCAAGAGGAACAGTGAAAGAGATTGTGTGTTACCTCTAGGTTACATATATATCAATTCAATTCTTGAATTGAAATAAGTGTAAATACTTGATGTAAACCAAATTAAAGGCATGCATGAAGATTTTTCTGTAAATAAAAAAAATAAACACTGGGATAATGTAAGTGAAAATTGGTTGCTCTGTATTGTCCCATGTGAGTTTTTACAGCACTTAAGTTTACCTTATTTATCAATAAAGATTGTATTTGTAATGAAAAGTATTTAGAAGAATTGTATAAGTATGGGTTTAGAATTGTGAAAAGTCTCATAATTTTCCTTGATAAAGTTTCTTGCAGATGTGAAATATTCTAGATTCATAATATTGTCCTAAGTAACTTCATCTAAAGAAGAAAAACAGTTTTACCATTTCCCCAGGACATGCATACATATTTCTCTGGTTTTGTATACATCTTCAAACTACAAATGTGTTCCTTCCAGTGTTTGGTGGTTTCCTATACAGCTGTACAAAGTCACCATCCCATGTCCTTGATTACCTTACATGAAGGAAGAAATATGTAAATGATGAATGGAGTTATCTGAGGGAAATAATATACTGTGTACTAAGTAAAAATGAATTTATGTAAAAACTGAAAGAAGTGACAAGGTAGTACAGAAAAGAGCTAATATGTAATGACACAGATGGACGTGCATTTGAAAATAAGAATGACAACTAAAACCAATGCCAGATTATCCTATCTAATTTTATAAATGATAAAGCAGAGTGTTATAATTGACAGCATTCAGATTAAGAAAAATAAAATGTTTGAGCAACTCAAACCAGACTGCATTAATAGATCATTATAAACTATAACTGTAGCAGACTCTGTGCTGTAACATAATTGAGAAGTAGATTGTTATATATATTTCTCAAAGAGTTTGTTTCCCACTAAATGGTGATACAACTGGGAAACACTTACCTGCTTTAGGGTCTTGTCTAAAACAACAAGTCTTAAACAGGTGTGTAACTCCAATCTCCATTTTGAATCAAGAACATATCTTTAGTAATATGATAATCTATTCAATTTTTAAACACAATGGAGCATTTCTACAACTTAAGACTGTTGAGAGTTTGAATGCACACAAGAATAATGTCACCAAAAATACATGAAAAAATATGGACTATATGGATATGGATGTAATTACATATAAATCTACCATGACCACAATGCAAACAGGTGAAATACAACATTCAGTTGGAAAATAGGCTGGAGAAATCCAAAGATGAAGAAAACTTTTTAGGTCCTGGGAATTTCATGGCTGCATGGAAACCCATGGTAAAAACCTCTGTTGCCTTGTGGTTCACTCAATCAGAAAGCACGATTTCTCTTATATTCAAGTGGATCATGTAACCATCTGCTAGCTATAGTTGCAATAAATATTTTAAATTCTGGATCATATTACATACAGTAAGGTTGAGGTATGAACAGAGGTTAAGTAAAGACATCCTTGGGTCTTCTAGAACTGCTGAGTAACTGATGAATAAACATAGAATAGACAAATATTGATTTTAAGATGCAAAGAAAATTTTTATAATTTTTATAATTCTTATAATTCTGAGTACTTGTATCAGCACCTATCCAATGTAGCAAGAAAGTATCCAGAGAATGACAAAAATCTGCAGATAAAGAAGACCTTCAAGACAAAAATGCCATGAAATAAATAAAAATATATGCTACTAAAGTAAGGAATATAGAGTGAAAAAAGAAGTCAAAGCTATTGAAAATATTCAACATGCAGCAATAGCTTGTGAATCAAACCTAGCATCTCTGAAACTTAGGATAATGGAATCAAGGTATCTGGAATCTCAGTGAATGTTTAAAAACACATTTAAAAAACATTAGTCATTCAAATTCTGGTTTGGAATATAATAGATTTCAGCAATGCTAAAATCTCCTTGTGAAAGATCTTACAAAATCTGTATTTTAAATTCTAGTTCATAATTATAAGGACTTTTTCATCTTAAAACGTTGAAAAAAGAGCATAACTCTTTAACTTATTATCACTAGGTTTATTATTCCTTTTTAATTTTATTTGTCTAGTCTATACACTTGGCAGCATCAGCAGCAGCAATATTAAAAAAAGTGTTTCTGTCGTTGGTCTGGGAAACTGTTTTCAAGGTCATGCAAAGTGAAAATGCAATCCACGCTCCATATGATTATGCCAGAGAGACAATATCCAGTTCTTCACATTGGCAATTGGGAAGCTTCTGAAGCATGAACTATTATATTATTATCAATTCAAGTCCATTTGATAAACATTCATTTTTCTAAAGTAAATAGTAGACTAAGAGTCTCTCAACTTATTTCAGTGACTGTTTCTTAACTCAAAAAATACTGAAAAATGACTAGGAAAGGTCACAGTCCATATACAACCTATTAGCATTTTGCTCTTTATTGAGTTTTTATGCATGGTTTAAAACTGAATTACCATTGCATAGAGCTGAAATGCATTTATGCCTTTCAGGAAATTTTGTACATAAAATTAAATTACATTATGAAATGCAAAGACAGTAGTACTAATGCTAAAAGGAAAGAAAACTTGATTGTGAGGTCTGATTGTATATGTCTATGTTTTCCAATTATTCACTTTTGTAACAGCAATTTTTAATCATGGAATAACAACTGTAAGTGAAAACATACTGTTTCTTGGTTTGTTTGTTTTGTCCTTAAGATTTTAGGAGGACTTTTTATCAATTGACATGCTTACACAGCACTTGTTAAGGGTAATGAGTATTGCATTTCCATACTATTGCAAGAATAAAGCCCTTAGTTTGCTAGCTGGTTATCCCCAGATAATAGATTATGAACCTAATATGGGTCAATACGACCAAATAAAGTTATATAACAGGTATTAAAATCATGATACTTGGAAGGCTAAATTATAAGCATTATATTTATTGTTTCTCTTTTTATTTAATTTTATACCCTTTTGTTTTCTTAGTATTTGTGAAAGAAACTCAGTAGCAAACAATGACTCGTGTGTTTCCATTTATTTTACAAGAAAGGCTTTATTTAAGTTAGTTTAACCAGCAGAGATTATCTCTATGGATGGGAAGGTAATCCAGGTCCCACAGCCAATTCAGAGAATTGATACTTCTGACACCTGTGTTGATCATTTTTCACTACTTTCAATCCCACAAAAAGTCCTAGTTCTGAAGTTGAGAATGAGAATGTTCATAAAAAGATGTCACTCTGTCACCATTATATACAATGAGCAGTTTTTCAAAATTAATTTTTACAAGAAAATAAAAAAAGAGGAAAATCTAATAGAACAATTATCTGAGTCCCATTTGCATGTAGCACCTAGAGAAGGAGTCATTTATGGTAACAAGAATTTATCTTAGAAAAGGCAAGGCAGGAGCAGAACACAGAAATCTAATTTTATTAATAACTTTATTGGATTTGGAAAAAATTTTATCTGAATAAATGAACATTATGTTAACTTATCTACTGCAAAGTCTCCAGAAAGTCATAACTTCTACTTAGATGAGACAAACATAATTTATTTCCTGATTTGATGTTTGTAAACCCTCTGAATGTTGCAAAACATTGCATATCTTAAAGAGCCAAGTACAAATTAACTTGTAGTGTATTCTAGGCATAAAGATCGTCTAGTCCAACCCCCCGACATGAGCAGGGACACCTTTCACTAGATCAGATTGCTCAAAGTCCCATCCAATCTGACCCTGAACACTTCCATGGATGGGGCACTCATATCTTCTCTGGGTAACCTATTCTAGCGCCTCACTCCTCTCATAGTACAGAATTTCTTAATATCTGATTCAAATCCCCTCTCTTTCAGTTTAAAGCCACACCTCCTCCATAAACTCTTTTAAAAATCCTTCTCCAGGTCTCTTGTACTCTTTACGTACTGAAAAGCCCCAGTGACGTCCCCAAAGCCTTCTGTTCTCTGGGCTGAACAGCCCCAAATCTCTCAGCCTGTCTTCAGAGGAGAGTTGTTCCAGCCCTCTGATCATCTTTGGGGCCCTTCTCTGCACTCATTTCAGCAGGTCCATGTTCTTATGTTGCAGGCCCCAGAGCTATAAGGGCCCTAGTAATGGCTATTGGCGGCACTTTTTGAACAGACTGAACCTTGAAAATCTACAAAAGGTTTTACTCTGAATTTTTAAATTGATTAAAAAAAAATCAAAGATATTTTTATATTGTTTTTTTCTTTTAACTCACTGAAAGCGTCTTCTTATGTTATATCCCAGAAACACTCTTTTAAGCAGATCAAATACACCTTATGCATTATTGAAGAGAACATACTTTTGTCACTTCAGAATACTGTCTTTGGGGAATATCAGGATGTATCGTCTGACCTAAATATCTCATTTTATGATGGCAAAGAGGTTAAATAAACTCTGTATTCTGTTTTCTTTTTCATCATCTTTTACATCTCTGTCCTTCCATTTTGCTCACACTATTTTATCTTTGATGCTTTGTTCCTTGTAGGAAAAAAAGTCTAATAACAAATACCACTCTGTTTACTGACTGCAAGACAATAAATGATTTGACCATGTCAACTCATATTGGTTTAGTAATCTATGATCTAGGGACAATCAGGTATCAAACAGAGGTTTATTCTTGCAACAGTGTACATGTGCAATTCCCATTAACTTGACTTCCCAATTTTTCAAATAAAACGTCTTTCCATTAGATCTATTAATCTCAAAACCCATAGTTCATGAACAACTTCTGACCTAGAAATAATTATCCAGAAGAGGAAGAGTGGAGGTAGAATAAAGGTCAAATGAAACATAGAACATATAATGAGAAATATCTTTGGATGCATAAATAGTTTGTAAGAAAATTATTAATAGATGATGTTTATGGTTTTATAGGCTTCATAGGATTGATAATATTTTAATTTCCTGCTTTCTTGTTAATGTCAACTCTAGGCAGAATCATAATGTTGTGGATGCAAGTACAGCAACTCTGAAGAACATGACACTATAATTTAGCCTACATGAAAATTTTAGATGCATCAGCCAGTAAAATATCCCATATCAAGTCTTCTGAAGCTGCTGCTGCTCTTGAGGAAGGAAAATTATTTAGAACATCCTCTCTTCTCACCACTCCAATCCTCAACCCCACAAACAATTTAGTATTTTATGCTTATTCAGAGTGTGACATTACTTATTTGGTCGGAGGAGAATTGTATAGATATGATTCTTGGCAGTGCACTACAAAGAGTTATGTTTCCATGTTTGATAGTAAGTCTTTCTGTAGCATCATATCATTCCAGCTTGTACTCTCTTTGGGAACCAGACTGAAAATCCTGAATCAACAAGGAAATCAGGAAAAAGAAAACTTTGGTAGAATGTTTTCTTTTAGATTTCATTTTAAAGATAGGTTGATTCCTAGTACATATATTTGGACTTTCCAGTTATCTTTTACATTATATCCATCAGAAAGTATTTTAATAACTCAATTAAGGGTGAAAAAAAGAGCCTACTACAGAGCACATGTAGTGGAGAAAAAGGTTGTGTGTTTATTTGTCATGGTCCAGCAATGAACTCAGTAACCCTGTAAATGTCTATTACTTTTAAAATAATAAGAGGAGATGTGTTTAATTAACATCTTTCAAATTTCTGAATACATTTTGCTCTCCCTGCTGCTTCTGCTGTGTTTTTGTTCAAGCCAGGAGCCCTCCACTGCCTGGTGCTATGTTTGTAATTGGTGCATGATGCTCTCACTTCAGTCTAGTTAATGGAATTATTTACTTCTTAAGAAGCCTTTCAAAAAAGAAACATCTCAGTGTGCTGTAGGACACTGAAGATCAGCACTCTTAGAGAAGGGGTACAAGTGACTGTCTGACTACCAAGAGGCACAGCCAAGTCCAGCCTAACATTATCTTGCACAAAGGTAATTTAGAATTATGACAACAGTTTCTGACACGTCCAGCCGTATCAGCATCCTTTTTTATTCAGGGCATCCCTATCTGAACTATTTTTTGCAGCCTGCTTAGATTGCAGTCTTCATTGGTTTTCACATTTATTTTAAATAAGTCTAGGTGGCACTGAATATTTTGCATTAAATTGGTTTGGCAATGTAAAATGTCTTCTGCTAGGAGATAATCCATAAGTTAAAAGGAAAGCGGAAAAAATCCACAATATTTTAGTATTGAAACATTCTGCTTTGTCACTCTAGGAAAAAGATTTAATTTTTTTATTTCTAAATGACTTTGGAAATTAAATTCCTATTTATATTTTTACAAAATACTTTTAAACCCTCCAAATGTTTTCTTTCTATGACAAAAAAACTATTTGAGTGAATTGTGTTTCAGGAATGTTATTTTTCAGAGGAAATTTATAAAAATGTGTTATCAAGACAGGAAAAGAAAAAGCTAATGTAATGAAATGCAATGAAAGCTCAGATTACTGTGGTATCTGCATACTTTTAAACCTGAAAATTTTATTTCAGTGCTTAATGATTGGAAGAATCAAAAAAGAAAGAACTGATATTAGCTGGCATTAATTTTGGTATAGTTATATAGCTGGGAGATGAGGATGAAATTTCTTCTCCAGCTATTTAACAGGAGAGAGAACAGTTACTCTGTAGGCTGATATAGAGGAATTTTCAGGTCAGCAACAGCACTGTTTCTTTTATGTGATTTAATGTCAATGATAAAAGTATAGGGGTTTTTTGAAAGTATGAAATTTATGAGGAAAAAATTAATATATAATCAATTCAGTTTGGCATATCTGTAATCTATAAAAAGAATAAAAATTAGGGACTGACATCTAAAATATTTTCATATGTCCATTGCAGTATTTTCCAAATTGTTATTTTTATTTGTTCTAGAAATTAATTTGAATTTAAAAAGCCCAATAAGATAGAGAAGAATTTTCTTGAAGATTTCACTCTTTCAGAATATTCACTGTGTTTATTTTCCTGACTGGAAGCACTTACTGTTAATGTGCATAGGTCTTGTGAATGGCCATTACGAAAACTAAATTACGGGAAACTACCATACCTCATAGTGAGTTGACTGTGGACTGCTAGGGAAATCTAACCCTAACTTGGGTTAGAATTTGTACTTTTATGGAATGTCAATATCACTGTGAGAAGTGTGACTGAAATACCTTCAGAGACACAGTCTGACTCTTCTGTAATTGAACATGATGTGGTAGTTAAGTCCAGAAACTTTTCACTGAGTTTCCTTTTCTTATGTAGTATCTGTAGTTTGATTGTTCTTCAGCCAGAATCTGTCATTCTTCATGCACAGTTAAAAAAATCTTCCCTTACAAATAAGAAGATAAGAGAAAGAATTGTGTCATATATAAGCCTTAGAAAGACACCAATTTTTCATCATTATTGCTTATTGGTTTAGAAGTTATTTGTTTGTTCTGCCAATTCATTGAGGGGATTTAGTTTATTCTACGGTAGACATTATCTAGGAGATAATGCTCCCAAATATTTTCTATGATAAACTGAGTGTGTTGAGAACGTGGGAAATAAAAACAAGACTAGAAGGTCATGTGATACGCCATAGAATATACTCTGTAACCTTCTCTTGCTGCTTCAGAAGGGTTGAGGCTTCCTGTCTGTCATCTATCTTACCTGTCAATCCTGTATAGATGTCTTAGGGAAAATTGTGTGGTGCTACGTACCCGCTGAGTCCAACCCTCGACTTCTATTGACTATAATAGCAAGATAAACAGCTAACAAACAAATAGATATCTGCTGGTAGATACCTAAAATTATAGTCCTTAATCAGTGAACCGAATCACATTCTTATATTCATACCGTCTATTCCTACTCTCTTCTGAGGCTTGTGGGAGTATAATGACACAGTCTTAATAAGAAAAGGCTGTTAAGGAAGTATAGAGGAGGAAGTAATAGGCTTCAAGAGCAGGACAAGTTATCTGAAAGGACAGCTTCTTAAGAGTCCAAACCCAATGACATTTATTCATCAGATAATGCTTAGCACATACTCACTTGCATTCTATATTAGTGAGACCAGATGTGTGATATCATTTTAATGTCATCTGAGTCTGGAACAGGGGCCAATGAGAACAAAGATGACATTAGGTTAGTATACTGGGGATTTCTGCATCCAAACTTGAATAGAAAAAAATAGAGAAGAAGGAAATTTAGGAACCTGCTAATTGGAATGGGGTAGTTTGAGGAAGAGAAAACAGAATCAGTAGATAGTGGCATATTAACTACAGCTAATATGAGACAGATAATAAAGAAACTAGCTATAATAATCAAAAAGCTACTTTGCTTGTATTAAATCCTCTCCCATCAGTGATTCAGACTACGATGTACAATATGTTCAGATAACAAAGGGCTAGGTAGATTTCCATATATAATAACCCCTACAGCACTTTTTTCATTACATCTGGGTTGCTTATTCCGAGCTTTTCTTTTCTTCAAGGGTAGCTGAATGTGAAGTCATTTCATTTAAGTTATACCAGCCTCTACAACTTTCATTTTTTTAGTGAAATGCTGTATGTTGTTGCTAATCTATGCTGAGTAGTAACACACAAAGCAGTCTTGTCACTGATTAAGAGCAATTCAATATTTTCTAAAAATATATGAAAAATGCTTGCTAGTACAGAATGGATTGGTTCTCAATTCAGAGATCAATAGTAAATAGGAGATCCATCATCCAACACATTAGCAGACCTCTGCCTGGATTTTTTGAGAGGTTTATGATTTTAAAATCACTGTGTTGCATTTACTGTGCATTCAGAATAGATTGAATTAAGCCTCAAGCCTGTAACATAAGAATTAGATAAATAATATGACTTATTCCCTTCCTTTTAACAATTGTCTGGTGACAGATTGTTTTCCTCTGATTAAAGTATCTACTAGTAAAACATATCTGCTCATCAAAGAAAGATGGTTAGTGTGATGGCAATTTGGTTGTTCTTGTAAGGATATGTGGAAAATTTATTGCAATTAAATAAAATTACTTTTAAAGCTAGGAGCAACAGTGTCAGTAGGATGTATATATTCTGTCTGTTAAGCTTAAAAGAAATAAAGACTAATGTTTAAGTTTTAAAGTATGTCTACACTCCTTGCAAAGACTTCAGCCTTTATTTTCTTATATAGGATATAAAGTTTTTTACAAAGAAATGTAGGTGAGCAAGATTAATTTTCAATTACAGTGGAAGACCAAAATTTCATGCAAATCAAGAGAGATCTTCTGTGCCTCACTCTAACAGAAACCACTTAACTTGGGTGACAAGATATTATTGTGAGCATATCACTTTAAAGATATTGCTTTGGTTTCTTGGTCTGGTTTCTATTTGAACTTTTCACTTAGGTTCCTGAGGGGACAGGAGAATCAGGCTCCTGCATAAAGCTGGCTTGGCTGGTAACAGATGATCAATAAAGGTGCAAGTGTTCTCCTAGCTTCCAGATTTAGAGTCCAACAAAAGCCTGGGATTCCCAGATGCAGTAAATGACCAATCTCAGTGCTTAAGGAGAGCCAAATTGAACGTAAACTGTGCCAGGAGACTTCAGAGCTTGGAGACATAGTGAAGTTTTCAATCACTTTTCCTGTAGGAACTGTGAGACAGCTTTTCAGGCAGATCTGACAAGCAAAGTAGGTAGGTCTACACTCTTAATTGGTTTGGTGCTCTTTCATGCCTATGCAGCATCCCACAAAAAAGGGTTCAAAAAACTCATTCTCTCTCTTGGTAGCACAGAAGTTACTAACAAGCCCTAGATTTGTTATCTACACATTACTCTAATAATTCTCAGAAAAGATAACTTTCCATGAAGAGCCACGATTTTGAAATGGAAGGTAGTGTAATAATCATTATTATAAGATTATTAAAAAAATGTTATCTATCTGTTCAAAAGGATTTTTAAAAAATTAATTAAAAGTAATAACATTGACCCTGAACTACATTTGCATCAAAACACTAAATTAAAACTTAACAGTAAATTATCAAAGAATAAAAAAATAATCTTTTCAACTGTCTGGAATATGAATATATATGTTTGGAATATGAATCTTTGAAATGAAATAAAATTCATCTAATTTTGCAGGGAGTTCTGCACAAACACATACAGAAAATATGCAGAATACTCCCTCCCCATTAATCTCCAAAGCATTTAAGCTTGTAAAATTATCTGAAAAAATTAGAATTGATTTGATTTTGATTTCTGCATTGGTGTTCTGTTAGGAACATTTAATTAAACCAAAGAGCAAGAAAAAAAATCCACAAAAACCACCTAAATTCCTTCATTCCCTCTTTTAAAAGTTGTAATATAAAATGTTAAAATTAACATAACGCTTTACAATAAATTATTCAAACATTCTATAATATGTAAATATCTATATATAGATAGGATATCTATATATTTATAGATAAGATAGGATGATGTAAATAGAGTCTTCTCAGTGGTACTGAGTGACAGGACAAAGTTCAATAAGCAAAAATACAAATGCAAAAAATTTTGTTTAATCATAAGGCAATATCCTTTTAATGTGAAAATTGTCAACCACAGGAACATGCTGCTGAGAGTTGAGCAGTCTCCATCTGCAGAGATATTCAAGATCTAACTGGACATGGCAAGGTGGATTAGGCAATCTCCAGAGATCCCTGCAAATCTCAACCATTCTTTGATTCTATCATGCTTTAGGGATGAAAAAAAATTAATAGCTGAAAAACTGAGATATAGGTCTATCAAAGTTCAAGCAGACTCAATAAAACCTATGATGAAAATGACTAAAAATTGGTGGGGAAAAAAAGCAGCGTGGGGAAGTAGTATAACTCTTTTAACATATTTTATATGTGAAAAATGGAATGTATGTATACTTATTCATAACACACACTTATACACAAAATACTCTGTTCTTCACACTTTCAATTGCAAGGCTTTTCAAGTAAGTTTGGAAGGACACTGTACATCGTCTGGTCCCAAACCCTGTGACCTCATCAGGTCCAATAAAGTGCCTCGCTTAGGTCAGAATTAACTATGTCTAGAGATTATTTCTGACACTCTAAAACCCACCAGGGTGGTGTCTAATGTTGTCCTCATGGCAGATGTTGAGATAGTTAAAGTCCCCTACAGGTATGAGGTGCTTTCTCTAATTGTCTGAAGAAGCTTTTGTTACCTAAGATCCCTTCTTTGTCATCATAGGCGGATATGTACAAACACAATCACACTCATGCAAAGTTTCTAGCTATGTACCCTTTAGCTCTATTTAATTAACAGGAGTGACCACACAGACCTTTAGCTCTTTGTTATAAAGCCATTTCTTTATCCATCTTAGTCCAAAAATCTGTAACTTTTTGTTCTGTGTGAAAATTACTCATAAACTAAGAAGTCATGAATCTTGGTGTTTGCCATACTACATTAGGTACACATGACAAATGCTTGGATTTGCAGGTAAATACTCCGGAACAACACAAAACAGAAGGGGAAAAAATCACAAGGACACTAATTATGTTATTTAAATTGCATATGATTTCCAGGTTGTTGGATTGTGGTGCCCATCCTGTCAGTTTCTTTATCATAAAATGAATATGGCCTGTTGATCTTTTTTTTTTTTTTTTTTTTTAGCATGGTATTTTGTGGGCAACCAATGCATCTTGTTAATTAGGTGTTTGTGGACAAATTCACCCTCTGCACGAAAACCACTGTTTTTAAATCAACTACAACAATGTAAATTCAAGCCACTTTGTACTGAGAAATGGCAAGAGGGAAAAAAAAGAAAGAAAACAATAAAAATCAAACCTTCCACACTCAAGGCATTGGACTGCAAAAGTGAGACTGAATATTAATAAAATTTGTGCCAACTATATTCTGGTATGCATCAGTCCATCAGTCCACTAGATATAAAACTACTTGACATCAATTAGCTACCGTAATTCCTTTTGTGTGAAATACACAAATTTATTATGATACAAAAATAAAATTGAGTACATCATTGCATTATCCTTGTTCATGAATTTATTTTTCAATTGGTACTGTACATCTCTCCTGGAGCATATATAGTCCCATCCACTGTGTGAGAACTAGATACAGCAGCTCTTAACAACAAAGCTATTTTAGTATTTTGTGTGTTACAGAGAAATTTGATCATGTTTTCCTATCCTTTCTACTGCTCCTTTACTAGCTGTAACAAAATCAGTAATATGAACCAAGTTGAAAATTAAATTTCCTCCTTTTAAGAGGAAAGCTTAATTGAGGATTGGAGAACCTGGCTAAAGATAATTGTAGAGATGTTGTACAAAACATCACATAAGACCTCTGGAGATAGTAAATGCTCAGCCTTCACATGTAAGATAGAGTAAATATAATTAAAATGATTTCTGTCCTATAGTTTAATTATTTATCATGAGCAGTTGTAATAATTATCCCCAGAGACTATTCCATTACTTCATAAATCTGGAAACAACAGCAACAAATCTGTCTATAACATTAAAACAAAAACCCCAGAATGAAACTGAACAAATTACCTGCTCCTGTGAGGGATTATACTTTGCAGTGTGCCCAACCTTAAATTATATCAAATCAATATTGTCACAACTTCTGCTAATACACTACATGACTCAAAGGAAGAATCGGTGTCAGAAGGTCACAGGAGAGTAAGCTCGTGCTAAGATACTAAGATAAAATGTTAAAATTAGCAAGGGCTCAACTCTGCAAGTTGTTGAAGAAGTAATGAGGGATGAGTGTTTCAAGGTGCCCAAGAAGCTGATGAGATTTCATAGAACCATTTACATCTCTGAGAGTTTCAGAAATGGTCTTGAATGAGTCAAGAAATAAAGGTAAATAACTACTCTGTTATCAGATAGTTATATGGTATGGTCAAATAGTTTTCCAGATTAAGATATAATAATAATGTTATTTATACTAATAATAACTTGTTAATTAATATATTATATTAATATGAAAATATTTTGGTGAAAGAAGTTACTGTAGACATAATCATGATATACAAATGATGAATGAAATTTGTGGATGGTATTTCTATGCCTTAACTGTGTGTAAGCATCATAAGTATTTAGAGTATAGCAAAACATGTCAATGGTGTGTATATATCATGTACTGCTGCAATAAATGCATTTCAAAATGCTTCCAAATCACATATCCCAGAACTATGAAACAGCAATTCCAGCCTGTTCTAAGAATCCCAGTATGTCCAGTTAGACATGTTTATGTAAGTGGCATTTTTCACTTTGTTGCTTCTGGCTACTTTTAAATCTTTTCTTGATTTTCCATTTTTGATTGCAATATGTTAATTTTGAAACTAAAACATGCTGCCAAGAAATCTTTCATTTTACAACAGCTGCTTAGAACATCTGTGTTTTTATCACGTAATTGCAGCACTGACCTCTATGGGCTCTTTCTTACTCTGAAGTTGTTTTCTCCCAAGAAAGTGACCAGGAGTTTATAACTTTTCTTGCACTATTCTGGCCCTCTTGATGGGTAGTTTGGATCATGATGATTAAGCAGAGGGATAAATTAGGGTGTTGATTTTTGGAACTCAATACAGCTGTTTGTTTGATATAGGGGTTGATACTACATCAAACTACTGGGAGTTTGTCTCTAGGCATCTCATTACATATACACGCATTTACACTTAAACTCTGTTCACATATCAGGTCTTCTTGCTTTTGCTGATGAAACTGCAGATTTTCACCAGCTTTGAATCTGTTTTGATGGATTTTTTTTAATTGTTATTTATTTAAAGGCAATATGGCAATGTTTTGGTACTGGGGGCTGCAGGGTTGGCTTCCGTGAGAAGACACCAGAAACAGCTTCCAGAGAGAGTCAGTTACAGACAGCTCCAAAACTGACCCAACACCAGCCACAGCTGAGCCCATCAGTGATGCTGGTGGCATCTATGTGATAACATATTTAAGAAAGCATAAAACACTATGCAACACCACCTGAGAGGAGTGAGAATATGTGAGAGAAGCAACTCTACAGACACCAAGGTCAGTGAAGGAGGAGGAAGAGGTGCTTCAGCTGCTGCAGCAGAGATTCCCCTGCAGCCTATGGAGAAGACCATGGTGGTGCAGGTTGTCCACATACAGCCTATAGAGCATCACTCTGGAGCACGTTAGTCCACATTGCAG
>JAWWLV010000045.1:16774390-16784775 GCA_035041135.1 Platyrinchus mystaceus
CTAACTTCCTTCCTTCCTTCCTTCCTTCCTTCCTTCCTTCCTTCCTTCCTTCCTCCCGCCCTTAATTTTTTATTCTTTCTCTTTTCTTGAATCTATCTTTTTGGTACTTATGCCAACTTGTTTCATAGTTCTTTTATGTATACTCAAGGAAAACTGTTCTTTCTGTATCTGGCAAACCTTCCCCCTATTGCAAGTGAGAGTAGAAGTTCAATCTCTGCATTTCAACATGAAATAATTAATGCAGTTAGAGATAGAACTGAAATTAAATATTGTTCCATCAACATGCAACATAATATGAAGCCTCAAAATTGTATGTATTCAGGTTCAGGATGAACACTGAGTTCTGGCCAAATATGTCTTCACGCAATGATGGCTAAGATCAGGTACTGAGTATTTTTAGCAAACCTGTCATCTTATTGTACTTGAAGCCAGATGAAAAGTTCCATTCTAGTGTTAACTTTCCTATATCTACCTTATTGTCTTTATTTGCCTGACAAACTTGTACAAATATTTCTAAAGTGTACAAGTTAAAGTAAACAAATGCTTAGAAAAGAAATAGAATATATTATTTTACATTATTTCTTAAGATAATAGACTCAATTTATATACAAATATTGTAGCTGCAAGCATTTTTACTCAGTGCAGGTGTGGGCCTTGTTATGAGGGAAGATTGGAAAGAGCAGCCTTCAGGGTATGTGAGCAACTGTCAAACTGTGTCTATCTGTCAGAATGGCTTTTATGTAAATAAAACATTATTAGAAAAAATTATTCTCAAGACTAGCTATATTTTATCCCTGTGATACTAGATGGATTACTGGCTCTTCGTTCTGAGCTGCTCACCTAATATCTCTGGAGAAACAGAGATGAGATATTGAATTCATATCCTATAAAACCCATGTATTTTTAAAAGGTACCATATAACACTTTTTAGTTTTTGAGGTCACATCAAATTTTGCAGGCACTAAATGTTTTGTGTTTGCTTTTTCTTTAACCCATAGAGAAGTGTATGCAGGTAATCCACTTCAGCATTATTGGTGCGTTGACTGCTGTTTTTAGTTGCTAACAGAATATACAGAAATGCTTTTAGTATTGCTGAACTATACTTGACATGAACCATGGAAGAAATAGTCACATAGAACGATGCTGTGAATTCTCTAGACATCTGCAACATTAAATTATATTTCACAATTCAGTTTTATTTTTGTTTTGCTTTAATTGGGTTTTAGTCTTATATGATCTGCATATCTACTTTCTCAAACTCTTTCTTTAAAAGAATGAAAACATTATGAAATATCAACTTTCAGAGTGAAAAATGCACACTTCTGTTGCTTGAAGAAAAAAATTCTGATGAAAAGTCATCTGAAATACTGAAGTATGGTTTAAACATACCACATGGTAGTTATTTCTAACACACAAAACCAGTATCCATGGTTATGTGAGTAAAAAAATGCCTACTTGATCCCCTCTTTCAAGTGTTTGTACAATCCATCAGGCATAAGTCTAAGAGAATCAGTCAAAACCTTTCAGCTAAGAGGTAATAGTGTACAGAATTTCTGCAGTCTCTTCACCAGTTCCTTCTACTTTTTGCATAGACTCATTGAAAAAAACTTTGTTGTTAAATAAAGAATACAGTTTTCATGTGACTGGCAGAAAAAACCCAAATCAACAAAGAGCTACAAAGTTGAAAAACTTTTTTATTCTGGAGGAATTGATGTTTTAGGAATTAGAATTTCTTTTACAGGCAAACATGGTGCTTAGAGGCACTATTTTGTAGAGGTTACAGTAACCACAAGTAAATGAGCTGTATATTGAGAAGATATGCAGGAGAGGAGGAAAGCCATCAATTTTGCAGTGCATGTCTGTAACTATCTTTTTAAACTTTTCTAATGGTAGAACACCAGTGCCAACTTTATGTCCTGTGAGAGTGCATGCTGTATTTGCTGAAGGACACACCGTTACTGCACTCATTTGCTGCAGTATGAATTGCCCAGAGGATTTTGTTTCTTTTTGACGCAGAAAGAATTTGCATCACATCTTTTCCTTCTCTCTATTTAATTAAAGCAGCCAGAGAAAAGCAAGTGGTGCTACCTATATGTGATTGTTCACGTGGTCAGTGAGCACAAGGATTTCTATTACCCTGATGAACTTCAGCACTATGAATTCTATTATGTAACCATAACTGCAATTTCTGGTCATAAGAATGGCAATCATCTACTGAAGTTTCAAAATAAACAGTAGAGATCATTGAGCTTCATCCAGGTGTAGGAGGTAATGTGTGAAACCTTATTACAGCTGCTAAACAAGAACAAAAATTTCACAAAATCACAGCTAGATTTGTATTGGGTTTATGTGGCAAGGTTTTGGTAGTGGGGTGGGATGCATAGTTGGCTTTTGTGAGAAGACATCAAGGGCTTTCCCATATCAGATACAGTCAGTTCCTGCCGGCTCCAAAAGGGACCCACCAGTAGTCACAGTTGAGCCCATCAGGGATGCTGGTGGCACCTCTGGGATAACATATTTAAGAAAGGGTTAAAAACACTACAGTGGTGCTGTAAAGGAGTGGAGTGAGGAAAATGTGAAACAATCCAGATCAGGAGTAGGAGGAGATGCTCCAGGCACCGGAGCAGACTATGGAGAATTCCATGGTGCTGCAAGTTGTCCCCCTGCATTCCATGCAGGGCCCCACTAATAGTGAAAACAGAGGATGGACTAAGAGATTATCACCTTCTTAGGAAGTACAATTATAGAAAGAGGCTAAATTTCTCTCAGTCATAACTTAAGCAAGATCTCTAGATATTCTTTGAACTGCTGGTACTTCTCCCTGCCAAAAAAATCAATTATCAAACTCTTCTCCACTTCTTTGACAAGACGGATCAATGGAGAGGAGCTTTCTGGAAGAAAGCACATTACAAAAATGAGAACAAGTGACTGCCATCCAATTCCACTCATCTGCTATGACAGACATGGTTATCTGTAGTTTGTGGTATTCCAGTCTATGGCATTGGAATCAATCTCTGCTAGATATAACCATATGGGAATGAAGTGCTTATCATTTACTATTCAAGAATGTAAATCAAGTGAATGAACCTATGCACAAGACAAGTGCTTGCTGTTGAAATTCAAAATGATGTCTATAGTTATAAGGTGGAGATTCACACAGATTGCAAGTGTGTTCTAGAAAAAGAGAAGCTAACACTTCCAGTCACATCCTGATGACTGCAGAGATGATCCTTTTGGTTGCACAGCTGTTTGCAAGCCAGAAAAACTGACATGATGAGCTGTCTGCTGATGTAAATATTTGTACCTCCATCTGATATGCTGATACTGGAATCCTTCCCTGACTGGCTTCTTCAGGTCAGAAATGATTGTCAGTGATCCAGTAGAGCAAGGGTCATCAAACTTTTTAGACAGAGGGCTGGTTTCACTTCCCCCAAACTCGTCACGGGCCGGATTGTAGGCGAGAGGCGCCCCCTGGAGGCGGGTGGAGAACGAGGCGCGGATTAAGTCATGGCGTTGGGGAAGGCGGGCGCGGGCCGGGTTCGGGAGCTTCAGGGGCTGGTTCTGGCCCGCGGGCCGTAGTTTGAGGATGCCTGCAATAGAGGCATAGTTCAGGCTGAAGAGATGGTCAGAAGAGAAACTGGTTGCCAGAGCAAATTCTTTTCATTCTTCAGTCATCAGCAGACTATGTAAAATGATTCTTCTTATAAAGAAATAATATTATTCTTCCTAACTGAGCAGTCTAGACCCACTAGCAATTTTTCTGAAGTATATCAGAGCTTTGTTCCCATGAAAGCAATTCCACTTGTAGTGCTGTAATGCAGGGAATATGACTTTTTGCCATTCCTAGTAAAGGGCCACAAGCTCCACTCTGAGGTGAGAGTTTCAGTCTCAGAGCCGGCTGGGTTTCAGCTCCTGCCTTGGAGGCAAATGCCTGTTGCCTTCGCTGCCTAAGCCTGAGCTGTGCCAATGCTTCCATGGGAAGGGTCTGGCAAACCCAGGGGGGTTCTTGTCCAACAAGAATCCCAAAGGGAGATTCGAGACTGGGAAGGCTATGGAGTAGGCCATGATCACACTCAGCTGGGAACAGAGAGAATTCAGGAACCTAGAGCAAAATAGACACAAAAATAAAAAAGGAACCCTATGACAAAGGCTTTGGGACCCTCATGGCAATAACTTACCACTGCTGATTGAGGACGACTGGTATAGTTGACTGTAGATACAGAAGGGTATTGGGAGAGTCCTAGTACTAGTAAAAATGAGGAGAGACATCATCAAAATCTATGACTTCCTTGTGAGAGGAAGAAGAGGGGAAGGCACTGATCTCTCGTCTGTGGTGACCAGTGACAGGACCCGAGGGAATGGCCTGAAGTTGTGTCAGGGGAGGTTTATGCTGAATATTAGGAAAAGGTTCTTCGCCCAGAGGGTGGTTGGGCACTGGAACAGGCTCCCCAGGGAAGTGGTCACAGGACCAAGCCTGACAGAGTTCAAGAGGCATTTCTACAATACCCTCAGGCACATGGTGTGACTCTGGGGAATGGTCCTGTGCAGGGCCAGGAGTTGGACTCGATGATCATTGTGGGTCCCTTCCAATTTGCTGTATTCTGTGATTCTCTAATTAGAGAAGGAAACAACTACTTAAGGATGGAAACTGAAGAGAAAGAACTGTGCCAGATGTCAGAATGCCTGCTCAGTAAAGGGCCAGGAATTGACTTCTAACGACAAGGAATGCAACAGTCTAGCAAAAAAAATCTGGAGAAGAACACAGTCTTTGGGATCTCAAGATTATCCCATTAACTATTCAAATCAAGGTAGACTCTATCTAATATAATCATAAAAACACCCCAAATATTCCTTGCCTCATTCAGGCTTTGATCTTTGATATTTATTAGCAGCTGAAGGAAAATACTAAAATTAATTTTTAAAAAATCATTTAAATATCAAGTATCAGTTTACAGTATTTTCCTATTTTGTATTATGGCTGCCTGAGATTTTCTTATGATGCTAATAATTTATTAACTCCACGTACGATTTAGAGATGTTACCATGACACATGAAATGCAATTAAACTTTAACATTAACCACTTCAATCAAGTAAGGTCAGAGACAATACTTGCTTTTATTAATATTTTATGAAGTGAACTTTTTGCCTTGATTTCTAGATAAGAGGGAGAAACTCAAAGGACATGATATGTCAACAGTGTCAGACATAATTTTTAAAAATAATACACAAATGAATCACTTGAACCTGAGTGGCTTTTGCATGATTCAAGTCATCAAGTTGTTGTGACAACTGTGCTAGCAATTTTTTTTCTCTAAATACTGCCAATGTTTTATCTAAAAAATAATTTGAGATACACTTTTGTTTTTCAATCTCTCTGTGTTTGTTTTGCACTGAAATGGATTTATTTACTCTTGCAACAGTAAATGTTTCTATTTAAAAATACATAGAATATAATTTAATAATACAGAAACATAAATAATTATTGGTAAATGAAATAAGTTAAACTTCTAAGTATTCAGTTGAAGCCTTGAATAGATATAGAAGAATTAAAGTCTCTCTATTGTGTAGAATTCTTCTGAAATTTAGATAAAAAACTAATAACAAGTACTTCACTGGCAATTAGTAGTAGCCTAAATGTGGTAAGTTAAAATTATACAATTAATAGCTTAATTTCTTTTTATTTTCTATAACTTCAGCAGCCATTTTTCTTCAACAGAATCAAAAAATGTGTTAAAAAAGTTGAAATTGTGTCAGTACACTGTTATCCAGCATCAGAGAATTAATTCCCAAACCTCTGTCTCCATCATTTGAGGCTTGCTCAAAAAAGTAGACTGGACACAGTGAATGTGGGTGTCTGGGTGCTCCTTTATTTTTGTATTGTTTTCTTGCCAAAACTGAAAATATTTTTACAGTATTCCATACTGAATATCATTTAACCTCTATGAAAATACAGCAGCACTAGTGTACAGTAAATCACAATCCATCATAGTAATCTCAAGCATCTACAGTGGAAAATCTCTTGAGGATATTGCTTGTGAAGTCAGCACTGTTTGAGTTATAAAAGCAAAATCAAAACATAGCCTAAGCAAAATGCTTGGTACAGTTTTTCCCAAACACAGTGGTAGATAATGGAGATTTGCTTCCAATTATGATGAAATTCTCTAGCACTTACTGAGAAAATTGTTTTTGATACTTTTTTCAGTTTATATATTTGGCAGCTTTTCATAATCCCTCTGTACTTCCAGCATACATTAATGCAGCAGATTTATTTATTTATTTGTTTGTTTATTTATTTATTTTCAGGCAGTTATTCTAAGAATTCCCCTTCTCTCTTACATTGTGTGTCTGTTTTTAAGTATTGATATCCTCTGTTCTAGAGAGTCTTTGAAAGAAAAAGCAGTTGCGAATCTCCTGGAATTCAAAACACTAATTTTACTCTTTTTATAAGACAGCTGTTTTCTGCACAGCTAACCGGTCACCAGCTTTTCAAATAGCAATAACATAATATTTAAAGTTACATGTGTCACCTCTAACACTTTGTATGGAAAACAGTTTAGTGAAACATTAACAAATACCTTTAAATCAGTAAAGAATATGGAGCTAGTTGTTGACATTTAGTAGCTGTCATGAAAGAAATTTTTCTTTGCTACTTATAATTCTTTGGTCACTCGTGCAGATGATAGATATTAGAAACAAACGAATAAAACTGGTCAGTCAAGGTGAATTTTGAGAGATATTTTTGAATTTACAAATGTTGCTTAATTATCTTATTACAACAAACAAGTATGCATTAACAAACACAGATTAAATACCATACTCTACCATTGTACTTATGCAATCTTTAATTACCTATCACCATACTTGCTATAAATAGGTGTATGCAGTGCCAGAAGATGACCTAACCAGCAGTTTACCCTCTTTCTGAACTGCAAAGTTACCATCATGTTGCAGTCTCTAACTTTCAGCGCAAATCTTCGTGACTGTCCATGAAACACTCCACAGAGTGTAAAGGAAATTGTTCCAGTTCATTATAAGGCACTGTGCACATTTTCTACATTAGGAATTACGTACAATCTCTTTCAAGGAAATCAAAGGAACTAAGTGAAGCATAATGTTGGGGGGTTTTTGTATAAAGAGTATGTATCAAAGCCTTGCTAATGCCAATCACTGAAGTATTTCTAAGGATCACTTTCTTTGATATTGTTATCTAAGGAAGGATCCAATATGTTGCTTTTCTTAATAGGAGAAGCTTAAAGCATAAAGATCAAATTTCTAGTCTATCTTCTGTTATAGAAAAAAAAATCTAATAATAGAATGGTGAACACAACTGCGTTTTAGATTCAAGGTAGCACTACAGAATTAAATATATGTGTGAGAGAGTTTCAAAACATAAAGTGCACTGATAATCATTATTAACAGATACCCCATCTTTAGCATAGTCTCATTATGGACACCTTTATCTCTGTTAATAGAGTGAGGATTGACAGTTTTTGTAATCCTATTTAGTTTATTTAAAGTTAATGGGATAGAAATGCAGTGAACTGAATCCACAGTGGGATTTTAGTGCTACTGAAGACACTATCCTCCTAAGGAACACAAGGCATCCAGTAAATTGAGTGTTAATTATTAGGTCCTGCACAATTGAAAACTTTATCAAAGAATATTCATTGTGTACAGGTCATTCAAGATTGCCCATACAGAAGACCAAGTCTTTGGCTCTGTCATAGAGACAGTTGGAAATGTATGTTTTCTCAAATATCTTAGAGAACATTTTCATAGAATCATAGAATCAGCCGGGTGGGAAAGGACCTCTGAGATCATCAAGTCCAACCCTTGATCCACTACTGCTGTGATTACTAGACTATGGCACTAAGTGCCACATCCAGTCTCACCTTTAAAACATCCAGAGGCAGTGAATCCACCACCTTCCTGGGAGCCCATTCCAATGTCCGATTACTCTCTCTGTAAAGAATTTCTTCCTAATATGTAACCTAAACCTCCCCTGGCAGAGCTGAAGACCATGCCCTCTGGTCTTACTGGGAGAAAAGACTAATCCCCACCTGGCTACAACTTCCTTTCAGGTAGTTGTAGAGAGTGATGAGGTCTCCCCTGAGCCTCCTCTTCTCCAGGCTAAACAACCCCAGCTCCCTCAGCCTCTCCTCATAGGACTTGTGCTCAAGTCCCTTCACCAGCCTGGTTGCTCTTCTCTGGACCTGCTCCAGCACCTCAATATCCTTCCTGAACTGAGGAGCCCAGAACTGGACACAGCACTCCAGGTGTGGCCTCACCAGCACTGAGTACAGGGGAAGAATCACTGCCCTGGTCCTGCTGGTCACGCTGTTGCTGATCCAGGCCAGGATGCCATTGGCCTTCTTGGCCACCTGGGCACACTGCTGGCTCATGTTTTGTCCTGAACTTGCATCCTCAGGTCAGGCTCATCTTCCTCATAATGGAGAAATGAGAGATTTTGTTGTAGCCAGTCAAACAATAAACTGGGTCTTTTATCGGTGTTGACATTGTCAAAAAAATGTTACATTCACTAAAGTTTCCAGCAGAACTTCTCACTTTGGGATAACCCAAATATCAGTGAGAAACATCCACAGACTGATATTACCTATTGATTCTCCAGGGCATTAAGAAAATATTTCTTAGTCTTAAGAAATGGCTCACCTCCTGCTTATTTTTGAAGGATATTGCTCTACTGTGTGAGAATCACAATGGAAAGTGTATGAAATACTTTTGGCAAATATATACTCATTTAACTTTTTTTCTTTTAAAAAAGGCATAAAAACTAAAACATTTAAAATCAATCACTTGGACATTTTAAAAGTAAAACAATTTTTAAAAGGTGGTTTTGCATTCAAAATGTTTATCAATTTTATTTTTAAATATTAAAACCTTGTAACTATGCCAATTTTTTATATTCAATTTGATTAACAATTTATTACTGATCATTGCGCTAAAATAAAAGGAGAAAGAAAAAAATCAAACCCAAACAAACTTGAAAACATGATTTTACTCTGAATAGGAACATTTTCCCCCAGTACTGCTAATATGCCATAGTTTACCTAATTCAAATTACCATTAAATCAACAAAGTACCACTTATGATCTAAATTTCTCGCTTACCTGCTACAGCAGGGGCTACATTGAGGTGTCCTAATACCTCAAATCATCATCTAAACCCACACATAATTTTTAAGGCTGCTATCTCCAGATTCAAGGCTTCCTAAGATTGCCAAGAGTCACAATTTGTGGTACTCAAAGAAAATACTTACTTTATTTCTTTATAGCCTTGTCTTTCTATTTGTCAGTTCAAGGTTGTTTATGGTTTATTTTCTCCTTTCAGCAAAATTTCAAGAAAAATGCTCTGAAGAGATAATCCAAATGTACATTGCACAGAAAGGCAGGAGAAAAAAAAAACAGTGAAAAATGCCACAACAACCCAAACCCAAACCCCTTTGCAAACATTACCAAGATTGGTTCAAATACTTTTGCTCCTCTGGGAAAGAGAAAAATAGATTTAATTTAGAGCCTATAGTCATAAATATTCATTATGCTTCCTTTCCTATCTGGAAATGCATCAATTAATTAATTAACTATTCATAGATGTACTTCTGTTTCCCCTCACTTTCCACTCAAATTCTTTCCATATTTGAATTCTTCCTCATGTTACATTTAAAACACTTTTTGCCTCTGCATTAAATGGGAATATGCATTTATATGAATAAAGAAATGATTAGTAAACAAATACAATCATAGTTATGGTCTGTGTAAGAAGGAAAAAGAAGGGGAGGAGAAAGAGAACCGTGAGTTAAAATTATATTGCCATGACTAAAATATGCTTAACTGTCATATCTGAGTAGTATGAGGGCCTGCAAGAGTTATGTAAATACTCTGCTTTCTTGTAAATATTCAATAGATGGTTAAACAGATGGAGTTATTGCACTGAAGAAGAAAGGCAATAATGTACTTGTCAATAATATATTCCTGTCTATAGCTTCATAAAGAAGTGATCAATTAAAGGTGTTAAAATTTTGGGTCATTACAAAGTCCACAGACTTGCATGCAGATTCTCTTAAAAAATAATTTCATGGGAGGTTTTTTTCTGTGATTTTAACAAAAATGAAATTCTAGTTGATATGAAAAAGCAAACAGGATATTTTTATGTGATGTGTTACACCCTATTTATCAGTGTGAAGGAAACAGATGGAAATGGTTCCAAAATATTTAGGACATTATTTTCTACATGTATAAAATCAATTGTGAAATATAGTGAGAGACTGGGACTTCCAGAGTGAAGTGGAAGTGTGTGTGTGTGGCCAGTCTTCGCGAACAAAGATCTGGGAAAGGTCTTTTTACCTTTCAAGCCTGCGCAATGGATT
>JAWWLV010000045.1:16792119-16812519 GCA_035041135.1 Platyrinchus mystaceus
TATAATTGTATATAAGTAAATATATTTATATATATATTGCTTTGGCTGTCTCTCGTTTCGGTTCTCTTGGTTTTTTTACTTTTCCCCCTCTTCTCCCTTGGTTTGGGGTGGGGGGGGACTTCTGGTGGTAGGGTTTGGGGACTTGGCAGGGAGCCAGCTGCAAACCATATCACTGAGGCTAAGAAGGGGGAGCTGTTTCTTGCTGCATGCATATCAGCGCAGTCATGAGCAACTTGATACCTGATACTTGTTAAATGTGACATTATGTTTGAGGCAAAATAATATGCAACAGCAAATGCAAACATAGACTCTGCCTTGTGTCTAGTAGTTAAGATTAATTCAGTGTATTATAGTATGTTAAAAGGTCTGTGAAAGAGCTTTTGCCTGAGTGCTTTTGTTATAATTAATTCACTTGTTCCAGATCTTCAAATGAGACAAAAAATATTGCAAAGGTATCATATTGCAGAGAAGGAAAATATTATGAAAGCAATGAAAGCATCTCAACAATTTTAACACAAGTAGGTAAAAAAATCTTAGTATTAGTTACAGATCTTTCCTGTAAATATATAATCAATAGATGGAAGTGTAACTAGTTATTCCAAGAATTAACCCTGTTCTCTAAATACAAAAGTATGTCATAAACAAAGTAAAAAAAAATATTCTTTATTGTTACCATAAAATGAATAATCTGTACAAATTAATATGCTGTTTTATGAACAAATGGAATAATGATTTAACCCTTAAGAAATGAACCTTTTAGGATGTGTATATCATACCTTTATAAGAAACTGTTACACAATAACCCCTCAGAACACTAAGAGTTGAGCCGGCTGCCACCAGGTATTTAGGTTTCTTTTTTATTTTATTCCAAATATTATAGAGAATTAGACAACTGTATTACAGGGTTTTTTAATTTTGACATTATGCATAAGAAAGGATTGGTCCAGGAGGCCTAATATATCATTTCCAGTAGATTGAATGAAGTCAATTGTATTGGAGGCCTCTAATGCTACAAACTAAAAGGTGGTGTTCATGTATTCACATATCTGCATGGAAAACCAAAGGGGTAACACAGTAAAATTAAAATTTAACCAGTAAAAAGTCTCTAAAGAATACAGTTTCAGAATTACTCTCTAGAAGCTGGTCTGGTTTTCTTGCTTAATTAAATATGTGATCATATAAATGCTTATGATAACAGAAGGCAGGCTGAAGTAGAGGCTATGACCTTGCTCAAAGAAAGAATCCATGGTAAGAAATAATATACTAGTACCAGATGAGTCTATAGTATCATAGTGTAATAAGATTATGCTAACATGATGCTTTCTAATACTTGGTTATAACCATCACATATTATACAAATCTTACCACACTATTGTACCATATTAAAATCATAATATATATTACTAAAAATGTCTACCTTGTTCCTGTTGGGGACATAAAACAATAAAAAAAATCAATACAAGAAAAAAACACTTCATATTTCTTCAGCTTGATAAGAATACATAGCAGGTAAAACACTATCACAGCTTAAAGACTGCTTAAATCATAGAATTAATCAATGCATGGATCTCTACAAAAAGCTTTTGTTTGATTTTTTTATACTTTGAAGAAGAATTTGTGCTCCAAAGGTAGTGCTACTTCAGCTGAACCTTAATTTGTGCATGGCTGTGATTGATATACTACATTGCTAAAACACATTGACTGCATGAATTTTTTTAAAATAAAGTCTTAATGTCATTACTCTCTGTCAATAAAGGTTTTCTACTCTGCAAACAAGTGAATCTCTGCTAATGCTAACCACTGCAAGGTGAGAGTCTCTGAGTAACATCACTATGTTAATAAGATCTAAGATACTGGCTAGCAGTAAGGTACCCAGTGGAGTACCTAACTCATCTAACTTTATTTGCCGTGAATAGACAATAAACAATGAATATACGGTTTCACACGAGAGATAAGTGTGTGAAAAAGAATATCATGGCATCACAATTACACTTCTATTATGATTTCTGTTTCAGAAGCTTCATTTATGCCCATGGTGTAGGAGAAGCAAAAGTGGGACTTCTCCACAAGGAAAAAGAAACCAGAAGCTCAGAGTCACCACAACACAGGCAGGAATCTGAAAACTTAATTCCCAGAGAAATCAATGAGACTTACATTTCTAACTGTTTATATGGAAGTATTACCTTGGAAGTTAAACTGCCTTATCAGGAAATTAAGTATTTAAATCTCTTAAACTAATGCATCTCAGGACCCAAGGCTGTAATCCTGGAACCCTGCTTACCTGCCCACTAGTCTCTAGTTGCCTCCTGGGACAATCAGAACACAAAACCTCTCCCTTTATTTGTCCCACCTCATCATCGCCAGAGCCCCATAATGACAGCTACCACTTCACTGCAGGTTTTTTTATGCAAGTAGAATTCCCTCCTTCCTCTACAATAATGGTTTTCCAGCTGTCACATGACTTACTTTTATGGAACCCACATTCTTTTCTTTTTGTCAGTATCAGTGGGGATTGACAAGCAGCTGCTGCTACTCTGGAAAGAACCAATGAATGTGTCTGGGCTTCAATGACTGTCTATGTATTTTTTATGTGAAAAAGATAATTCACTAAACTACATACTCAGGCTTTGAATGGGGGATTGGGACCTACAAAATTCCATTTATTGAGTGTCCTGCACAGTAGACCAGAGAATTATATTCACTTTCACTGCACAGGGAAAGAGTTTCAAATGGAGATATTATTTTCTTCTTCCTCCCTAGCTTGCTACACAAAAACTGTTCAAAACTTTTTGCCTAAAGCATTTTCCCCTGATGTGGCTCTTAATTCCTCCCTGGTGGATGAGGAAACATAACACTCATCTCAGAAATCAGTGTTGGAGCACTTTAAACGCTCACCATACTCAATACACAGCAGTAACTGTCTCCTCCCCATGTGTTCTTTTGGTTTGGTTTCTGGTTTTGGGAGATCTTCGATTGCTTTGTTAGTTTGTGGTTGTTTTTGCTTTTTTTCAAATGGCAAGTTCTAGGTATTTTAATAAATTTGATTTGGAAAGGATTTCTAATAAAGCACCATGTGGACCGTAGAATTTTTCCTGCCACAGATGATACACTTTTTACAGGAGACATTTTCTAAGGAGTAACGGAAAAAGAAACAACCAAAGAAACAAGCAGGTAGAACTACCTGCAGCATCTGTTGATAACCTTGCTCACCTAAACATAACAAAATTAAAACCCCTTGCAATATTGCTGAACTCTAAATACAATAATAATAAAAAATCAATTTTACACCAAATATTGATATATTCAGTCCTCACTTATGAAGTCTGGCAATATAATATGCAACAAAATGGTAGATTTAAAGAAATACCGAATAGTCATAATATCAGTACACCAGAAACTTTACGTAAAATTCCACACTCAAATAATTTTCATAAATGTAATTGTAAGCTATATGCTAATAAATTATTTCAGTCACGTCACCCAAAACTGTCAGATATCCTCAGGACTATCATTACCTCCAACAGCGAACTACTTTCAATTCTCTGAAGTTCTCTCACAAAGGCCTATTCCCCAAGCAGCACAGTTAACACACATGACTCTGAAATCTCTTTAAAGAGCCATAGTTTCAATAATATATTTGGTAAATTTGTAGTATGTACATTAGTGCCTAGACTTTGCCCATGAGCATTCTTTCAAAGTTCATGTATCTGCAGGCAGAATTTGACCTTTTATTAAGGTTAACCCTCTGGTTCCTTTGTTCACATTTGGAATTATTCTGTTTATTTAGAATTACTTCACTCATAATAAATTATAGGGATTGTTTCTTTGAAAAATATAAAGTTTTCTATGACTCAGAGAAAATTCTTATACAGCCATTACAGTATCTGAGGAAAGAATTAATGTCTCAAGTGGTTTCAGTTGATTTGGATGCATTAGGTGTCTGTTTTAGTAATACAAGTGTCATATTTACTCCCACAGGATTTTACAACTTCAATTTATTTTTTTAATCTTTGAAAGTGTTTCTAAAAATATAAGCTTCATAACCAGTATATTTTACTACTTTTAGTACTTAAAGTACTCTAATCCTTATTTTACAAGTTTGTTTTATTCATTCACCTGTTAAAATATTACAACTGCCTAGAAAAACAGTGTTAGAGAAACTCATATTTCTGTAGTTAATTTTTTTAACTTTGTAGGATTTGGGGTAAAGCTTTGGAGGTAAAGCTTTTTGAATATTCATTCAGCTACTATACATTAGTGAGATGCACATCCTCACAATCCAATCCCTGGTTTCTTTTTGCAACACAAAGGTTGTTGCAAACCTGTAAATGAGTTCTAAGACAGAAATGCTTCAGAGAAGTTACACATCTCATTTGCAGAGTATTCACCATGTGTCTGTACCTGAGAGTGTAATTTTCAAAACATATTGTCTGCATTTGCTTTCTAAGCCATTTGTTTGTCCAAAACCAGATTCATTAGGCGTGGTGGAAAACCATAAGCAACCATAGGATGCAGAAGAGCAACAGCAGCATAGTTCTGCAAAGTACCTTGCCTTCATGCACTGCTTAACAAAACCTTTTCAGAGTACTGGCCCTGATTCTTAGTGTTGCTCAGGAGTTACACTGTCTACATTTAAGGGAGAGATTTCTTCTCTGAGTACATAAACTGTTTTAACATCCCAAGGTTGGAATAGAGCTGCACCATTGCTATCAGAGGATATCCCCAGCTTGTTTGATATTCACCACAGTCTGAAAAGCCTACATCTTTTGGTTGAGCATAAGGAATAGAAGAACAAACCCCTCTGTATTAGCTTTCTGGAACAGAATCTAGGGTGAGGCAGCATGGCAACATGTGTGCAAGTTTGATGTTGCTAGCTGAAACCTCTACAGTTCGGGCAATGTCTGGAGTACGATAAGGATGGGGAAAACATCAACTTCTGTTAAGATTGCATTGGACCAGTAATATTTTTCAGGAAGTAGGTAAGGTATGATTTTTTTATCCTTCTAAAGTCAGGGCTAAACATGCTACTGAGAGTAATGGGACATAATTAAACTGCATAGCCATTAATTAATTTAAATAATTTCTCTGTTCATTTGAAAACAAAATCTAACCTATAGGCATGAGTGGCATTGATTTTTTTTATTAAAATTACATTGACCCTTTTTAATCACTTGAAAACATATATAACCATGAACATTTCACAGAAGATTCATTACTAATCTGTTTCTGACTTCCTTCCCAAAATTCTCATGGCAGCCAGAAGCTTATTTCAGCCTTGAGATACATTTGTTCTGCTCCTGTTAATATCTGTGCTTTTAGGCTTGCAATTCTAAATGTAATTGTGCAATTTACTCCTCTTTTGTGAAATTCTCCATCTATAGGACTCTGAAGTACTTAAGTGTTGTATCCTGCCATAAGTGAACTTTACTGATGTGTCTGACTTGGGTTGGCCCTATGTAAAAAGGATTCCAGCCTTCTTTATCTGCCTGTTTATTGTGCAAGATTATTTGCTTTACTTTTTCACAGCATTTAGTAGCGTTGTGAGCCTCTTAATTAAAATACTACTGAAGATGACACTGACTGTCAACACCAATGCCAATTAATTTTACAATAGAAAAATTATTTTAAAGAAGAAGTAGGAATGCAGCAGACTGAAGATTTATGATTCAGGTCTATGACGTCCATGGCCATCATCCTAATAAGTTATCAGAGTTGCTGAAATATCAATTTGGCACATGGTTTCACATGATTGCTTGCATTCCTACTTAGGGCCTATTACTTAATTCTTCTGTCATTAGGAAATTAAATCAATGATTCTAGCCAGAACTGGAGATAGCCTGATGTTTATATTTAAATTGACTATTAATTGTTGTATCAGAGAGCTATTCTGAAGCCTGAAGGCCCTGAATTGGATAATGAAAAATGTGGTCATATTCACACAGAGAAGTGGAAGGGAGGAGCAAGATAAAAATATACCAGTGGAAAACTTTTCATCATGTAACTGCGTTGATTTTTCTGAAACAAAAAAAAGAAAGTAAAGAAAACAAAACCAAAACAAAAACTTGCACATGCTTAATTAACTGTAAAGAAAAACCTATAGATTTTTTTATCATTTGTATCTTTGCTGGAAGAATCTCTGCTTGGAAAATAGTGTCTGCTCTCTAAACTGTTAAACAGCTATTACCTGTATTTCTCTCAGCGGGAGTCCCATTAAGTAAGAAAGCACATTTGTTTGGTCATGTAACTCCCCGCTCCAGAGAGGCAATTAGCCAGAAGATAAAAGAAAAAAATTACAAAGAAATGTGATCAGATATCTACCAACACATAATTTAAAGACTAGAAAAGGATAATTTTTCAAAACAACTTCAAATAAAATAAAGAAACCATTAAAAAGTCATGTCTGGCTATAATATGAGAAAAAGGAAGGAGAAGAAAAAAAAAATCTATAAATTGCCCCAAAATGGCGATGTCCCAATGTTTAAGAAATGGCTAATACTGTTTGGCTGGTTGAGAAAGTGACAGAATAAGAAAATTTGAGGAAACCTCTTTCCTGAAAGGAATTCTTTTACTACTGAAAATGGAAGAGTGGAAACTCTTACTATAGAAAAACAGGCAAAAAAATTGTATAAATCACACAAAGAACATCTTTAGTTGTTCCAAGATGAAATTCAGTCACACAGAGTCACAGAATCTTCTGAGTTGGAAGGGACTCACAAAGATCATAAAGTGCAACAGTTAAGTGAATGGCCCAGACAGGCATGGTGCTGTTAGCACCATGCTCCAACCAGCTGAACTGACCTCAGAGTCCTCCACCTGTGTATCATATGTTGGTCTACTTTGTCTTTTTTCCCCAAAGAAAATTTTCTGCATCACTACAGAGTGCTACAAGAACTATATTTTCTCTATTGTGCTCAAATACACTAAATTCACAAATGTTACTTCAAAAGATGAGATATATTACTCCTAACGCACTTGAGTTGTGTAGATGCCACGACCATTTGAACAAGGTTTCCAGATTTTTTTAACTCAATAAGATTTATTGATATCCCAGATGAATAACAGATTCCCACTGTTTCTAGAGATGTGTTTGTGGGTGGGGAAGTCACGTGAAAGAAAACCTGGAGCTATGACAATTTATTTTTAAGCTAGCTCTGTGAAACCTTTCTTCACTTTAAGGATCTTCGTCCAAGCAGTTACTGAGTATGTCCAGACCCCACAGCTAATATTATTTAGAGGAAATAGTGACAGCATATAACAGGGATCCTGTTTTCAAAATGAGATACTGTAAGTAAACCTTATTGATTTGTCTGCAAAATCACTTATTTGGAGGGAAAAACAAAGTATTATATTATTCTTCAGTCTGAAGGTAGAACACTTTCCTTAAACATGGAACATGTGGATTCTCTGTCAGACTATATGTCACGAAAGAGCTATAACTAAGAGGAGAGTACCTCCAGACTTCTGTGTATCCCCAAGTATTCACACAACATCAGTAGCCAGGGAGTTAAGGCAAATTCATCAGTGATGCGGCTCATTAGCAGTGTGGATGTGAACATGTTTATGCAGGAAGTGCAGATGAATTTCTGGTTTCCATGTCTTACTTAAAAGCTACATTTTTGTAACTTTCTTACAAATGAGACCTACTATTGTGAAAAGAGGCTGTGGTATCAAGCCAAATTGAGCAATTTCTTTTGGAAAAACTCTGAATTTAGGCAATTTCTCATTTGTTTCTATGCTCTGTTTATTTAATATCCTACTTTTGCTAAAATAACAGATATATTGGACAGAAGGAAGATATAATTTGTAGACCAGGGAGTTAGTACACAGGAAATGGAGTTGTTTCACTTATCTCATTAGTTGAGTGTTTTGCCATGAAAGCCTTGACTGATTTTGTTTGCCTGCTTTTAAAAATACTTTTGTAATAGGAAAAAAAATGAATTAGTATTCAACCAGATTTATATATATATGTATATATATATATATATGGAGAGAGAGAGAGAGACCTTTTTTGATGAGAAAACACAGAGAAACATATTAAACATATTATTTATGAACATCACATGAGTATGGGCTTTGACACTGAGAGAAAAATTTGATCAGAAAGAGACATATGGAATTGCTACCACTGGTAAGGAAAAGAAGGAGGTGACAGACTCTGTGGGATGTCAGATATCAATCTGTAGTGTTCCCAGTCATCCCAGTGATCTCTAATTTAAAATTTTTAAAACTGATGATTTGACTTAATTTTTAATTTGTTTTTAAAAATGGTACTGCATTTTTAAGATGCTATTGATTATGCCAAATGTAGTGGGTAGTTTTACAGTCAAAAAAAAATCCCAGAGAGGAAAAATTTCAAGTATCTGACACACTGTTCATTGAAATTGTGGAATTCAGATCTTAAAGATGGGAAATTTTTCTTTTTTTTTTTTTTTTATGTTTTGGGTTTTTTTTTTTCCACTGAGACTGAAGGAAGTTTTTAAGCTAAGGAAAAATCTTTTAGCATGGTCTCGTGTGGACACTATTTGGGAACCAAGAGCCCAATTTAGTGAATTGCACTAAACACCAAAAAAATTTCTGTCTGATAGACCTGTTTTATTCAGATGTTACTTGTGTAATTTCTACAACATAGCAAATTAGTAGACCACAAAATAGTGCACAAAAATTTACCAAGCCCGTTCTTTTGTGGTTACATTTTGTCCTTAGTTTTAAGCTAGTATCACTACAGTAAGATAAAACTGTCGTTGTTTTACCTGTGATAAGCTTTTGTTCCTGTTTTTTATTTAATTTTCTTTATTGTGATTGTTTATAAAATTTGATGAATTACACTGATAAAAGTGAAAGTCTTCAAGAACTGTATCCTGACTTTGTGGAATGGCCATGGTATTCATCATAGTGTATTCTTAATAGCATTAGGAATTTGATTCATACTTTACGTCCACAGATCTCATTAATTATCTTTTAAATTTTTCTATCTTTCCACAGATCTTTCACTTCTGCCCAACCAACTTTCATTGTCCACCAGCTAAACACGTAATTTCTTATATATAATATTAGAGGTATCACTCTGTTCTGGTAATTCAAACATCATCTGTCCTCTATCATATTTTCTGTTTCACAGCTCCCAAAGACATCTGGCTATCTTAAAGTCAATGGGAGTTAGATACATAATCTGCTTCAGTGCTTTTGAAAATCTCTTACATGCCTAATGACATTTTTAGGGCTCTTCTTTAAAATAAACTCCTGATTATTCTGTATAATCTTATACTGTTTTGTACCGTAACCTTTGATGTGCAGGCTCTCCTGACTTGTAAAGTCCTGATCACAAGATGACTATTCTTGTATGCACTACCATCTATGATTAGAGGGGAAAAAATATGGTGGGAGAAACAGAGGCTTAGATGAGACATAGGACTACACACTTGTAAAGTCATATTATGTATTTAAGGAACGTTTTTTTAAAAAGCTTAATAAAAGCACCTTATGTATATTATTAACAACACTACTCAACCATATAACTGTACAGAGAATGAAAGCAGTGGGAGGTATTGGACATACTTATCTGGTATCAAATCATTAAAGCTACCATGAAAAAAAATGTATTCATATATCCTTATCAAATTGGATGATTAAAATTTGACTTTAATTTCATCATGGAGAGAGCATTTCATGGAAGTGCTTTCAAATATTTGATAAGTAGTTATGTGCAAACAACAAAAGAGTACATCTCTTAGCCCACAAAATTCTGGTAGCTCACTGCAATGAATTTGATTGTATTTGAGTGAGTCCTTGCTGAAATTTGCGGGGGTATTTTTAACATGCATGCTGAAGGAATAGGCAACAGCTGCAAATCTGTTTAAATCAAGAAGATTCCTTTTAATCTGAGGGGACTGTGGCAGTGCAAGTCTTGATTTTTTATTATTTTAAATTTGACCAAGTTAGCTATAGTTTTTTGTGCTTTGAAGAAGCAAAGAATCATGCTCTCAGACACCAAGAGCAGAACAGGAAAGTGATATTAAAGCACTTACAAACCAGCACATTGACAAAGCAAGACGCTGTTTGTTTTTTCTCTGCTTGGAGCATGAAGACTTTTCAGAATGTTAATTTTCTGATTAAGTCTACTGTGGAGTAGTACAGAATTTTTTGAGGTATACATCAAGGCTTAAACAAAGCTGACTAAGTCTCAACTACTAATTTTCCCTTAATTTTTGCCCTTAAGAGTTTTATACTCTTTTATCATAAAGATGAATATTTAACCGTGGGAAGTGCACCAAGAGACGCATATGCATGGTGGAGGAAAATCTCTGAAGAAAAAGAGAATTGAAGAGAAAGACAGCTTTGAAATGCAGCTGAACTACAGACATCAGACAATCCTACCTCAGAGACTGTCTTTTATGTTATAAAAGTGTTATGTTTATTCAAGCTATTAACAATGTTGTTAGAAGAAATCTTACTCTATATGTAATCTGCAGTTAGATTAGTATTAACCCCTTTTTCTATTGGTTGGTTGTAACACCTTTGTTCATTGGTTTGTGATAGTTAAAATTTATAGCTTTTCCTTTTTCCAGTATCTCCCTTACCCATATTTGGATGTGTTTTAACCCAGCTTAACCATTTATAGACATGTATCTCCTTGAATCCTCCCAAATTCCCTGCATTCCATGCCTACCGGATAAAAGCTAGCAACTGGCTGTAATAAAGATTCTTTTCCTTTCCTCTCCATTTTATCTTCACCTCTGTGTGATTATTGCAAAGTGGATTCATCACGGTCTGATATTAGAAAGCTTACAGCTCATTTTCAACATTTAACTATCCATTTCTATGATTATCCTCAAAATGAATGAATTTGTTAAGAAGCAAGAAGAATTTGATATACAACCTGTATAAACGTGATAGTTAGTTGTTACAATAAATTGTGAAGAGTTTATCATGCCTGATCAATACAAGCATGGTTTAAAGTCTAAAAGCCTAAAAGATGTTAATTAGATGTTTTTTCTGCAATAAAAACATGAATTAAAAATGGAGAACATCGAGGCACTTGCTAGTATATGTTACTCTCTGCTTTAAAGTTTGCTTCTGAGTGACATTCCTGAACTGTGGATTGATATTCCTAGAAAAGAAGATAGCTCCACCTGTTACATAAAAAATCCTGTTATAAGCAACAGCAAACACACTCTCCATATGAGCTAAGAGTTTATTGTTAGACTCCTTAAAAACTTATCAGTAAATCAAAATAAAGTACAATTACTGTCATTAGTCTAACTTATAGCACCACTATCACTGACTCCAAAAAGTCCTTGCTCTCTTAAAAGGATGAAAATTGCACACACTTTCATCCTATAACTCAAGAAGATATTAAACATTGTTTAAATTTAACAAAATATCAGATCTGATGAAATTAAATCAGCATGCTTATTTCAAGTCATACAGCTGAATATTTTTTGCTTGTCGACAAACTCAGATTTAGAGTATTAGAAGGATATTGGTGCTTATAAAAATACATAATGAAAAAAGAAAATTCAGTCTAATTTTCTGGGCATAATGAAATTTTGACCTAGGTATTTGTCTGAGAGTGAGGACTTAGAAAAAAGGGTACAAGAGAATCTAACTAATATGTTTAACCTCAAGATCAAAAAAGGACAAAAACAACCAAAAGTACCCTCTGGGTTTATTGTACAGCAGTACCAACAATCATCTAAAAAAAGAACAAACCAAAAAAACCCCAGCCCAAACTATACAGTAATTAAAAAATGACTTGATGACATCTTTATCATAAACTACCACATGACTTCCTCTCCTGAACTCCTCAACTGCACCAAATACTTAATATTCTCTAAAAATGTGATGAAGGAAAAAAAAGCAACCAAGAAAAATGCGTTGGCCACTAGAGAATAAAACTTGTCTCCAGATTTAAAATTATGACCATACATATCCAAACATACACATACATTTCCATATATATATATATGCACAGATACATAGACATATTTTGAGTTTCTCAGACACTTGTCAGAAGAACTAAACTATATATCTACATATATTCAAACAAGAGGAGGACAGAAAAGCAGTTCTTTTTCAATCAAACATTACCTTGTAATTTTTTTTGTTCTGAAGAATATCAGATTCTCAGATATCTTATTCTCCATGTTACAATTCACAGATCTTATCTGCATGCTTTCAACTCAGCAACACTTGAATAACAAAATATGGTACCGTCTCCCAATCCATGTTCCTGGTGTGAAATAGTAACCCCTACACCCTCCCCCGACCAAAAAAACAAAAAAGGAAAGAAAAATAGAGACTAGAATTTGATTCTAAAATGCTTTCTGATATGATTGCTTGTATGAATTTAAGGAACTCAGAATTTGGTCACCAAGGGTGTTGTTTATATCTATACAAGGCTCATTGTTTAACACTCCTTTGATATGGCATGTCAATATATTTTAATTATTGTATTAAAATGTTAGCACATAGTTTGTTAAATAACTTGTCTGTAGCTCTTTTTATTTTTTTTCCCCCACTGAAGAAGAAAAATACATCAGTGGTTGTTTTTCTACAAGGGGGACTCACACAAACCCAAATCTATTGAAGACAGTTTTTCATCATCTGTCTCACTTTAACATTTAACATTTTTGTTGCTCAGTGTAAATCAAAATCTCAAAAAGAAGCTTGCTTTTCTCTAAAACTATTTTTTTTCTCTGGAACCTCTGACAAAAATGCCAAGTAGGACAGTGTCCTTGATGTTTGCTTTCTCATCAGATGGAAAACAGATCACCTGTTATAAAGTAGCTCTGACAAGTCTATTGCAATGTCAGCTTTCTTTTCTGCAGCTTTATTGTGAGAAAGATAGCTTTCCCTGTAGTTTTAAAGGGCTCTAACTTCAAGTATGCTAAGAAGTTCCTCTCTCTACAAGCTGTAGGCTCTGACAATTTCTGAGGAGTATTTGCATATACTTGTTTATGAGCATGAATTACAACTTGATGTTCCTGCTTCTGCAAGTCATCTTTGATCTTTTGCTTGAAAAAAAGCATTTGAATTTGAAAATTTAAACAGAGAAATAAAGTACTATCACATGTAATATTTTCTTGAGAATTTCCTGATTCTTATCAGGAAATTGAATCAAAATTAATTTTTGCATTAATTTTAACAATAACGTAATATTCTAATAAAAACTACATAGTGCATATGATGAATGTGCATGTCTACCTATTGTATATTTAAAGAGAAGAATGAAGTCTAATGGTAAAAAATGGTTTTCTGGAATACATTGAAAATACATATTAAAGAGCATCGACAAAATAACAATAATAAAATTTGTGTATCCACAAAGCTTTTAAATGGAATAATTTATCTAAAAGTCACATTCAAAAAGATGTTAATAAATTTGCTAGAGACATTTCATGAAATCAATTGTTATATGCTGCAGAAAGAAAATAAAATCATTATATTTTTTTATCCACTTACATATATACACTTGGTGATATGTTTATAACATAGTAGATGGCTACAACTCAGTTCAAAACCTGCAAAACATTTCTGACAGGAATGTTAACATTAATGTTAACATTAACTATGGCCCTCAAAATAATGCTAAATTTTACATGGAACCTTTTTTTTCTGCACTGATATGATTCAAGCCTTGCTGGAGAATGGGGCTGTGCGTACGGTAGCGTGATCACAATGATTTCCATACATTATTCTTAAATTATCATATTTTATTAAGAAATCCTCAGAAAGACGCATTATAGAATAAAGTTGAATGAACAGTGTGACAACCAAAAGATTAGTCCATCTTTAAAAATGCATTATTATTTTATAAGGCAGTCCCACTGTCCAACTACTAAGTAGAACAGATGTGGTGGAAGAAGCAGTTAGACAGATTGACACATTTCTGACCCTTTCTCATGTATTTCCTGAAATGAAGCTGTAATTATTATGCATGTTGCAGGTTATGCTGATGAGCTGATAGAAAAGGTTGTCAAATTATACAGCACACAATCACTCAATGACACAGTAGAAGAAAGCGCAGAGCAGGATTTCCAAATCTGTCTACAACACGTGAGTTTCCAGGCAAAATGAGCATTCTGGAAAGCCATATGTCACACTTAGGTAAATTAGACATGCATATGTTGAGGACAATAAAATACCCATAAAGAAATAAGGAGATGAACTGTTTCTAAGTTATCAGGTGGAATCCAGATCAGCCACTCTGTACAAATGAGAAAAAACTAAGATATACGTTCCTATTTCCAAATGGATATCACCAATTCTACTCAAGGCTACTGTTTTACACTCTCTGGCTGGTGAAAAGAGAAGGTTATATAATGTGAAAAGATTATTATTGAATCCAAGGCATACAGTGCCTTAATTAAAAAAAATCTGATAAAATTTAAAAAGAAATACAAGAGTGGGGTTTAATAATAAAAAAAAATATTGCAGAATAATCACAAGCCACTTTATAGTTAAAAGTAAAGCTCACAAAATATTTTATAAAGTTACTGGTTCTGGCAAATTAGTCATGTGAACTGACAACTAAGAAATAACTAGCTAAGTCTTTGTTTCACCTGGAAACTTATATTAGTATGTTACAAAACCAACCAATTTATTCAACAGAGCCTTTGGGTGGCAGCATAGTCTACCATTTTTCAGTGATCCATACACATGTTCCTCTTCTTTTGGGGTGTTATCAAACTTCCTAGTGATCCATTTGATTTGGAATATTCTTCTCCCTGAATAACATAATTGATGATAAAGATTTTTGAATATGCTTAAAAATATCTGTCTTTTACAGACTTTTTCAGAGGAGAAAGAAAAGAGAAGAAAAATAAGAAAAGACAGGGGAAAGAAACAAAGGAAGGAAGTGGGCAATTATTTAGTGCCATTTGTTTTGGTTTTCATACATTTCAATCTAAAAAAAATAAATCAAATTCAGATATGTACTAACTGATCCTCATGAACTTCTAACTTTGTAGTGAGCAATAAAACTCACAAATCTTCTCAATTACCTTTCTCCGCCCTCCCCCCGATAACTACCTCCTATTATCTGGTAGTTCAGAAGATATATCTGTATGTGATAAGGCTTCTCATCTTGAGGGGAGGGAGGGAAAGAAAAAAAAAGAAGAAAAAAAGAAGAATTGAAGAATTAATTATACTTGTTTAGTTTTGTTGTGATGATCTTAATCATCAATATATATTTTTCTTCCTGTTTATACTTTCTCTCAGAGTCATTTTAATTTGATTTGGTAAACCTTTGTCAGATGTCATCATTAACAGACCACAGAATTTGCCCCACTGTGTCTAAGCACGGCATGTAAGTAGAGAGAACATAAACATACAACTTCAAATTTAGCCAACATGTTAGAGCTAATGGTTTTGCTACAAAGACCTACTGATCTTTGTCCATCAATGTCTTGATTTTTTGTTTACTTTGACAGGCTGCAAAACTCTTGCCATCCAGTATTGAAACTCCTATTAGATGACAGTGTGGATGATTCAGAGTAAATACAGAACCACTAGTAAGCTCTGCAGTGCTTAGCTTTTCATCTCTGGTATCGGTCATATTTAGCTTTGTTTAATTAAGAAGTTCTGCAAAACATTACATAAGGCAGCATTACAGATTACAAATAGATTTATATCCCCATCTTAAGCAATGTACATTGATTATGATCAATGTTTAAAATATGATCTCAGAGAAATATATTGTTAACAATAATTTCCTGAAAGTGAAGTGTAAATAACTCACTACATCAAATGTCAGATAGAAAATGCAGCTAGTACCAGAGTTAACTGAAAAGCTGTAGCATTGTCATTGACGATAGAGTATCACTGCTCACATTCTATTATAAAAATGTTGGACTTCTCCACTCCGAAGATTAAAAAAATTTAGCTGTAATCCGGGTCTTGTCTGACATGACATTTTGGAAGGAAAAGCTCAGTAACTTTTGTACTTAGCAGTAATAGGATAACATGCTACAGTAGTTACAGTAATTGCCCAACACCCCTATTGCTTAGCTGCATTTTTTCCCCTCTTTTATCCTCTATCCTCTCCCTCTGTTTTCCACAAGGAACAGGCTTGCAAGAATGTTGCATATTTCAGGGAAAAGAAAACAAAACAGACACACAAAAACCAAACAAAAACCAAACAAATAAAAGAAACCCCAGTCTCCTCCGAACTCTTACAAATAATTTGTACAAACGACAATACACTTATTAGAACACAACAAAAACATCCCTAGTGTTAAATCAAAGATGCAGTGAAAGCATTAGTTCTTGAATGACTTACAAATTTTTACATATTGTAAAGTTATTTTTCTTATTTATCATGTGTGTGGTCATGATCATTGTCAAAATAATTAATTCTGCACATGTATTGAAGCCTTTAAAAACCTAAAAATATTATCTTCACCTCCTCTAATTTCCCTGCTGTCATTTTATTGGACTAACTTTTTGATATATTATTATTTTTTTCTTTAGAGTGAAAAGAAAGGCTAAAAAAAGCCCAAATAAGGATTTGGAATAAATCTCCAATTGGAGTTCTACACTTAGTTTGCTAAAGCAAACTAAAGAACATTGTCCAATATGAAACAAATGAAATGTAAATGGTTTCTTAATACAACAGACATATGGCTAATAGACCAAAAAAAAAAAAAAGAAATGTCACCTGAGACAGAAAGACATGCTGAGTTTGATGCAGGAGTTAATGAAATCAAATACATATGGGTACATATAATAAATCTCATTCAATATTCAATTTTTCTCCATGTTCAGGAGGAAAAAAAGAAAAAGAAAGGAAGAGAAAGAAAGTAAGAAAGGAAGGAGTGGACTCAAACATCAAGAGAGTTTGTACTGCTTAAAGGTAGAGCATGACAGGAATGACACTGGTTAACTGGAGTTTCTCATAAGAGTAATGGGTGATGTGTGGTAGAAGATGAGTGGATTAGCTGTCTGGAAGAAAATCTTAATTGGACACTTGTTTACAGCTCAAACTTAAGCAAACAAGGACTGTAGCACGGGAATAGTAGTCAGAGATAGTAGTGAGCAACTGAATGAGACTTTAGGCTATGATAAGAAACATGAAGTAAAGAAAAAAAAACAAATAGATGAGTAAATTAAAAAGGAACATGTAATTTTTGAGAGGATCAGGATAAAAGTTTCTCCTGTTTGGTTATAAATAATAAGATGATTCTTTGGCCTCAGAAAGAAATTCTGTCTTTGAAGTTTCAAATAAGAAAATTACCTTTTTCCTCAAATGGGATTAAGGAAGCCTTTGAACAGAACAAAGCTGAAAAACTTGAGTGTTTCACAATTTGTGATGCTACTCCTTTTGCCCTAAAGTTGAACCTAATTTAAAAGATGAAAAGAAGTGACTACCTTTGCTTCTTTCTCTGGGTTGTTTTTTTCTGTTTTTGTTGTTGTTTGTTTTTCTTATTTGATTGTTTTGATTGGTTGAGGTGGGGGTATTGATGCACTTCCTCGTCAGCAGTGCCTGGATTGTTGCCCTGAACAACACTGTTGTTCACATTTCATATCTCTATGGTGGAAAATGCAGCAATGTTTACAGACTTTGCTGAAGTTTACACACAGATCTGGTTTGTACAAAAAAAAGGCTGAGATGTGTCAGATTTAGTAGATACAAATTGTCTTCTCTGGTGAGATACAATTGGGTGGCCTGTACATATCTTCATCGAATGTACATTAATGTATGTTCAAGTAAATGTTGCTCAGAGCTCCATCCAACCCAGCCTTAAACACTTCCAGGAATGGGGCATCAACATCATCATACCATCAAGTTACAGCTTGGCAAGCATCTGCCCAGGTACCTGGAGGAACATGCTTAATTGTAATTTAATAAGATAAAAGTATGTTTCTTCCTATTTACTCTAAACGCGGCTTCATGCCAAAGGAAAGACATATACATGAGTGTAGCTGACTCTTTTCTTTTAAAGAAGTAATTTCTGAGGTCATCATCTTGTACTTACTATCTTAGCTGTTTTCCCCTTGAGAGAGGGCCTGCTCTAAGGAAGGCCCTTGGCAGGTTCTCCTGATCCACATCTCCAGATCCATTTGTCCTAAACAAAATATGTAGTCAGGTTTGGACTTTACCATGAGAAGTCTTTATAAACAATTCAGTGTGATCTTGAAAGAGCTACAAAGAGATACAAACATTTGATGAAAGATTTGCTCTTTAGGAATATCCACACTGGAAACAACAATAACAATCATGATCATAAAAACTGAGTGAAGAATTGAAAAATGTGATGTTATTGCAGTTAAGAACAAAAATAATAACAGTCATAATATAATCTCATTTTACAGCAGTTTTTATCATAGTAATCACTATTTTTTTTTCTTCTTCCTCACCTTTCTACTCCACATAGACAGTTCAGTTCAATTTAAAAGCTTCAGTTTAATCTTCTAACTTGTAAATAATTCTGCATCTGAAAATAGTTGCATCTTCAATTCATTGTGCATTTAAATAATATCAAACACTTAAAACCTTGATGCTGGTAATTTTGAAGAAGGGGATTTCTTTCCAAATTTCAGAGGGAGTTAGGCTGAGTGATATGATTTTCAGACATAATAAGATTTTTAGACACATTTATTAGAAAGAGTGAAGTTGTGTTTACAAAACCAAAAACCACTTGTCAATTCAGACAAAAGCCTGTCTCTAGTTCTTATTATGTCAGGAATCCAATACAGTTATTTATTGCATTCTGGCTGATTTATTTTCTATAGCTCTGTAAAAAAATTGGTGGGTTGATGTCCTTTAAAACCACGTATTTCTCGTTTCTTTTAGTGTCTATTACAGATATTTGAGCTAAACCATTTAACCATTTTTATGAAAGAGATGCATAGGAATTTTCTTTAATCCAATTTAATAAGCTAACTTTAGTGATATCTACATTTTCATTTTGGGGATTGATACTGTTTCTACTTCCTCTTTATATCAGAAAACTGCCTGACTGCTCCACCTTACCTCTAACCTGTCCTTTTGCAGCAGACATGAGTTGTATCTCCAGAGGAAATGGCATCACCCAGGGCAGCTTTCTGTTTTGAACATCAGGATTTACTGAACTCACATCTGAGCTACTGCCTGTACTTCTGATATTTCTGCCACCAGTAATGCTGTCATACCACTGAAGGCCTTCTGAGCTTCAGACTTCGCTGCTTTATGCTTCAGCGCAGTCCAAGGCGGATGCCAGCACAGATCTTATTAGCATTTTTAAATGCTACCTTCTTCCATAGTAGTACTGCTGTTGAACCAAATGGACTGTTGTGCTCACATGCTGGTAATTCTATTTAATCGGTAAATACAATGAGTAAAGACAATGAGATGGATTAGCACAGGGCTACACACAGGGGAATATATAGGAAAGGGTATAGTACAGAGGTATATGGTTAACACAAGGTTAATAAGGTGAGATGAGTATGAACTCAGCACTGCATCAGCACAAACAGTGAAATACTATTTTTCCTCAGGAATATACAGACTAGATAAAAAAAAGAGAAAAAAGTGAAAAACTGCTGAAAGTACCATTTGAATTCCAGAATTTTTGGCCTGTGAATAGCCAGCATCTTTCCAAGATCTTGCCCTTACTCTACTGCACCAACCCATTCAAGCATTTACAATGCCTCACTGAAACATTACTTAAAACCAACTAATGCGATTTTAAAAAAAAAAAGTAGTAAAAAAAAGGCTACATGCTGGCACTATCCAAGTATAAAATGGGATTTTGCTGCAGTTACATTTGTGACAAAACATACCAGTGAGTAGGACTATCTGACAGGTACTCAAGAAATACTGGGAAGCTGGTACTGGTGCTCTGAGAGATGCCTTTGAAGCAGGTACCTCCTCACTTATACAGAGGATGCTTGAATTCATTCACCTCCACCCTTGCATATGATTGTGCCTGAAGAGGTAGCCAGGCCCGCTGCTTCTGATTTACAGACTCATGGCAAGGCTGTGATTTCAAAAGGAGATAAGCAATCAAATCCTTTTATAAATTCTATTCACAGTAATTACAAAGTACTAAATGTCAGGGGGTGGAGGGAGAACAAGAGGGTGAAGCTGGAATGTAATCTCATTTGCAAAATGAATTAAACTAATTACAGATTCCATAATTCTTCACAGAAGCCTGATCTGCTGTTTCTCTAGGAGATAAGAAATACGTTAACTTTTTTAAAAGTTGTAGTATGCTTCTAACTTCTTGATATTAAGTTTACCTTTCTCAAAGAAAATCAATGAATACACAGAATTTTATTTGCCTTTTGTGATGTTTATTAATGTGGTGGGGGAAAACAGTTGCCCCCCCCCTGAAGGTGAGAGAATGGTAAACCCCCAGGGGGTGGTGATCTTTAGAATTAATCCAATGAGCGCTCTGTCGAAATATAAACATATCACCC
>JAWWLV010000045.1:16822521-16838878 GCA_035041135.1 Platyrinchus mystaceus
ACGTAGGTTTGTTTAGAGTGACCTTCTCTTAGATGGATGGCCTTAGGGGCTGATGAGCTCCATCTACCCGGGGGATTTGAACCTGCGGCCTTGGCACTGAGAGACCAGCATCTTAACCGCTAGGCCACCAGGCGTCCCCTAGAAAGAACAATACTCACAAAAATTTATTTTGAAGTATGTAATTTTCACTGTCACAAGATGGCAACAAAACAAACTTTTTTTTTGAAGTGATTTTTCAAACAGCAATCAGTGTCTTGTTCCCTGAAAAACTGCAAGCATGTACGATTTGAAATGAACAGTTTACTTTTACGTGATGAGTAGTACTGGCTGTGTTCCATGGAAAAGTCCCTAAGTATGTGTTTAACTTCAAGTTTCAGAAATACTTTAGGTATTCTGAAAGTACAAAGCTGAAAACATCGTGGCTTCAGAAAGAATTTATGATATAACAATATAAAAACATATATAATATTCTGTTGTATATTACATACAATAATATATAATAAATATATATTATTAATATAAAAATATTATAATTATTATATATATACTAATATTAAAATAATTATTCTAATATAATAAAATATAATTATATCAATCAATAATTTTAATTATTAATCATAGAATCGTAGAATGGTTTGGGTTAGAAAGGACTGTAAAGATCATCTAGTTACAAACCCCCTGCAATGGGGGGGAATTATATTAATGTATTAAAAGTTTTTTAAATTAATTTAATAATTTTCTTAATTTAAATCTATTTTATATTAATATAAAATAATTATATGATTTGATAAAAGAAATTGCTATGTAAATATGTTATTTTCTTAATATAACATTGTCAATTTTTATGTACAATAATATATATGCTATATATTATACTACATTGACTATTATAAATAAAAATAATAAACAGGAACAATTAGATGTTTGACCCGCTTTCAGAGCTGTGATATCATTGACATAAGTGAAACCAGTGGGATGAGTGCTGCTACTGTTGTGCTGTGATGGGCAGCTACAGGCTTTTTCAGAAGTGACAAGGGAAGGCAGACAAGGCAGGGAGCTGGTGCTGTATGTGAGGCAGGGATTGGATTGTATGGTGCTTGCAATTGGTGATGACAGTTGAGAGACTTTGTGTAAGGATGAAGGGTAAAGCAAGTAAAGTCTACCCTGCCCTTGCCTGTCGGAGGGGGCTGTGCCCTCCTTCACAAGACTCAGAAAGAATGGACCACTTTGTACAATAGACAGGTGTCCACAAAATGGCCCTTTATTGAGGGCATGCACTGGCTTTTATAGGATAAGGGTAGGAGGGATTGGAACTTGGGTGGACATTTGGTAGAGCAAGCGGGGAGATGACCAATGAATAATTTAGGGATGAGGTAATGATTTAAGGAATGAATGGGGAAAGGGTAGTAACAGGGGGAAACCAATGGTGAGATTTGTCAGATTGCGGCAAACTTCAGCCTATCAGAGTTGGTTTGGCAGGAAACAAGCATGGACATGTTTGAACATGTCTGGGCATGTGGGATCCTATAGGAATACATGAGGGAATATAGGGGTAAATGGGAACATACAGGGATCGGTGGGAAAACACAGAAATAATTGGGGTACAATTCTTTCAATGCATGCATTAACATCTAATAAAGCTATGGTGCTGTATTTTATAGGTTGTTTGAAAAGTTTTATCTTGGATTCATCTCCACATAGATGCTTTCCTCTTCCTCTCTTTCTTTCTCCCTCAGACGCTTCTCATGTTCTTCCTTCCACCACTTGTAGGATTCCATGGCATCACTTCCCACACTTGCCCTCATGGGTGATTTTAATGTCGCATGTTAACTGGGAGTATAATACAGCAGACAAAAACAGGTCCAGGAAATTCCTGAAATATGTTTAAAATAACTATTTAGTGCAGGTACTAAGGGTATGACTAGAAAGGATGCTTTCCTAGATTTGTTGTTTTCAAACAGAGATGGACTTGTGGGCTAAGTTTGGTGGCTGTCTTGATCACAATGACCATGAATTAGTTGAGTTTCAAATCATTGGTGAGAGAAGAAAAGCAGCTAGCAAAACTTTAACCTTACATATGGACAGAGCAGAATTTGGGCTACTGAAAAAACTAGTTAATAAGGTCCCTAGGAATCTACCTTTGAAGGTATTGAGGTACATGCATGTTGGTCACTTTTGGTCTGTTGAAAGTGCAGGAGCACACCAAATCCTCAGAAGTCAAGCAAGAGGAACAGAAGCCCAGCTTGGCTGAGCAAGGATCTTGAACTTAGATAGAAAAGGAAAGTATATGGACATTGGAAGCAAGGGCAGGCAACGCAGAAAGACTACAGAAATGCTTCTCATCATTATAGGGAGAAAATTTGTATGGCTAATGCTCAATTAGGGTTCTTTTGCCCCATGAAGAGCAACAGAAAGGATTTTTTAGAAGATGTTAACAGTAAAAGTTACAAAGTAGAAGTGTATATAAAGCAAAACAAAACAGAAAAGATTTTAGCATAACCAAATTAAAATCTGTGGGGTTACATCAGACATAAACCTGTCCCAGTTTCTTTAACATTTATTTGCTCAAATTTTTTACTGTGTGGCCTGATATACAAATGGTCCCAGTAGAAAACATGTTGGACAGCAGCTGCATTGTCTCAGTCATTTACAAGGGGAGATGAGTGGACTGTGTCCAGAATGTTATTATGCAGCTGCAGCAAGATGGGATTGGTTATTTTGTAGCATGACATTTGTGCGTTCATTTTCATATTTTCCTTTTCGTAGGTTACTCCTCCCATGAGTTCGTTGAGTTGACTCTCCAACAAGTCCAAAATGCTCAAGTAACTGTATAACATATTACTATTTGTTGTTAATGTCAACAGATAGTAATTGTAATCACTGAAAATGAAAAATGTGAGAATACACAGTATTGAAATCCTCAGCATGCAACTTTAATTTAAAATATGATTTGCTATAGGAGACAATATTTGATTTCAAATCATACTTCCAACAATTTTGATCTGATCATTTTATTTATTTCAAATTATGTATTTATCATTAAACATTCTATCTGGTCAGTCTCAATCAGCATTGTGGCCAGACATTTCAACATTGTGGAAATAATCTGGTGCTAACAATGCAAAAGAAGTTCAACTTTTATTGACTTTTCAGATATGGTCAGCTGTTTCCACTGAAAACCATAGAAAACTGTAGTATTGTATTCTTAAATTGCAATTTTCTCAGCTCCTGTATCATAATGTTTGACTTAAAAGTTATCTCTAAATATATACAATATTTATGTAGTAAAAACATCTCAAATGTCATTATGTTAGTTAGCAGTTATTCTATGTTTACAGCTATATCAACAGGTAGAATGACTTTTCACGTAATCCTTAATCTCATAGTCATCTAATGTAAATCTCAGTGCTGTATCATTTTCTATTCTGTGTGGCCTCAGAATCTTTGCTGAATATATATGTGTGTTAACCCATACCTCTTCAATTCTCAGATCGCCAGCCTTTGTGTTGCAACTCATACATGAAACTCAGATCTTCATCAGAAGTTCATTATCAGCAACTCTACTATTTTATTTTTCTGCCTTCTAGACCTTCTTGATACTTCTTTTTAATTCTATGTCAAAATAGAATTAGTTTTGTAACCTATTTCATCTCAGGATTCTTTAAGGGAATTCAGAATACTGTTAATAATATGTAAATAATTAGTAATAATGTTGATATTATTAATCATAGCAATGTTAATCCCTTATAAACTAGGAAAAACATGAAAAGATACAAGGTGTATTTGGAAAGGATGATTTTATACTGATGTTTATATTGTCAGCAGCCCACTCACTACAATATTGGTAACATTAACATAATCCTTCCAAGATGGTTGTTAAATTACTTGACTACTTTTTCTAAATCATCAACTATTTGTTTGGACAAAATTCAACTGTTTCAACATGACAGATATTAATGATCTGAGAGGTGATACATACCTGAAATCCTAAAGATTAATACTAAAATCTCTGATCAGGATCTGGTAGAACAGAATCACAAGTGGATCACCCTTACCCCAGGTGAGAGCACTGGCTACAGAACTATTTCTAGGCCTCAGTAGATGATAATAGAAAAGAAAAATAACACTTTGAAAAGTTTCCATGTCCTCACAGAGAGGACTAAGATATTTTCTAAAGTCTTGAGTGTTTTTACATGAATGGATAAACTGTTTCCTGCTGAGATATAACTGAAAAAATATTGGTACCCATTGGTAGAGCTTCACTTCAGATGCCAGAAATTTCATAATAATCAGAGAGTAGGAAGAAAAGGGCTTACCTCTCCCTGTTATTTTTACACAGAACTGTGTTCTGAAATTGTCATTAAAGACTCTCTGTAATTTTGAGTGTATAGAATAGATTATATGAGTGACTGCAGGTAAGAATAGAAAACTACTTACCAGAAAGCAGCAGGTTGAAGAGAGGAAATTCAATTGCTGAGAGGCTGGTACATGTAAGGACAGATAATGTCTGCCATAGCTGCACAAGACTCCTACTGCAATGAACATCAACAATGCATTGTGTTACATTGATGATGTCCGGAGTTGTCTGATACATGGAAAAAGGTGACAAGTTTATATGTGACCTCCAAAGGACCATGTTAACACTGATTTAAAGCCACTGGTTTGACCTAGAAGCCACTGGTGTGTGTCTTGGAGTTGGCCTCACATTTGTTATTCCAACTATGTAACTATGAACGAACATGTGAGTAAACCATATAAGAGCATTAGTGATTATTCTGTGCAGTTTTCTGTTGCTGGTAATGGTGGCTTGATATTAATAATCACATTGTGATAAAAATTGAAATTGTTTAAAAATATTGAGTAGGTGGGGGGAAGACTTGTAACAATATTTTAGGTAAAATGTGGTTAACAACACAAACTTCTGCCAAAGAAAACAAAACAGCACATTAAAGCTTTTTGGATGATTTGTTGGTTGATTGGTTGAGTTGGTTTTGTTGTGGTTTTTTTGTTTGTTTTTTTCTTTTTTTAAATGCTGAGATAGACTGAAAGTATTTAAAACATTCATGAGGAATGAATTAGAGTTTCAAAATCTATGCTGGCAAGACTGCAGTAACTAAACAATCACAAAGTGATTATTCTAGTGGCTCTTGCCTATAAACTACCTGTAAATAAATAAAAAACCCTATCAAACCCCAAACAAACAGAAAACCAAACTGAAACATCAGATACAGGCAGATGTCAGTGAATAAATGCATAACTGAGAGTCCAGTCTGACCCAGTTCATACAGAACACTCTTTAGAGAAAGTTCTAGAGGATCATAAAGGATATGAAACTGGAAAAAAAGAAAATGGAAGATTTAGGAAGGCCTCCAACCAACTCAGAAATATAAGTACCTAGTGCTAAAATACTCAGCAATTTAAATGCACTTGTAAGGAGGCTAAGAAACCAAAGTTCTGACAAAGCTAAAATAAAGTAAAAGAAGGGATGAGGAATCTAAAAATAAATTAGAGAGAATATTAAATGTGAGGATTAGTCTTTCATATTAAATATAGAAGTTAGAAAATCACAGGAAAAGTTCTAGTAAAAGTATTATATGATAACCAAAAAAAGTGGCTTCTTTGAGTAGCTTAGTTTTCCTCTCTTAAATCAATGCATTTCTGCAATGAACTGGCTAGCGAAGAACAGTAACTTGCATTCTAGATGAGTGTACTAGGATAGAGCTTATTAACTCTTGACCGGGGTCTACTAGCTTCAAATTCACTGTTTTACATTTCTCAGCAAGAAAAGGATAAAGTGTTTCTACCTTTACTGATATGGATTGTAGAAGACAGTCAAATATAAAATCACACTTTTGAATTTGTGTGATGGTTTAACCCCAACGGCAACTGAATACCACGCAGCCTCTTGCTCACTGTCCCCACAGTGAGATGGGTTGAGATAAGAACAGTTTAACTGAAATAAAGTTAATAATAATCATTATTATTATTGTAAGAAAAACAAAGAACAGAGAGAGAGGAATAAAATCCCAAGAAAAAACAAATGATGCACAGTGCGATAGCTCACCATCCACTGACAGATGCCTGGCCTGTCCCCAAGCAGTGATTGGCCCCTTCTGGACAACCTCTCCCCAATTTATATACTGGGCATGACACTCTGGAACATCCCTTTGGTCGGTTAGGGTCAACTGTCCTGGCAATTCTCCCTCACAACTTCTTGTGCAGCTCTGTACTGGCAGAGCATAGGAAACTGAAGTCTTTGACTTAGGATCAGCACTGCTAAACAACAACCAAAACATCAGCATGTTATCAACACTATTCTCACATGAAATCCAAAACACAGTGCTGTACCAGCCTACTAAGAAGAAAATTAATTCTATCCCAGTTAAAACCAGAAAATCTCTCCAAGGAGTGTTTCAGAATCTTCAATTGTTTAGATTATTGGAGAGATAAAGCCTAAAGTTACAACTGTGGTTAATTGAACTCTACATATTTTATATGAAAAATTAAATGCTGTGTTTGGAAAGAAAAATTTTTCTTTCTGCTAAGAAAAGCAGAATTTATCTCACACATCTGAATCTGGAAATCTCAGCAACATTTGAGAATCTAATATAAATCAGTAGTGTCTTCATAGCAAACTCACTAGTGAGCCTCAAATGTTCCTTTGACTGGCAGGGAATCCTGGGATCAGCAGGTACTTTATGATTTTCTGCTGGATATGGTGGACCATCCTGTCCTGAAGTAATGTAACTTTGATTGAGAACAGTGAATTAGGGGTTGATTTGCATTGCTGTCTTGTAGGCCAAAGAGAGTCTCTGAGTAACGATTACAAAACCATTAGTGATAATCAGAATCAATAATTGTGTTAATATGTCTAACACTGTGGAACGGTGCATAGTTCATCAAGGTTAAAACACACATACATAAATTCATCTAACGTTTCAGAAATCTCTTTGAACCAACTCTAAGGATGAAACATGACACAGTTGAGCAGCCAATGCTTGCTTGTATAATTAGTTTATGTACTGCTATTTTAAAAAAAGAGGCAATAGATAATAGAGTAACCATCATCCTCCAACCTTCATATTTAATTAACACATACTAGTGAAGAAGTTCTGATGGTTGTGTTAGTATAAAACTACACATGAAGTGGAAATGCTAATATATAAAGTTGTCAATATCTCATGCTAAAATATTGTTCTAAGTATTATCACAATTACAGATATATCTAAAGTACAATACATACATGACAGTGCAAACTGCTTTTTTTAGAATATCTCCCAGTTACAATGTCTAAATAGAAAAAAACCCCAAAACAATCTAATGAATATTGATCTAAACATGAAATGGGACTTCTCTGAAAAAAGCCATTTCCTATGTTTCTAGAAAGATTCTGTAATACTGCATGTGACCATCAAAAGCAGCTGCTAGATCCAAAACAGAAAAAAAAAAAGAATACCTTCAAATAAGGAAAGGCCAAAGTTCTCTATTTTCCTTATAAGAGCAGTTCCTGTCATCAAAAGAAAGACAGGCTATGAAATTACAGAGTTAAAGTTAAAATCATTCAATAGTCATTGCTTTTCCAAACTGTATTTACAACTGCAAAATAATTTAATTTTATTGTAGGCAATGAGGTGAAAAATATCATTAATATGCATTGGAACAAGTCATATTCTGAACTCACAGCATTTAACGGGATTGAAACAAGACTAATTATGTGAATTGCAAATCTGGGGAAATTTTCTATTATAACCAAGGTGGACATGAAACAAGTCCTATAAGGGTCTAGATAAGTGAAATTTAAAATTAATGGAAGTGTTTTGTTATTTTTTTTCCTTTTTTGTATTAAGACGTCATTTCCTATGAATTAATGAGCACAAAAGGGAAGTCAATATCTGGAGGATCAAATAAGATATATTTCCCTACAGACTGCAGCTTTCAAAAGATTCGGTAGCTGTCCCTCTCTTGATCACTTTTTTTTGGGCACCTTTGCTTCTTTGCAGAAATTCCACAAAGTTTCTGTAGACACAAGTTTCTTTAGACACATGATAGATATTTAGGACAAAGGAGTTACTTAGCTAACCATCAATATGTTCACCACCTCCTACAAAATAGTTGGAGGGTCCTTGCATTCTTGTCAGTTATCAGGCAGGTCAGGCAGGTCGGTCTCCACTGCTTCTTTGGATGGGCTGATAATCATTGCTGCTGAGCTGCTGTCTTCTGACTCACTGTTTTTTTCTTAGTATTTTATATATTTTCCTGTCAGTGTTTTTCCTGTCCTACCCCTGAACTGTTGACTATCCTTGTATCAGCAGTCTTGCTCTCTCATCTTACATAGCTCTATTCTGTGTACTTTCTCACAGTCCTTTTTCAAAATTTGGCAATTTACATGGAAATTTAAGTCAAGGTTATGCAGCTGACCATATCAAAATTATATTAAAATACCAAAAACATTGACTCACAAATAGCTGGATCCTTAGGTCCTGTAAATTCCTATAAGTCTGGTAAGTATTTTTGACTTTGCCATCTGTGTTCATTTTTATTTTGAGTTTATATAATTTTTTAGCATCTTGTGGTAAGGAGTTCTGCAGTTTGACTGTATTTTAAGTAAGTAATTGAAAGTAATTCCATTAAGTGTCACTTTTTTTTCTGAATCTTTTTGATTCCAGAATATCTTTTTTGTGGTGAAGCAATTTGAACTATATTTTGATGATACTATGCCTTGTTTGTGAGATGATGACGCAACCACAAGATTTACATTTGTGGTACTAGGTAAATGCTTCTGCTTACACATCTAAGAGACATTTCTGAGATTTAACTCTTAGCCTGGAAGAAGGAGCTTTGAAATTGATAATAGCTAGGCCTGTGTAGAAAAGAATAATCATAATCAAACCCACCAGATAATCATGGCTGACCTTGATCATCCGGAACTAATTCAGAATAGCTTAAAGTAATCTTTTCTTACATTTCATTTTGAGCTCACAGAAAAATGATGATCTCTGTTAATCCAGTACAAGGCATGCTCTGTCTTAAACAAGAAAGTTATTCCTTTGCAGCTGCTGTACTTGCCATTCTTAATACCATTCTTAATCACAAGACAGAACCCAAGTCTTGTTCAGCTCAAACTGCAGATAAATTTAAAATCTCCCTTTAGAAGTTTAAGGCAGAATTTAAAGGTCTTTTTTTCAAAGTAATAAGACTATATTTTGTATTAAAATAGAAAAAATTGTCTAGATATCTCTTTTTTTTTTATTCTAATGTCTTCCTTATTGTTTTCATGCTCCCAGGCTTCTGGATACACCAATTAAAAATATGAGAAAAATAATTTAAAATTAAAAATTAATTTAGTCACATCTCAGTAAGAAGAAGGTAGATGTTAATAAGAGAAATTTTAATGAAAGGAAATCCTCTACAGGAATTGAACTCGTACCCTTTCATAACACTGCCAGTTACCCTATTCACAAGGCTACATTAAGCAAGAAGTATAACAGAATCAGGTGCTGTATTAGCCAACAGAGGATGCTTTTTGATCCTTATGAATGTAATAAAAATATATTAAGAGGAGTAAAGTAATTAAAATTTTACATGACTATGGAATGTAGATGAAGTGCATTCCCTAGGTCATTCCAATGACTATGTGTGTGTAATTTAATGACATTCAGAGGAATTACAATGTGTGTCTGGTCCTCAGTGACAAAAAAAACCTTGAAAAGAAAAAAGACTTTTTTTCCAGCTTCAGTTCGGTAAATCCTTTTGAGGATAATGGTAGTATATGATATTAGCGGAGAAGATCTTCCCAAAATACTAATAACATTCCAACATTTGGATTATTAATTGCTACAATGTATGCATAAGATATTTAAAACTACATACAGTTCCAACCTCTGGGAACATTATTTAACTGAGAAAAGACTATCTAAATGACGTAACAAGTCTCTTCCATTATTAATGACTTTTATTTTTTTGCATATCTTACAGGGTTTTTTCCCAATGTCATAGCTCTTTTTACACTTTCAAAAAATTGCTTTATTGTTTCATTCTCATTCCTTTGAGTGAATGATTTCTACAATGAACAGCCTTTTTTTCAGAGCTCAAACTACAATGTTAGCACATAGAGAGAATGAAGTCACAGATCCAGTGATGAGTACCTGTACCTATAAATATTCAATAAACATCCATGAGGAAGACTGAGTGACAGCATAGTGACAGCATCAAAGTTTACTATTCCCTCAGCCAATATTTCTATGATGTGAATAAAATGTATAATTTAAATTTAAGCCTCTAACGAAGATACTTACATTATGATATTTTTTCATTCTGGACTTTATGTATATACTGTGAAGAAAAACAGGTGCTTCCTAAGGCTGGTGCGAAGTTTACTCCACTCCTACCGTTCTAGAGAAGCAGTAGAATGATTAGGCTATGACCACAGTTAACTGAGAGTAATTCCTTTGTCCAACCCTTCCCTTCCCGAGTGTGTAAATAAGATTTTTAGAATACATTTTTAAGATTACAATGAGATCTAAATTATTTGTCCAGTAATCCAAAGTGAACTAATACGTATCAATAATGTCATCTCAGTCAATGATTTACTCCAGCTGAACACATAGCTATTAAAACTGGGCTAACTGTAGTTCAGCTTTTACTAAGCAGTCAGATACTGAATGAAGAATTCACTGTACAACATTAAAAAATAAGGCTTGAGTGTAGGGTATCACAATCACATTTGTGTTGATATTTTGATTTAAAAGCTGCTGCTAAGAGATAAACTTTCTTAGTGCATCACCCATATTCCAGAATTAAAATAAGAGCCTTCTCATGCTCAACTGTTTCAGGTAAAAATAAACAAGAAAACTGCATTATTATGGGTATAAGCAGTTATTGATGTATTTATTGATTTGCTAATCTTTGACAATAACATTTTTCAAAGAGGTCTACACTCATCAGCTAAAGTTTTTGTGAGATTTTTAGTTGCTTTTTCATCAGTCTGACAAAAGAGAACATCTTGCAAAATATCTTGGGAGACACGATAACTTTTAATAGAAAATACTTATAAATTATTTTTATTCTGTTGCTTTTTTGTTCTGTTTTTTTTGGCTAATTTGATAACTATTATTCACTACAACAATTTAAATGACACATTTCTGCCCTTGGGTCAGAGCCTTTAAAGACATCCTATAGCTGTTTAGAAATCCAGTTTACTAAGTGTATGGTTACCAATCATATCAGTCATAAGGCTGTAAAGGCAGATAAGGAGAGTATTCCCAAATCTTCATGACAGAAAAGTAGACATACGTTTGGTTAATATTTCTCCTTCAGCCAGATTATAAATTATTACTGGAGTGAGACCAAGAAGAGTGGGGACAGAATGAGTAGACACTTCTCTGTCTGGAATGCTGTTGAATGGTTTTACAAAAATATGATAGTCGTATTCTCCCTTTCTATATATAAACCTCTTAGAATAAGTAATGAGCTTTTGTGATCTATGGAAATGTATTGTTTGAATTGTATTTCTGGGTTGATATGACTCTGACTAATTGCTAGGTTGTTGATTGTAGAAAAGGAATAAAGGCTTTGTATCAGAAAGGCTTTCTTCTTTCAGGATGATATCCTCTTTCAAGGACAGCAGAAGACAATGCTAGTAGACAATACTGTCATTTTTGTCCTTTCTTGTTCCCAAAACCACTTTTTAGCTGCAGCTCAGAAGCCCAGTTTTCAGTTAATAAGAGAGAAAGAAAGGAGTTTACAGGAGTTTAAAGGCCATGTGTGGTATATAAAATAGTACCTCAACGTGCAGTGTCCAACACAGGTGAGTGGCTCAAAGGGAATATCATAAATAAGAGTTTCCACTGTTCAAAACATTTCAGATCTCCACATTGAGGCTGACTTCATTTTTTCTAGCAAGTATTCGTAAATGGTTTGGGGTTTGTTTTGTTTTGTTTTTCCTCACAAAAAGCATCATAAGCTCAGGGAAATCAGATGAAGGGCTAGAAAGTGTTAACACTCAGAAAAGTGTGATGTTTCAGGAATAACAGCAGGAAGACTCAGGGCCTAGACAATATCAGGAAAAGCAAACCTTTGGGACACATAACCCCCCATATCCTGGGAACCTAAAATGAAGACAAAGACATCATGTCAGCAAAGATTAGTCAGTAACCTTGATTTAAGAAATTTTTATAGTAAAAATCTTGGCAGAATTTGGACATCTTTATCCAGAAGTGTTAACCACCATCAATCAGTTATTAGTAAAATTGCAATTACTGTCATATTCTATTCCCTACTGAATTACTTTTTTTCCCACATTTTTTGCAACAGTTTTTAAAAAGCTGGGATTAAAGCTCTGTGTGAATATGGTGGGAGTTTTTTTTATCATTGTCACAGAATGCCTGACTGTAAGCAATGACTTTTCTGCAAATCTGCAGATCATAGCAGATGAGAAAACTGCATTTCCACTGTATTACAAGTATCACAGAAGACTCTTTCATGGATGGAATTCCACTAACCATGCTTTAGGTGCCACAGGGTTAATCATGTGAGTCACTGGGCCTCCTTTTATAGTCATAAACACTTCTGAAACTGATTCTCTTGACATATCTTAGACAAGTCATGAGAAGGCATGAAAAGTCCTTTGAAAGTATGCAAGGTCAGAAGAGAACTTAAGCTGCAAGTTTCCATTAGAGCTCAAATTTCCCGTGTCTTCCCATTTCTTATGCTCTTTTGCCCATGTCAGTAGGCCCTTCCATTATCCATTTAATGCATAATTCTTTGAAAAACAGGAAAGTAGTAATCAGTCCAAGACACAATGATTAATCATCCACCCTTGTTCATTATTCAGTTGAATTTGGACCAATAATCAGTCCAGCAGAAGACATGTGATTTTAATATCTGAGAAGGAGAGAAAAACTTGCTGTAGTAAGACATAAAAATTATTAAGTTATAAATGTGATTTTTTTTTATAAATGTTTTCTTTTGGAAATCAACTAGTGACATTTTCCATTAAAGTGTTGGGTTTTAAATGGATAGAGTGTGTGACTGCAACTTGTCCAAACTAAGGAAATTTCTAATATTTTATAACATTACTCTTTTAAACTGCTCATAAATTTAAAGTTAAAAAGAAAGCCTACCCCCAAAATATGATGAAATAAAGTGGTTTCAACAGGTGTTTTTCAAATGATTCAATATGTCTCGGAGAGGGTCTGTATGTAATGTATTTCTAGGCACTCCTCTAATTGGGCTTAATTCACTGTGCTTGAATTATCAATATTTAGGAAAAAGATAAACATGAAAAGCAAAATTTATTAGCAGGGATATACTTCCATCACAGCACAGATAAATGTATTGATGAAAGATGCTTCATCCCTCCATTAGCTTACACAGTATTCACAACACACGGGTATTAGTGATCACAAAGCTCTGTGGCTTCCCTTTCAGACATGGCAGAGAGCAGAGCTGGAGTATTAGCACCACTAACAGTTGCATTACTTGCCTGGATTGAGGACTACTGACCATTGATTTCAATTCCACTCCACTGTCTCCAAGCCCATGCCCAGTGTATCCATACCACCATACAGGAGCAACAGTACAATAGTATCATGGTGACTGCGCCTCATCCTATCTACAATTGCTGTTGCATTTAACTAGATATGTCTGTCAATAAATTACAGCAAACAGAGCATGTGATGTAAAGTCAAGATTAATTTTTGTCTGTATATTATCAGCTATAGGGCAAGTAAAGCTTCTATAGTATTCTGGAAGTATTTCTTTTTTAGCATGCTTAGATGCCCCCAGCAGTGTAGTTTTATGGGAAGTAATTTCTAAAATATTTAAACCAAAGTGCAGATTATGGGCAACTAGTTCTACTTCCAAAAGTGTTAACATGCCTGTCATTGTGCTGATGGCTTTCTTATTTGATTTTTCTTTGTTTCTTTGTTTTTAAAAAGAAGAAATATTTGCTTTACATGAAAATTGGTTTTATTTTGTTTATATCAGAAAATGAGGATTGACTGATGCTGATTTTTTTCTATTTTTAGACAAAGGTACTTATAACAGGTTTTGGGAAGAGGGCATGGAGGGAAAGGACACAAGTCAATATATTTATTTTTCTTATTTTATAGTTGTTTATCATGTTGCAGATGTATGTTGTTTTAAAATATTTAAATTCATAGGTCATTTACCTTGAAGAATAATTTTGGAACCATGTCAATTTTGAACTTCTAAGGATAGAATAAGTTTTTATTTCAGCATATATATTTTTTCTCAGTATGAACTAAGATTTCATATAATTGTCTTTATTCTTCTATAGTTGGGTGATATCCTTTAGACAAATAAAGAAAATTAAATAAACACAGCTATGTATTACAATTAAGAAACAATTTTATTTGACAATAGCAATTGTAATACATTTAATTTGCTGTGTTTGGAAAGTATGACACTGATATTTAATTTAAATTATCTGATATATATATAAATTACCTGAGGTATATATATATGATATATATTTAAATTTTGTTTGTGATATCAGAATTGTGTTCATCAAATGACTTGACAAAATTTTCATTTTTTTAAAACATTGATGATTTTAACTCAACAAATGGCTAGGAGTTTTAGTACTGGACAAATACAGAACAAATAAGAGTATTTTGCAAGTTACATATTACTCTGTGGTGTGAGATCCGTTGTCTGCCATATGGGAAGCAAAGGGTACATCCCCTGCTTCTCCTGTAGTTTATTCCCTACTGCTTAAGTCTCCCCCTTTTGGGGGATCAAATGTCCTGTTGCTGTTTTAACTTGTTAATATTCCATAACATCATAGTTGCTGTCCCATGTAACCCTAATAGCTCAAACTTCAGGAGATTCATCTTTCTACACAGTGTGTAGGGGTATTATCTCTCATTGACACAGCATGGGCTTCTTGCACACCATTACTACCATAAAAATATAAAGCTTACACTTCAGACCTTGTTATATTTTGTGGGTCTGACTTACAGAAAAACTAAATAGCTGCAATGGTAAATGCAAAACCATGTTTGAAATCACAGTATGTGCTTTATAATAGGGTAAACTTTACAAAAAGAGCTTTCTAAATATCAGTGTTTGTTGAAATGTAGTGAAGAACTCCTTTGAGAACCACAAATAGTGTTGTATTTTTCAAAAACATGCAGGAATGTGCTTATAAATACTTTTTAATTTATGATGACTGTCAAACTGATAGCATGTTTGCCGCTCCCTTGAAAATTGTGGTTTGGATGGTTAGTGCCCTCTAACCATATCAGAGATTTAGTTGAAACTTCCTTCTGTATGGAAGACTCATTGTTACTTCCAAGCTTTTTTTGTTTGTTTTGTTTTGGTTTTTTTGCTGGTTGTGGGGGGTTTTTTTCAAAGATCAATTAAAAAAAAAAGATAAATATTTGATTTGGATACAATGAACTAATCATTATTCACAGAGAGTCTTTGGTCTCCTAGGTCAGTTTTGTCAGAGACTGTCTGCTTTACATCCCACACCATCAGAAGTGATGACATAACTCTTCAACAGTCTCTGTCCCTCTTTGTCATAGTTGAGAGAGGGCATTGCAGCACAATGAGCTTGTGCTGCCTTCAACATGCTGGCGTTCACTTCTGAATCTGTTTATGACCCTGTGACTTTTTCCAGCTAAGAGAATTCCTCCTTTCAGTCTCTCAGAAGTTTGGCTGACATAGTGTGCATACAGGCATATGGTTTTCCTGGCTTCAGCTGGGATAGAGTTAATTTTCTTCTTAGTAGCTGATACAGTGCTGTGTTTTAGATTTAATATGAGAATAATGTTGATAACCCACTGATGTTTGGTTTGTTGCTAAGCAGTTTGTTTTTCAGTTGGGTGCTAAGCCTACCCTAAGTCAAGGTTTTTTCAGTATCCCATGCTCTGCCAGGGACCAGACAGGAGAAGCCAGGAGTGAGCATTGCCAGGACAGGTGACCCAAACTGGACAAGGGATATTCCACGCTACAGAATGTCATGCCTGTTTTAAAAACTGAGGAAAGTTGGCCAGGGAGAGCTGCTGATTGCAGTTTGGGGATGGGCTGAACATTGGTCAGTGGAAGGTGAGCAATTGTATAGTGCATCACTTGGGTTTTTTTGAGGTTAATTCCTCTCTCTATATCCTTATTATTATTATTATTATTATTATTATTAACAACAACAACAACAATTTGTTTTTTCAGTTATTACACTGTTCTTATCTCAACCCAAGAATTTTACTTTTTTTATGATTCTCCTCCCTACTGTGCTGGGAGTGACAGAGTGAGTAGTTGAACAATACTTAAATCACAGCAGTGGTGTACACCTTTGTATATATGTGTGTAAATATAATTCTACATTTTCATA
>JAWWLV010000045.1:16838978-16849207 GCA_035041135.1 Platyrinchus mystaceus
GTTGAACAATACTTAAATCACAGCAGTGGTGTACACCTTTGTATATATGTGTGTAAATATAATTCTACATTTTCATATATGAGTACTTCCTGGTCTGAAGGCAGTAATATGGACAATCAGAGACTGATCAGAGACCAAACAGACACAACACTTTCAAAAAATGGAAACTTGCCAACTTTGTAGTCATATGAAAATGTGTGGAGTATGATCTTGACAAAAGTGGCAGCTGCTGTATATGCATTCCTTTTCTGCCATTCTTCTCAATACAGTGGAAATTGTGGCTGGTCACAGTCACACTGTGCAAGCACAGGGTAGTATGAAATATTTGGGGTCATAACTTTGTAAAAAATCGTGGGTCCCTGCCAAATGCTAAACAACATTTAAAGAAAATATTTAAAAAAACCCTCTGGATAAGCGCAAGTCTGTGGGAACCAATGCAATACAACCACGAGTGCTGAGGGACCTCACACAGTAAGGACACTCAATTATTTGTTAAAGGTCATGGCAAGTGGAGGAGGCTGTTGAGGCTTGGAGGAAAGTAATGATCATTGTCATCTTCCAGAATGGTAAGGAGGATCTGGTGATCCTCTAGTAAGCTGATGAGTCTCACCTCATTCCCCAGGACAGTGGTGAAGCAAATAATCCTGGAAACCTTTCTGAGACTATGAGGAGAAGGCTCTTGGGTGTTATCAGCATGGATTTATGAAGAGGAAATTATGCTTAATCAACCTCATAATCACCTTCTATGATGAAGTGACTGGCGGGGTGGATGAGGGGAGAGTGGTAGATGTTGTATAACTTGACTTTAGAAAGGTTTTCCACAATGTCACAGCATTTCATTGACAAACTGATGAATTACACAGTAGTTAAATGGACAGCGAAATGATCTGAAAGCTGGCTGAATGGTCAGGATCAAAGGGTTATCATTAGTGGCACAAAGTTCAGCTGGAGGGTGGTCACTAACGGTGTGTCCTAGGGGGTCAAGAATTGACCAATACTTTTTCACTTCATTAATGATATGTATGATGGGATATACTGCACCCACAGTTGGCGATCCTGGTGGGCACCAAGTCGGACCCGTGGCTGACAGCCTCCTGGGCTGCATCAGGAGGAGTGTTGCCTGCAAGCTGAGGGAGGTGACCTCTGATTTAAGGACTTTTGAAATACTTCTGGAGTACAGTACAGTTCTTAGTCCTGGTTTTGCCAGTACATAGAAGACATAGATATACTGGAGAGAGTCCAGTGAAGGACCACAAAAAAAATAATCTTTGATGATTATCAAGAGGCTGGAGCACCTGTAGTATGAGGAGAGGCTGAAACAACTGAATCTCTTTATCCTGGAGACAAGATGGCTCAAGAGGAATCTTACTCATGTATAAATACCTGCTGGGTGAGTTCACAGCTGATATATGTGAGGATAATCATCACATAGCTGTGAACATAGACACAGAAATAAAGAAAAATAAGAAGATTATATTAATATAAAATTACCTTGGGTTGGGGGATATTTGTTGCAAGAAAGAGAACAGCACTGTCAGACAAGCTAACTTCTATTAACATGAAGAGATTCAGAAAAACAAGCAGTGCAAGTTAATTTGGTTTCTTCTTGTCGCTGTTTTGTTTTCTCAGCTCTGTTTTTTAAACTACCTCTCCCAGCAGAAAAGAAGGTCTCCTGCTCTGGACCTGGGATCATCTTTGTATGTCATGCACCTTCTCATGCATGTTCTCTTTCACCACTGACTGCAACTGGTTCTCTTGCAAAACTTTATGACATACATTTAGTTTATGTCTTTCCCTCAGCTGTACCTACTTGTTTGCTACATACTCTTTTTTTCTTCCTCATGTTTATAGCTTTCTCATCTGTTCCACAGCTCCCATTTTTTTTATTGTAGTATTCCTCTATGAAAGATACAAGTTCATCTATATAGAAAGCTATGCAAAAGACCATTAAAACTGAGGATTTCATAACTGAAGTCCTTCCTCTCTCCCCTTATTCTCTTCTAATTGTTTCTTTTGTTTTATCTTCTCTCAAATGATTGTAGTTATGTGTAATGAAACTCATCTGGGGTAAGGATCGTAGCTAATTTATCTGCTTGTGTAATATCTTAGAGTACTGACAGATCAAACAACAATACCTAGAGTAGACAAGATAGCTTAAGATAGGAAAAGGAATTTTGGGAAGTATTGCTGTTTTTAGAGAATGTTTGCTCAGAAAGAGAACTGCTGTTTTATCATCACAATGTAATGGCAGGTACTACTTACCTTAATATATGAAGGTCACAGAGTAAAATGTATTTTAAAGTTCTTGAGATATGTTCACCCTAACCCTTTCTATAAAAATCCACTTTTCCATATGGAAGACCTGCAATAGATTTTAATTTTAACCATGATAGAAAGGTACTTTTGCAGAGACTTAAAATAAAGACTTTCTAAAACCTTAGTTTTAAAAATAATATAACCTGAACTTCACTATGCCTTAAGCTTTGTTCTTCATATGTTAAAAAATACTAAGAAAAATGTAACTAATTTGTAATAGTCCCTTAAAATGATAGTTTATAACTTCCAATAATTGCTATGAACTCAGACAAAAAAAAAAAAATCATGGGATGGATCATTTATTTATCTTCCAAAAATCAAAGTGACGCCACTGACATCAATGTGATTACGAAATATTTTGATATTTGAGAATACTTAAAATAACTGTGGCTCAGATAGAATAAATCAGCAGTAAAATCACAAATCTATCCTAAAGTTAAATTTATTTTTAACAGTACTTATTTCAAAAGGGAGACTTTTCCAAAAAAAGTTCTAAAAAACCCCATATTTTTTCATCATCATGAATTATGAACAAGGATTTGTCAATAAAAGCATATGCTAATGTCACAGAAAGCATATGGAAATGTCATTTATTTCTAATTGGGTCATGAAAACCACAGAAGAATAGCTTTTCTTAAGATGGAAGCTGTTCTGTTTTGTACTGTCCTCATATACACCATATTCACTCACCATAGTCAGCCTAACAACTATTTTAAAGAACAGATAAATCTGAAAGACTGTACTTCATTTATCTTCTACAGAAAGCTCTTTTTTGCAATTTCCATGCTTACAGGTGAAGATTTTCAGCGAGTCTTTAAAGTAAGACGTTAAAATAACCCATATCAAACCACAGAAAGAAAAATAAAAAAAAAAAAAAATGGACTGTAGGGTAAGATGAGAAACTGCAGGCCTAGAATACGTTTAAATGACAAGATTTGTCAGTAAGGATTTGCTTTAAGTATCTTTCTTAGAAGGAAAAAGAAAGACAAAAACACAAAGGGAAAATTTCAACTTCAAATAATGACAATACAGAAGCTATTACTTTTTTTTTTTGTTGGATTTTTCAGGCTGTGTCTCACCTAAAAAATCCATTGCGCAGGCTTGAAAGGTCAAAAGACCTTTCCCAGATCTTCTTTCGCGAAGACTGGCCACACACTATTTTGTGCATAAACAGAACAAACCAAACACTATTTCACCACTGGCTTCATTTTAGGCAGGTCTTTTTAGGAACTATGAAAACAAGGTAATATGAAAGGGGTTTTCTCAAACATTTCAGATGTGCAGAAGTGCTTTTTCAACCATTGCATGAATGCACTAAGTTTGGCCAGCTGCAGTACTGCCAGCCTTGGAACACATACTCATATACTCACGTAATTGATATTGCTCACAAACATATTTTCAGAATCAGGTCCTACTTTTTTTTTTTTTTTAATTTGTTTGAGATTTTGAGATCAAAAGGAATCTTCACAATCTTCAGGTGACAACACCATTCTTAACTGTCATTGTAATATTTTCTGATGTTTATTTAAACCCACACTGTCTTTCTTTCTCTCCCCTCCTCCTGTACCCTTACTGGTGTCTCCTCATTGCTTGCTTTGGCAGCAGAAGCCAGCAATGATTGCCCTGAGCATCATGCTCAGGCCCAACTATGGCTTATTCACCAAGGTTGCTGTCTTTAACTCATGCCTCCTGAGTGCTTGAACAGCTCAGTGCTGGCACACACACTGCTGGAAACCCGTGACATGGGATACAAACATGTGTGCAACTCTGGTTCCAGGAGAACAAGAGTTTGCTTTGCCTGCTTCAAACTTCTCTGACACATGTCAGCTCTTGTGTGACTGGTTCATAGTTTGGGTAGAAGGTATTTCTCTATTGACTTATCTCTTCTAAGCAGTATCTGTTTTAAGTTTCTAGCTGGTGAGCCATTTACACTATCTTTAAATAACCAGTGCTAATTATTTTTATGTACTTTAAATGAGTACTTGGAAGACTTTTAGTTTAACCTCACAATCACATGTTAAGGGATGTATGACTTCTTTTTGTTTTTTCCTCCGTATGGTACAATGTCCAAAGTTTCCTATTTCTTTTTTTTTTTTTTTTTCCTTTCTCTTTATTTGGTTACACTAAATTTTAACTAAATAAAAAAATAAATCGGAGCTTCCCTGCTTCATAGGGAAGGTGACACTGTGTTCCATATATAGAATATTATAGCTAGATACACATACACACATGCCCATAGATACACAGACACACATAAATATATATGTAATTAAAAATAGAGAGCACACTCATTAGTTCTGCCTGAGATGATGTATCCCCTCAACAGGGCCACCCACAGAATAAGTGCAGGCAAGATTTTTTATTATATTTTAAATACTGTTTTATAAAACACTTATAATTTTGTTTCTCATTTTAATTTTATTTGTTCCTCTTTATTTTTATTTGTCACTTTCTACAAAACCTTTCCCTTTTTCTTGTTTTTGAATATGTCTTCCACATTTTTTGCCCCATCTTATTTTCCTTTTTGTTGCCAATTCTTAACTTCTACTATTCAACTTCCCTACCAAACTGGCTGTCCTGTGCTAGAATTGTTTCTGCTGAACAGAGGCTTGAGACAGCCATGCTATATCTGCTTCCAAGCAACACAATGAAAGTTTTCTTGTTTTGAATGCTAGAAGACACTGTTGAAAAGTACCAGAAAATATGCCTTGAACTATGCACTAGCCAAACTTTACAATTATTTCAAGGCTTAGTGTGCAGTCTTAATTTAAAGCAATCTGGAAAAACAAGTCTTGACACAGTGAGTAGCAGTGTTGTGTAAAACCTGGACTTGACATACACACACCTTTGAAACACGTAGGGTTTTGTTATTCTTGCCTTCAAGCAATTTATCATTTAGCAGAGCCAGCTGCTCCATTTTAAGGTAAAGCAAGCCTTAGGAATGTATTTCAGAGAGATGTATGATGCATTTTCAGAATTCTAAGAATATTATGATGTAAACAGGTCAGAAAATTATATGCAATGTCTAAGACGCTGAAGAGTAATGGAAAAGATTACTTCATGTTATCACCAAAAAAATGCACTCTCTCCATTATAAAATAAATAATTACTTACCTGTGGCACATTTTTGGAATGTACTTACAAAAGTCTAGGATTCATATGAAATACTTTAACAAACCAATGTCTTGTTGTCAAAATTCATGTAAAACTTCACATCATATAAAAAAGCAAAAGCAGAGTTTCAAATGCTATAAAAATGACTTATGTCTGGTAATCTGGAGTCAATGGAAGATCTACAGTATTATCACTATCTTTTCCTCCCATGTTTATCTATAAATTTCTGATAATACCTTGTCTTTTGAATTAATCTCTTCAAATTGAATTCATTTTGCTTGCAGTCTTTCTTTTTTTTCTTTTTTTTCCCTTTTTTCTTTTTTTTTCTCTTTTTTCTTTTTTTTTTTTTCACAGTCTCCTCCTATCTCCTGCTATTATTAGTATATTCTTACAATACTTTCTTGTCTGATGGTACTGCATTTTGTGAACCTACATTTTAGAAGCCATATCTTATTTTGTACTATAACATCTACCATTGTTTAAATACCCTTATAGTCCCTTGAATAATGTTTCTTCAAGGAGTTAAACTAAGTCAGTATGTTCATAATACTCATGTTGGTCTGATCATGTCCTCTGAAAGTGAGTGGTGAAAGTGCCATTGATTCCAATGACAATAAAATAAGACTGTTGGCTTTCAAAAATAGCTGAAACTGTTCATCCTGGGTTATTTCTATTACAAAGAAGAAGTACTTGATATTCTAGCCGAGAAATATTTTAATATTAGTGGCAAGCCCCTTGTCAATGAATTTCATATTACAAACTCATACCCAAAATGGGTAAGGTGTTGAAACATGTATCTGTTATTCAGCAAATAAGTTCTGCTTTTACATATTGCTAATTTGTGCTATTATTCTATCATGCCCTATAAGTTCTTTTTTTATTTCCTCGTGCAATCTTTAATTTTGTGTAATCCGTACTAAAACCACAATAATTGTGCTCCAGGCATTTTAATAAAACATGCTTCAAATGCTTCCTAGAGAACCTATGTTTTAATTTGAATTAATGGTTTCTTTCAGCTATAAATTTTCAAGATTATTCCAGGATTTTGTTTGCCTGAATTTGATCAAACAGTGGCATCCAGTGGGAAAAGTAGATGTGTATTCCCAAGAGGTGTAGCTATTGATATATGTATCAGCTATGCTCATTTTAGAAAAGGAAGAATACTAATACCTTATGAGAAATCCAATATATGTCTTAATTTATAAGTTACAGTATGGCAGGGTTATTAAGCTGATTCAATCTTTGCAGCTCTAGTAGGAACATGACTTCAGTCAATCTTTGATTCCCTTTGTTTTTGCTGGACTCTTTTCATTTCATGATATCACAATTTGAATCATTATCAAATTCTGACAGTTTCTTCTGCTATTGCTATCTTCCCTGAACAAAAGATACAGTATTGGATAAAACCTACTCATGTGTTAATGAGAAATACAGGTGATTAATGCCCTTGGAATCTATTTTTTCTCACTTTAATGTACATGCATACATCATGCCTCACTTGAGCTATATTCTATTGAGTTAACAATTCAAACTAAAATAAAAATAAAATCTTTAGGAATTCAACAGCAGAAGTAAGATAACGAAAGCATGAAATGTCTGTAGCTGGTAACTGCTTGTTCAGTATAGTACATTGTTACTCCATTTCCCTAGACGGAGGTTCGCATGAAAGTAAACGAGAAATCACTGCCACCATAGTTATGGATGGTAAAAGGATTTTTGTTCAGAGAGGAGCGCAATTTACTGCCAAGAGGAGACAGACAGTAATGTCAGGTGTGGATAGGGAGGTGCAGATGTCAGTGGTACCTAATTCTTATTCCCCAGCACAGTTCTACTCGGAAGACAGGAACAGGAGAAAGTAGAAGATCCCATCACAGAATTCACACACACATTCACAGACACACGACAGTTACTGAGAGGAAAATCATGTGAGGATATAGTTTTAAATGGAGAATTTAAGATTCTGATTTCTAGATCATACTGAGGTTAGTAAGGGAGAAGGAGTGTTTAGTAAGGCAGGTAAGTCACCTTAAAACTACAGCCAAGAAAAGCAGATAACATAAAAGAGATGGACCTGTCCAGGGTCACAAATTAAAGAATGAGAAACAAATGAGAAACCAAACTTAGCTGTCCTGCCCTTATCAGCTCTTTTAATCTCTGCTTCGTTGAAAAGTTAAAGACAATGCAGAGATTATTTACTCTTTCAGATGTGAAGGTTTAGGTGGGATTTTGTATCTTATTTTATACATATTTTCCAGAGGTTTCAAGGGCCTTCAATTACAGGAAATAATACAAAACAAAACAAAGCAAACAAAAAACCGAAACCCAAAACATAGAAATTGAACAAATGTCAAAGCATCTCATAGTCACTCAGTCACCCAGTCTTGCATTTCTAGCTAAAGTCTAGAAGTTTTGTCATGACTTTGCAAAGTCACAGTACTGAGGTTCGTCAGACTTCTTTTGTCTGGTACAGTATTGACTGGGGGTTTTTGTATTTTTTTTTAATTAATTTAGTTGTAACTATTTTTTTTCTAAAGACCAAGTGTCTGCATCTACCTCATTTTACTTTTATCTTTGTGTGATAAAACAAAAGATGTTTTTTTCTCTCTATGGTACCATAAGTTTATTAACTGATAGGTCGATGATAGATGAAGGGGATTTAAAAATAAAACAAAACAAAATAAAATATTCAGCTAAACACATCTTAATGTGACGAATATCAGATAAATTACTCTTTTTAATAGGCATTATTAAGAAACCAAGTTTTTAAAGAGCTAATAAGTTACTACGATGTCCTCTGTGCATTCAAAGCCAAACATTAAGGAAACATAATGTTATCCAAAAATAACTGACAAAATAGAGGAAAATAAATCTCCCAAAAGAGAAATTATTTTAGGATTCTTTATTAACAAGCTATCACACTTTAGATATGCTGACATAACCCATAGAGGATTTTGAAGAAGTCAAAAGAAAAAGCACTATAAGCTTATCTTAATAAAGAATGGGGCATTTGAAATTTAATCTTCTTGATGCAACATTTCTTTATTGACAGTTAGAGAGATGATTCCCTTATGTTTTATGTTTCTGCTAACAAGTAAATCTTCTTTCTGTTAATGAAATGAAGTTAAAAAGGAAGTGGGTTTTCATAGTAGAAAATGATCAGTGTTTATACCAGTTTGGGTCCATTTTGATTTTAATGCTGAAAATACAGAACGAGTTTCATTTTTAGCTAAAAAGAAAAAAAAATCAGCTCTGACCAGTGTAGTCTACTGTATCTATTCATGCTGTTTCAGAGAGAAAGAGACAGGTAGCTGCCTTGTATTTTGTGGGAATGCCAAAATTGTCATGTCCTACTCATCATGCTTTTTAAGAGGCAACAGGAACGACACATCCTGCACTTCCAGGTACTCTCTTGTCTCTTCGAGCCAACACTGACCTCCCACATTTTCACTATTCTGTTTCTCTTTGTCTCCCCAGGTAGAGGCCTGGAGATGCCTAAACTCCTGCTCTTAACAAGTATTTCTCTGCATTTCCATCTGAGAGAGTGGGCATGAGAGCTATTCTGCAACAAAATTCAAATTCAGATGGGGATGGAGGGAGGGAAAGAGATGGAAAGAATGGGAGAGGGAGGAAGAAAGGGTGAATGAAGGAAATTAATTATGAGTATTTCACAGTTATGAGTGCTCTTTTCTTCTGCCTCTTCATTTTACTTTTGCAGTGGAAACATTGCAATCTGTATTTCCTCTTTAAACGTTTGCATCAATTCTGTGTCTTTAGGGGAGGTTTCCTCTAATTAAATGTCCACAGTTTCTGCATGATTTATTTCTCTTATTCATCATAACCTAATTGCTTTCCACCAAGAGCTAGTTGACAGAACTGTCAATTTCTTTACGTCCTTGTTAGCCTGACTCACTGATTCATCATCTACATTCTTCAGATACACTCAGCAACATTTTTGATGGGCTGGCCAGCAGGAAGATCTGTCATATTGCCAGTATATTTTTCATTCTTCAGATCCACTCTTTCCAGCGCTGTTACTGAACAGGGTTTATAGATGTTTAGTTGACTGTCCATGATCAGCAAAAACAGCTGAAAGAGATAAGACATGAATTTACAATGTGTTCTGTACTCAGCATTTTCTCTCAAAACAGTAGCCAGGGGTAAACTGGGCAGCAAGTGTTATACAGCAGTTACTCTCTCAAGACCTGTTGAGACAACTACTATGTCTTCCTATAAGGCAACCTGTTCACTTGGCTTCTCTTAGAGAGGAGTTTCAAAAAACAAAAAAACTTCACAAACAAGGAGTAGTTCTCATCCTCTGCAGGGGAGAAGAAACAGTGTCATCATGTTTGCCGTAGTACACATATATAGAAAGAAGAAGAATCCTTGGGATTACTAAATTTTAGGCCTAATAGTAATGTGTTTTAAGGATCCTCTCCCTCTCCTTTCCCTTTCCTCTCTCCTCCCCTCCCCTCCTCGAAGGAAAATATAATCAATGGACATTTAGATACTATCAACCTTACACTGTGTATTACAAACCAAAGACATACTTTACATGGAGCTGGATTTAGAGAGTATTTTTAAGTAACACTCCAAATGACTGCAATGTGTAAGTTTACAGAGATGGCTCACAGATGCAAGACAGCAAGCTTCCAAAACCTGAACACATCTGTGAACTGAGCCAGCAAACAAGTTTTGAAACAATACAATTATACATGCCTGATAGAGAAGAGTAACCCACATAGATTTATTCCGTGCTTCCTCACAAACATATCTGATTAATTTTTGTTTACTTCTATTCC